>WWNC01000001.1:3700000-3780000 GCA_011125475.1 Melanerpes aurifrons
GATGTAGTGTGGGGTGTCCCTGCCCATGGCAGGGGGGTTGGAACTAGATGATCCTTGTGGTCCCTTCCAACCCCAACTGATACTATGGTACTAAGACACTGGGGATATCACTGCAGGTAGGCTGAACTTGGTCCCACCCTAGCAGAGCAATGGGGGAGTGATGCTTGTTGAACACATGCTGGCCTGAATTTTCTCATGGATTCTGCTCTCTGACTGAGCTTTCAATTTGTTTCCCCTGTACTCAGCACTGGTTAGGCCACACCTTGAGTACTGGATGGGGTGCTTGGTGCCATGGTTTAGTTGATGAGATGGTGTTGGGTGATAGGTTGGACTTGATGATCAAAAAGGTCTTTCCCAACCTGGTTAATTCTATTCTACTGTGTCCAGTTCTGGGCCCCTCAGTTTAGGAAAGATGTTGAGTTGCTGAAACGTGTCCAGAGAAGGGCAACAAAGCTGGGGAGGGGTCTGGAGCACAGCCCTGTGAGGAGAGGCTGAGGGAGCTGGGGTTGCTTAGCCTGGAGAAGAGGAGGCTCAGGGCAGACCTTGTTGCTCTCTACAACTACCTGAAGGGAGGTTTTAGCCAGGAGGGGGTTGGTCTCTTCCCCCAGGCACCCAGCACCAGAACAGGAGGACACAGTCTGAAGCTGTGCCAGGGGAGGTTTAGACTGGGTATGAGGAAGAAGTTCTTTACAGAAAGAGATTGGCCATTGGGATGTGCTGCCCAGGGAGGTGGTGGAGTCACCATCCCTGGAGGTGCTCAAGAGGGGATTGGACGTGGCACTTGGTGCCATGAGGTGTTGGGTGACAGGATGGACTCGATGATCTTTGAGGTCTCTTCCAGCCTTATTGGTTCTGTGATTCTGTGATTTCAGTAAGACCCCTGCATGCTTCTAGTTACTTGTGTTGCAGCTCTTCCTGTTGCAGAGGTCAGTAAGTGCTGGCTGTGTCTGTGCCCCGCAGGGACGTCCGGCGCTTGGTGGTTGCCATGTCAAGAGCCAGGCTTGGCCTTTACATCTTCGCAAGGGTCTCCCTCTTCCAGAACTGCTTTGAGCTGACCCCAGCCTTCAGCCAGCTCACAGCTCGACCACTGCACCTCCACATTGTTCCCACAGAGTGTTTCCCAACAGCAAGACAGGTAGGAAGAGCTGCTCTGGAGTTTGCTGTCTGGGGGGTGGGTGTGTGTGTGCCTATTTGGAGTGGGCTCTAGGAGCTGGGACTCCCTTCTCTGCTCACCCAGTGCCTCTTGGATAATAATCTCCCCCAAGGTCACCCTTACACTCCAGCTGTTTCATTCATTGGGTTTTCCACAAACCTTAATTATGCACCTAAACTCTGTTGTGCCTGCTTGTTCCTGTCTTCTGCCTAAGGGATCTAATATTCTTCTTCTGTGGGCATTTCACACAGGCTCACAGCATGTCAGGGGTTGGGAGGGACCTCCAAAGATCATCAAGTCCAACCCCCCTGCCAGAGCAGGATCGTAGAATCCAGCACAGGTTACACAGGAATGCATCCAGACAGGCCTTGAAAGTCTCCAGAGACTCCACAACCTCTCTGGGCAGCCTGTCCCAGTGCTCTGTGAGCCTTACAGTAAAGAAGTTCCCCCTTGTGTTGAGGTGGAAGCTCCTGTGCTGCAGCTTAGAATAGAATAGAATAAACCTGGTTGGAAGAGACCTTCAAGATCATCACGCCCAACCCATCCATTGCTCCTTGTCCTATCCCAGGGAGCAAGTGAGCAGAGCCTGTCCCCTCCCTCCTGACCCCCAGCCCTCAGATACTCAGAGAGATTGACTAACTCCCCCCTAAATCCTCTCCTCTCCAGGCCATTTGTAGTGGGCTGCATGGTTGATGGGCTTGATGATCTCTGAGGTCTTTTCCAGCCTTACTGATTCTATGATTCTGTGGTTTTGGCCTTGTTATAAAACTTCAAACCTATTAAACTTCAAACCTATTATTTCTCAGGGGAAACAAAACCCCACACTGCAGACAGCTAAGAGTTTTCTCCTTAAAAGAAGACATTTGGCTGAGTAATTCAGGATAACCAGTTACAGTTTGGCTGTTTTCTTTCAATTGGGTCCAGAACTGCCAAATAATTTTGTGGCTGAACTAGGTTCAGAAGGATGAAAAAGGAATTGGCAATACTGGACTGGATCTTCAATGGCAAGGTTTGTGTTAAGCATCTAAGCACAGGACACTGTTACCATTTGAAGGAGGAACTTAAGCTGCTTCTGAAGCAGTTGGAACTGGGTCAGACACACAGAGTAGGATTAAATGGAGAAATGAAGGAGCATTATCTGCTCTGCATCCTGGGGCTTTCAGATGAGGTGCCCACAGAAACCTGAAGTTCAGTCACAGATCTTTCCCTGCTCTAAAGTGCTGTGAACAAGTTTGGGAGGGAATCCTTCAGTTCATCACAGAATGGCTTAGGTTGGAAGAGACCTCAGATACCATCTACTGCAACCTCTCAGCTAGACTCAGCTGCTCAAGGTCTCATCCAACCTGGCCTTGAACACCCCCAGTGAGGAGGCACCCACAGCCTCCCTGTTCCAGAGTCCCACCACCCTCATGCTGAAGAACTTCTTCCTATGACCCAGTCTAACCCTGCTCTCCCTCAGCTTCAAACCATCCCCCCTTGTCCTATTGCTGGACACCCTTAGGAAAAGTCCCTCTGCAGCCTTCCTGTAGGATCCCTTCAGGTACTGGGAAGGCAGCTCTAAGGTCCCCCCAGAGTCTTCTCTTCTCCAGGCTGAACACCACCAGCTCCCTCAGCCTGTCCTCACAGCAGAGCTGCTCCAGCCCTTGGATCATGTTTGTGGCCCTCCTCTGGACTCACTCCAGCAGCTCTGTGTCCTTCTTATGCTGGGGACACCAGAACTGGATGTAGTATTAGAGGTGGAGGTCTCATCAGGGCAGAGTAAAAGGTCAGAATCCTCTCTGTTGCCCTGCTGGCCACACTTGTCTTCAGTTGAAACTTTCAGGTCCATTGCACAATGAAAGGTGCAGTAAGTATAGTCAGTGAGTGTGAGCAAGAAGGAGCTGGGCTGTGCTGGACATGTAAGCAAAACCCTAATCTGATTGTAAACTGTTTGGGCCTTTACTCTGTGAAATGATTCACATCTGCAGTCTGTTGTATGGAGTATGCACCAGAACCCAGCCTTTCCTGTAGAACCTTTGTGGGGCTGCAGTGTCATAGAATCAGAGAATTGGTAGGGTTAGAAGGGACCTCAAGGATCAGCCAGTTCCAGCCCCCCTGCCATGGGCAGGGACATCTCACACTACAGCAGGTTGCTCACAGCCACATCCAGCCTGGCTGCAAAAACCTCCAGGGATGAGGCTTCCACCACCTCCCTGGGCAACCTGTGCCAGGCTCTCACCACCCTCATGGGGAAGAACTTCTTCCTAACATCCAATCTCAATCTAACCATTTCTAGTTTTGCTCTCTTCCCCCTAGCCTCCAAAGTGTGAGGCTTGCAGTGCCTCTCTTGCCAAGCAATCCACCCATGCTGCTCTCTAATATTCCATTTCTTTATGTTTCCTAAGGTAGGTGGAGAGTCTCTGAGTAATGGTTGCTTTGATTTGCTGGCTGACTGTCTGCTTGTTTTTCCCTTTTCCCTCAGAATGGGGAGAGACCATCTCACCAGGTCCATGTGATTAAGAACATGCCTCAGATGGCTAACTTTGTCTACAACATGTACATGCACCTGATCCAGAGCACACGCCACTACCAGCAGGTAAGGACCACCTAACCTTGGCCAAGTCTGCATTGGAACAAGGCCTGGAACTGTCTGCTCACAGGCTCACAGGAGGTTAGGGCTTGGAAGGGACCTCTGGAGATCATTGAGTCCACCCTCTCTGCCTGAGCAGGACCATAGAATCCAGCACAGGTCACACAGGAACACATCCAGATGGGGCTGGAAAGTCCCTGGAGAAGGAGACTCCACAACCTCACTGGGCAGCCTGCTCCAGTGCTCTGTGACAGTGAAGAAGTTCCTTCTCATGCTGAGGTTGAACCTCCTGTGCTGCAGCTGGCATCCATTGCTCCTTGTCCTATCCCAGGGAGCAAGTGAGCAGAGCCTGTCCCCTCCCTCCTGACCCCCAGCCCTCAGATACTTATAAACATTCATTAAGTCCCCTCTCAGTCTTCTCTTCTCCCCAGGGCTCTCAGCCTCTCCTCACAGGGCAGTGCCCCAGTCCCTTAATCATCCTTATGGCCTCAGGTCACACAGGAATGCTTCCAGACAGGCCTTGAAAGTCTCCAGAGACTCCACAACCTCTCTGGGCAGCCTGTCCCAGTGCTCTGGGCTCAGATCCTGGGCTGCATCAGGAGAAGTGTGGCTAGCAGGTCGAGGGAGGTGATCCTCCCCCTCTACTCAGCCCTGGTAAGACCCCATCTGGAGTACTGTGTCCAGTTCTGGAGTCCCTATTACAAGAGGGATGTGGAGGTGCTGGAACGTGTCCAGAGAAGGGCCACAGGGATGAAGGGCTGGAGCACCTCTCCTGTGAGGACAGAGCCTGGGGCTGTTCAGTCTGCCCTCATTGTGGCCTCAGTATCTGAGGGGGCCCAGGAAGGCAGCCCTGAAGCTGGAGATGGGGAGATTTAGATGTGAACATTCATGGGTTGTCCAGGGATCGAGGCCCCTCTAAGCCCAGGCTGGATGAGGCTCTGTCCAGCCTGATCTAGTGTGGGGTTTTCTGGATGATCCTTGTGGTCCCTTCCTCCAGAAACTATGAAACTATACTGAAACAAAGATCCCCTCTCACCTCCAGACTAAAAAACCCCATCTCCCTCAGCCTCTCCTCATGGGGCAGTGCTCCAGTCCCCTAATCATCCTCTTAGCCCTCTGCTGGACCCTCTCCAGCAGATCCCTGTTCCTCTTGAACTGGGGAGCCCAGAACTGGCTGCAGTATTCCAGGTGAGGTCTCACTGGGCAGAGGTTCACTTAGCTCACTGCACATCTTAGATAAGATGGTCAGTAGAGATCCAAGCACAGCATGTTGCCTTCAGTTGCAGTGCACACTTCCAAGATGGAAAAAGTCTTTGTTTTCTGTAGTTCTAATCCAGTAAATCTTGCATTGGTTTTTTTAGTTTGCTTTTCCCTCCTGGCAGGCCAAATTTGAAGCATTTTGGTACCCAGAAAAATCTTTCCATCTGCTCCCAACCTCCCTGCCATGGGCAGGGAATGCCTCTCAACTAGACCAGGTTACTCAAGGCCTCATCCAGCCTGGCCTTGAACATCTCCAGGGAGGGGGCATCTGCAACCCCTCTGGACAATCCATTCCAGAGTCTTGCCACCTTCATAGTGAAGAATTTCTTCCCAAGATCCAATCTAAACCTATTCTCCTGCAATTTAAATCCTTGTCCTGTGGCTGGACACTCTTGTAACAAGTCCCTCCCCAGCCTTCCTCTGGCTTCCCTTCAGCTATTGAATAGAATGGAACTAACCAGGTTGGAAAAGACCTCAGAGATCATCAAGTCCAACCTACCACCCAACACCATCTCATCAACTAAACCATGGCACCAAGGGCCTCATCCAGGCTCTCCTTAAACACCTCCAGGGATGGGGACTCCACCACCTTCCTGGGCAGCACATTCCAATGGCCAATCTCTCTTGCTGGGAAGAATTTCTTCCTAACATCCAGCCTAAACTTCCCCTGGCACAGCTTGAGACTGTGTCCTCTTGTTCTGGTGCTGGTTGCCTGGGAGAAGAGACCATCCCCCACCTGGCTGCAGCCTCCAGGTAGTTGTAGAGAGCAAGAAGGTCTCCCCTGAGCCTCCTCCTCTCCAGGTTAAGCAACCCCAGCTCCCTCAGCCTCTCCTCATAGCAGAAGTGTTGCAGCACCTTGAATACCTCCAAGGACAGGCTCTCAACGACCTCCCTGGGCATCCTGTTCCAGTCTTCCACCACCCTCATGGCAAAGCACTTGTTCCTAACATCCAATCTGAATTTCATTTCAAACTGTTGCCTCTTGTCCTTTCACTGCAGGCCTTTGGAAACAGTCTCTCTGCAGGCTTCCTTCAGACAGTGGTAGTCACAAAGCACAGTGTGCCTCAAACTAAATCACAGCAGTGATAGAGTCATAGAATGCCCTGGGTTGGAAGGGACCTTCAGAGGTCATCTAGTCCAACCCCCTCTGCAGTCAGCCACTAGATCAGGTTGCCCAGAGCCCTGTTGAGCCTCACCTTGTATACCTCCAGGGATGGGGCCTCCACTCCCTCCCTGGGCAGCCAAGTCAGTTTGCCTCATGCATCAGAAGCAATTTTTGTTTTGTAATGAAGGGATCACTGGGTTTGAAATACACTTTTGTGTGAACAAATGGATTGTGGAGAACCAGAAGGATAAGCTCAGAGTCTGTCAGAAATGCTTTTCATATCCCTGCTAGTAGCCATTCAGAGCTTTGCCTATGCTTGTCAGAGCCATGTAATATTAGTGTCACCTAACTGAGGCTGAGGCTTCGCTGCAATTAAACCCTTCCTCTGTCATGTGGAGCCAAGTTGCCTCTGAGCAAAACAAAACTAAGCCATCAACAATGGGAGGGTTATCAAGCTTGCATTTCCTGAGAATGCTTCACAGTCTTCCAAGGGAATATCCATCATGTCACTGAATGTGAGGCTGCAAGCACTGGGAGTGTTGTGTGCAGCCTGCAGTTAGATGCCACTCAGCTCTGCTCCTCAGCTCCATGGATTCTGGGCTTTCCTTCTGGTTTTCCCCCAAGCCTATAATGCAGCTCCCATTGCTGCTTAGAGTGGTTTGCCTGCTCATATTTGATTGCCTGCAAAAACTCAGGGAGCTGCTTGAGAGAGTCCTGCACAGAGCCACAAAGATGCTGAAGGCAGTGGAACAGCTCCCTGCTTGAGGACAGGCTGGGGGAGCTGGGGCTCTTGAGCCTGTAGCAGGGGAGCCTGAGGGGAGACTTCATTCATGTTGATAAAGATGTGAAGGCTGAGTGTCAGAAGGATGGAGCCAGGCTCTGCTCAGTGATGTCCAATGATAGGACATGGGGCACTGGGTGCAAGCTGGGAGCAGAGGAGGTTCCACAGGGACAGAAGGAAAAAGCACTGGAGCAGGCTGCCCAAGAGAGGCTGTGGAGTCTCCTCTTGAGCTTGGAGCAGAGGAGCCTGAGGGGTGACCTCATTCATGTGCAGGGCATAGGAGGTTGAGGCAACCAGCACCAGAACAAGAGGACACAGTCTCAAGCTGTGCCAGGGGAGGTTTTAGGCTGGATGTGAGGAAGAAATTCTTCCCAGCAAGAGAGATTGGCCATTGGGATGTGCTGCCCAGGGAGGTGGTGGAGTCCCCATCCCTGGAGGTGTTTAAGAAGAGCCTGGATGAGGCACTTGGTGCCATGGTTTAATTGCTTAGAAGGTGTTAGGTCATTCATGGTGTTAGGTCATAGGCTGGACTTGATGATCTCAGAGGTCTTTTCCAGCCTCAATAATTCTGTGATTCTGTGTTGGGGGATAGGTTGGGCTTGATGATCTCTGAGGTCTTTTCCAACCTGGTTAATTCTAGTCTACTAGTCTAGTCTAGTCTAGTCTATACACTGGAAGAGGCTGCCCTGGGGGGTTGTGGAGTCTCCCTCTCTGGAGATATTCAAAACTCACCTGGCTGTGTTCCTAGGTGTTCCTGCTCTGGCAGGGGGGTTGGACTGGATGAGCTTTGGAGGTCCCTGCTGGCCCCTTACACTCTGTGCTGTGTTCTACCACCTGAAAATCCTCTTCTTCAATCCTCTCTAGCGCTTGCTGCCTCCCCCTGCCATGATTGAAGAACCAGAAACCACCCAAACCCAAGAGATGGAAGCAGAAGAGGAAGTGCAAAGCGTGCAGGAAGATGCAGGAGAAGGAAATAAAGCAGTGGAAGAGACCCCAAAGGAAGGAGACCTGAAAGTGGCCGAGGGGGCTGAGCATCGAGCCATGCCTGAGCACCCTGGCAGAGACAGCGACAGCGGAGACAGTGAACCTGAGCACGAGACTGAGCAGTGATCCTTGCCATCTCTGTCCTCTGCATATTATGGACCACAAACAGAGGGGGGGGTGGGGGTGGGAAGCAGTCAGAGAAGTTCTATTTTTACCTTTTGGGGGCTTTTTGGTTGGGTCTCTTGTTGGGTTGGTTGTTTTTTACATTGACCTTTTTAAAGTGGTTGCTTGAGCGCTGTGGCCTCTTTGGGGTGTTTCATTTGTGCTGGGTGCTTTGTGGTCAAGCAAGCCATTTGGCAAACACTTCACTGAGCTCTTCCCACTAACCATAGAATCATAGCATCAATAAGGTTGGAAAAGACCTCAGAGATCAGCAAGTCCAATCTAGTACCTAATAGCTAACACCTCCTGACAACTAAACCATGGCTCCAAGTGCCACATCCAGTCCCCTGTTGCACACCTCCAGGGCTGGTGACTCCACCACCTCCCTGGGCAGCACATTCCAATGGCCAATTACTCTTTCTGGGAAGAGCTTTCTCCTCACCTCCAGACTAAAGTTCCCCTGGTGCAGCTTGGGACTGTGCTCTTTCATTGCTTGGGCGGAGTGCAAGGGTTGTGTACTGGTTATTACCAACCCGGCTGCCTTGGGAGAGCAAATATTACAGTTCTGAGCATGGGGCTGTCAAGTTCCTCACAGTAACATTCCCATGCTCATGCAGGGCCAAATCACAGAGAGCCTTCAGGCAAGAAGCAGCCAGCTCAGCTGAGGGTTGTGGTCTTTGTTTCCCAGGCTGTTCTCTGTAAATATTTGAGTCTGATGATGGTTTATTGTGCTTCAGTGCTTCAGGAATTAGAAAAGGATGCTGGAGGTTTATTTCCTAAAATGGGGAATTCACCTAGCAGGGATTCCATCAACAATCACAGAGCATTAGGGCTTGGAAGGGACCTGGGAAGCTCATCCAGTGCAACCCCCCTGCCAGAGCAGGAGCACCAAGGGCAGGTCACACAGGAACACATCCAGGTGGGTTTTGAATGTCTCCAGTTAAGCAGACTCCACAACCTCTCTGGGCAGCCTGTCCCAGGGCTCTGACACCCTCACAGGGAAGGAGTTTTCCCTCATGTTCCTGTGGCACCTCCTCTGCTCTAGCTTGCAGCCAGTGCCCCTTGTCCTATCATTGGGTATCACTGAGCAGAGCCTGGCTCTGTCCTCCTGGCACTGACCTGCACGTGAGGTCACCCCTCAAGCTCCTGTGCTCCAACCTGCAGAGCCCCAGCTCCCTCAGCCTGTCCTCAGCAGGGAGATGTTCCACTGCCCTCAGCATCATTGTGGCTCTGTGCTGGGCTTTCTCAAGCAGTTCCCTGAGGTCCTTCTTGACCTGAGGGCCCCAGATCTGGACAGAATATTTCAGATGAGGCCCATAGCAGTGTAGAGTAGAGGGGGAGGAGAACCTCTCTCAACCTACTGACCACCCCCTTTCTAATCCACCCCAGGATACCATTGGTCTTCTTGGCCACAAGAGCACATTGCTGGCTCATGGGCATCATCCTGTCCACCAGGACCCCCAGGCCCCTTTCCCCTGTGCTGCAGATGTATACCAATAGATTAAAAGAGAGAACCAAGAAGGGACTGAACAAAGATCATTGTCAAAATAGTTTGCAAAGAATTCCCTTCAAGTGTCATTGCAAAGAGCTCTCCCAGCACTGCATGAAAACCTGGCAAACAAACTTCTAGTGAAGACAGGACCCTTGAAGGGTGTCAACAGAAGGGAAAGCCATGAAACTGTTCTGTTGTGCCAAAGCCATGTCATAATAAAGTTCATTAAGGGCTTTTGGGGTGAAAATAATGACCCCAGGGATCAGTGCTGGGTCTGGTCCTGTTCAACACCTTCATCAATGACATGGATGAGGGGACAGACAGAGTCTGCTCAGCGAGTTTGCTGATGATAGCAAACTGCAAGGCTTGGCTGAGACACCTGAAGGCTGCAAGACCTGGATAGACTGAGAGCTGGGCAGAGAGGAATCTGATGAGGTTCAACAAAGGTAAGTGCAGAGTCCTGCACCTGGGCAGGAAGAATAAACTGCAGCAGGACAGTTTGGGAGGGGATCTGCTGGAGAGCAGCCCTGGGGAGAAGCACCTGGGAGTGCTGGTGGAGAACAAGCTCTGCATGGGACAGCAATGTGCCCTGGGGGCCAAGAAGGCCAATGGGATCCTGGGGGCACTCAGAGGAGTGTGTCCAGCAGATCCAGGGAGGTTCTCCTCCCCCTCTGCCTCTGCCCTGCTGAGACCTCACCTGCAATATTGCATCCAGTTCTGGGCTCCTCAGTTCAAGAGAGACAGAGATCTGCTGGAGAGAGTCCAACAGAGGGCTACCAGGATGCTGAAGGGACTGGAGCACTGCCTGATGAGGCTGAGAGCCCTGAGGCTGCTCAGTTGGAGAGCAGAAGACTGAGAGGGGATTTAATAAATGTTTATAAGTATCTGAGGGCTGGGGGTCAGGAGGGAGGGGACAGGCTCTGCTCACTTGCTCCCTGGGATAGGACAAGGAGCAATGGATGCAAGCTGCAGCACAGGAGGTTCCACCTCAACATGAAGAGGAACTTCTTCACTGGGAGGGTCCCAGAGCACTGGGACAGGCTGCCCAGAGAGGTTGTGGCATCTCCTTCTCTGGAGCCTTTCCAGCCCCATCTGGATGTGTTCCTGTGTGACCTGTGCTGGATTCTATGGTCCTGCTCTGGCAGGGGGGTTGGACTTGAAGATCTTTGGAGGTCCCTTCCAACCTCCTACCATCCTGTGACCCTGTGAACTAGTAGTGGGCTTTCTTCATGTTAATTTAGCCAACACATCTGTGAATTTTCCTGTTGCACTGAGCCTGTAAAACAGCTTGGCTGCTGCTTCCCAGATCTGTTTAACCAGAGACTTGTTTAGCAACAGCTCAACCCTTGGGCTCTAACATTGTGCTGATACCAAACTGATACTGGCATTGCACTCTTAATTGCTGTAACAGCCAGAAAAACGAGGGCACACAGCAACTTGCTTCGGGTTCCATCACCCATGTGGAGCTGAGCTCGTCCTATAGAGCACAGGCCTGGCTGTGACTGAAGTCATTCAGTGAGTGCAGGTTTAGGTGTGACCAAAGTGCCTTAATCACACTTGGAGCATGGCTTGCCTTGGCTTTAGGCTTTGAAATGACTTAGCAATGTGGCAAAGACTCAGGGTAAGGTCTGGAAAGTTCAGGACAATGTTTGCCAAGGGGCAAAGAAGAGACAAGCTGCAAGGCTCATTCATTATTGTACACTGCTTAATGTGGCCACAAGAGGCTAAAATTAAGGTCATTACCTTTGCCTTGCCTACTCTTTTATTCTTTGGTAGTGGATACAAGATCCTGTTCCACACATTGGGTAAGGGAGGTTCTAACTTCCTTCAAATGAGAAGCAAAACATCTGAGCCCTCCTCATCCTTCCTGGAGTGAAATGGAGAGCAGCCCTGTGGAGAGGGACCTGGGAGTGCTGGTGGAGAACAAGTTATCCATGGGACAGCAATGTGCCCTGGGGGCCAAGAGGCCAGTGGGATCCTGGGCTGTATTAAGAAGAGTGTGTCCAGCAGATCCAGGGAGGTTCTCCTCCCCCTCTACTCTGCCCTGCTGAGACCTCACCTTGAGCACTGCCTTCAGTTCTGGGCTCCCCAGTTCAAGAGGGACAGGGATCTGCTGGAGAGGGTCCAGCAGAGGGCTAAGAGGATGATTAGGGGACTGGAGCACTGCCTGGGGAGGAGAGGCTGAGGGACCTGGGGCTTTTTAGTCTGGAAAAGAGAAGACTGAGAGGGGATTTAATGATTGTTTATAAGTATCTGAGGGCTGGGGGTCAGGAGGGAGGGGACAGGCTCTGCTCACTTGCTCCCTGGGATAGGACAAGGAGCAATGGATGGAAGCTGCAGCACAGGAGGTTCCACCTCAACACAAGGGGGAACTTCTTCACTGTGAGGGTCACAGAGCACTGGGACAGGCTGCCCAGAGAGGTTGTGGAGTCTCCTTCTCTGGAGACTTTCCAGCCCCATCTGGATGTGTTCCTGTGTGACCTGAGCTAGATTGTATGGCCCTGCTCTGGCAGTGGGGTTGGACTCAATGATCTCTTTGGGTCCCTTCCAACCCCTGCCATCCTGTGCTCCTGTGGTTTCCAGGGACATAAAAGGATATGAAGCATGAAGAAAAGTATTGTCACTGGGAGCTGAAGTTAAATTTCCCTGCTGGAATGGCTTTGCTGACAGGGCAGAAGAGAACATTTTTATTTCCCTGAAAGCCCAGAATTCTTTCTGTAGAGCTGGGCTAGAGGCAATGGTGGTCCCACACTGGGCAAACACGATGGCACTCAGGCCACTGAAGCAAGAATTCAGGAACATCTGACATCTTGTAGAGCAGGCAGACAAAAGCAGCCCTCCTAGCCAACAAATGAATCACAGCCCACAGCAGTGGAGAGGCTGCGAGTGCCACTCAGACATATGGCAGTGTAGTTCCCTTTGCCAAACATGGTCATCCTCCCACTACAAATAATCAATGGAATATGACTGCCTCTGGGGAGTTTTGGAGGCTGGCTTGGTGCTCCTTGGTGCTTCCCCTGCTGTGTGGTTCTCTCAACAATCCTCTTTCTCAGAGGGCTGGTTGCTTAGGCATCTCAAAGAAAAGCCCAGTGCCTGTGTAATGTTTCTGAGCTGTGCTACTGCTAAACACCTTTTGAAAGGGCTCTTGGCATTGCAAATTGAAAAAGCACCTCCTTAAGAGTCTTTCATAGAATCATAGAATCAATAAGGTTGGAAAAGACCTCCAAGATCATCAAGTCCAACCTGTCACCCAACACCTCATGACAACTAAACCATGGCACCAAGTGCCACGTCCAATCCCCTCTTGAACACCTCCAAGGACAGGGACTCCAGCACCTCCCTGGGCAGCACATTCCAATGGCCAATCTCTCTCTCTCTGGGAAGAACTTTCTCCTCACCTCCAGCCTAAACCTCCCCTGGCACAGCCTGAGACTGTGTCCTCTTGATCTGTTGGTGGTTGCTGGGAGAAGAGACCAACCCCCAGCTGGCTACAACCTCCCTTCAGGTAGTTGTAGAGAGCAAGAAGGTCTCCCCTAATCCTCCTCTTTTCCAGGCTAAGCAACCCCAGCTCCCTCAGCCTCTCCTCACAGGGCTGTGCTCCAGACCCCTCCCCAGCTTTGTTGCCCATCTCTGGACACCTTCAAGAGTCTCAATGTCCTTCTTAAACTGAGGAGCCCAGAACTGGACACAGGACTCAAGGTGTAGCCTAATCAGTGCTGAGCACAGGGCAGAATGCCTTCTCTGCTCCTGCTGGCCACACTCTTCCTGATGCAGGCCAGGATGCCATTGGCCTTCTTGGCCACCTGGGCACACTGCTGGCTCATGTTCAAAGAGCTTTCAGTATCCTTCTGTGACTCAAAACATTATGTCCTCTTTAGTCATTATTAGGCTTTAGTTCAGAGCTATACAGAGAGGCACTGTTTGGATATGCACAAGTTACAGGCTGGATTTGATGATCTCAGAGATCTTTTCCAGCCTCACTAATTCTGTGATGCTGAGTTCCATTTAAAGGTAGGCTGCAATACATAGAATCATAGAGCTGTTAGGGTTGGAAGGGACCTCAAGGATTAGCCAGTTCCACACCCCCCCCTGCCCCGATACGGGCAGGGACACCTCACACCAGATCAGGTTGCTCACAGCCACATCCAGCCTGGCAATGCGGCAGTCACCTATTTAACTCCTCTGATGTTTTCAGGGATGGGCAGTGACAGCCAGCAGGACAACTTTTCTTTTCCTCCTCCCCCCCCCCCTCAGCCTGCAATGTTCTTTCCTGTGTCCTCAGCACAAGAGGATTATTGGTGAGGCTCTTCCTCCCCTCTCTGACTCAGCATGCGAAACATGTGGTGCGGCTCATTTTAGAGGACGTGCTGCTGCCCAGCAGGACCCGGCGGCTGCTGCTGCCAAAAATCCCGCTGGAATGAACAAATAAATAAATAAATAAATAAATAAATAAATAAATAAATAAAACTAGGGCACATCCATCCACACTGCCGTGGATTAAGGTCAGAAAGCAGAATCTCAGCCACTCCGTGCTGAGCCTCTCCCCACCGGCTCCTGCTGAACCGCTTCCTTTACAGTAGTTCAGAGACGTTGTGTCCCTAATGACTGTCCCATCTAAAAATAAGTGCTCTTGACACAGGGGAGATGTCAGGCTAGCACAGCAGGATGCTGAAGCGTCTCTGGATGTGTAGCAGGGCTTCTCTTACAGCGGGCTGCAGCAGTTCAGGAATTCACACTTGATAAAGGCAGCGAGAGCGGCTTCGTTTTATCTGCCCCCGGCGCTGCCAGGACGGAGGGAATCTTGACCCTTATTTGGCTCTCCAGCTTGCATTCATTTAGTTTTGGTCTTTCTGTCTTTTTTTTTCCCCCTCAATGCTGCTCTCTGGGATTAGAAAGCTTCCTCAGTTTCATTGAGCAAACATGCAGTGAAGTTTGTGGTTTGTTGGGTTATTCTTTTCCCTGGCATCTATAGATGGACTGTGGAAACGGGCTCCAAAGCTTTGCTTGGGTCTACATCTGAACAGGAGCCAGCAGTGTGCCCAGGTGGCCAAGAGGGCCAAGGGCATCCTGGCCTGCATCAGGAAGAGTGTGGCCAGCAGGAGCAGGGAGGTCATTGTGCCCTGTGCTCAGCACTGGTTAGGCCACACCTCGAGTCCTGTGTCCAGCTCTGGGCTCCTCAATTTAAGAAGGACGTTGAGACACTTGAAGGTGTCCAGAGAAGGGCAACAAGGCTGGGGAGAGGCTGAGGGAGCTGGGGTTGCTTAGCCTGGAGAAGAGGAGGCTCAGGGGAGACCTTCTTGCTCTCTGCAACTCCCTGAAGGGAGGTTGTAGCCAGCTGGGGGTTGGGCTCTTCTCCCAGGCAAGCAGCACCAGAACAAGAGGACACAGTCTCAAGCTGTGCCAGGGGAGGTTTAGGCTGAAGGTGAGGAGAAAGTTCTTCCCAGCAAGAGATATTAGCCATTGGAATGTGCTGCCCAGGGAGGTGCTGGAGTCCCTGTCCCTGGAGGTGTTCAAAAAGGGACTGGATGTGGCACTCGGTGCCATGGTTTAGTTGTCAGGAGGTGTTGGGCGACAGGTTGGTCTCTGAGGTTGGTCTCTGAGGTCTTGTCCAATCCTGTTGATTCTATGACCTTTTAAAGTATCCTCACACAGACACACACTCTGCCCCTGCTTCCTCTGGTGCTGTTTCTTCCTCAAGCCCAAAGCTAATGCTTGGGCTCTCTGGAAGGTTTCTTGCCTACAGGTGAAGTAACTCTTCTTCAGTTTTTCATCTGTTTTTGCAGATGTTAACAGGGCAGGGGCAGCTTCTCTGCATCACACCCAAGTGATGATGTAATTTGATTCGAAGATCATTGTCCTTGCTTCTTTTTCTTTTTGTTCAAGGTGAGTGAAAACTGTAAGGGGAGCTAAATGGAGCACACCGTTTTCCTTAATAGCAATATATTACATTATCCCTGATGTGGGCTAGATTAAGCTGATTAAAGCCCTGCCAGGGCAAAGCCCACAGAAATAAATCTCTTTACCTGCCACAAGAGTGAGGAAAGATCACTTCATAGTATCATAGTATCAGTCAGGGTTGGAAGGGACCTCAAGGATCATCTAGTTCCAACCCCCCTGCCATGGGCAGGGACACCCCACACTAGATCAGGCTGCCCAGAGCCTCATCCAGCCTGGGCTTAAACACCTCCAGGGACAGGGCCCCAACCACTTCCCTGGACAACCCATTCCAGGGCTTCACCACTCTCATGGGGAAGAACTTCCTCCTCACCTCCAGCCTGAATCTCCCCACCTCCAGCTTCATTCCATTCCCCCTAGTCCTATCACTACCTGAGATCCTGAGGTGTCCCTCCCCAGCCTTCTTGTAGCCCCCTTCAGATCTCAGGTCTCAGGGGAGACCACCTTGCTGTCTACAACTCCCTGAAGCGAGGTTGTAGCCAGGTGGGGGTTGGTCTCTTCTCCCAGGCGACCAGCAGCAGAACAAGAGGACACAGTCTCAAGCTGTACCAGGGGAGGTTTAGGCTCAAGGTGAGGAGAAAGTTCTTCCCAGCAAGAGAGATTGGCCGTTGGAATGTGCTGCCCAGGGAGGTGGTGGAGTCACCATCCCTGGAGGTGCTAAGGAAGAGCCTGGATGGGACACTTGGTGCCATGGTTTAGTTGATTAGATGGTGTTGGGTGAGGGGTTGGACTCGAGAATCTCTGAGGTCTTTTCCAACCTGGTTCATTCTGTATTCTGTATTAGACAACACTGAGAGTTGTTTGGTTTTCTTTTCAAAGTCAGGTTGGATATAGGGCTTGGAGTGGAGGATGTCCCTGCCTGTGGTAGAAGGGTTGCAAGTAGATGATCTTTAAGGTCACTTCCAACTCAAACCATTCTATGGTTCAGTATAACCTTCATGAAGTTCAAGCTATTAAAACTGCCCTCAGTGTCCTGCTTTCCACTGCCGGTTCAGGATGCAGCAACATCCTATTTCTTTCCATCTTTGGCCTGACCACCTTTGAGGCACCTGCTGGTTTTACTCAGCACTAAGAAACGCTCCCTAGTCGCTGATTATTGTCACAGCCTTTGTTCTCTATCTCATTTGATCTCTAAAGTGCTCTGAGCTAATCCTGCTCCTGCACACACAGATACTCCAACGATGGGGCAGTTGTCCTAGGCTGCTCCCAGCTCCTGCAGTCTTCACCCACTGGCATTCTGTCCGTCAGAGCTGTGTCATGAGATGAGCCACTGAGGACAGCTGCTGCTCCTGACTCATCTTAGCACTCAGCCCCGTGCACAGCACCTTCCTGTAACTCTAAGCTGAAACAAGAGTTATAAATGGAAAGGAAAGTGAGCAAACACAGTGGGTTTCCTGGTTTAAATGCTGTCTGCTGAAACAACAAAGAGCAGTAGAAATACACATGCATAAGTTTGGCCCTTCAGAGAGTGTCTTACTCTAATTGCAGATGTGCTGTGCTTAATGCTGGCAGTAGACTCCCTGGCATTTCCTTTAATGTCAGGGATGCTTTCAGCACATGGCACTATGAATCATAGAATCACAGAATTGTCAGGGTTGGAAGGAAGGGACCACAAGGATCATCCAGTTCCAACCCCCTGCCATGGGCAGGGACACCTCACACTACAGCAGGTTGCTCAGAGCCACAACCAGCCTGGCCTTAAAAACCTCCAGGGATGAGGCTTCCACCACCTCCCTGGGCAACCTGTGCCAGTGTCTCACCACCCTCATAGGGAAGAACTTCTTCCTCACATCCAATCTGCACCTGGGGGGGGGGCAATACTAGGTATCACTTGAGGCTGGGGAATGATGACATTGAGAGCAGCCCTGCAGAAAAGGACTTGGGGGTGCTGGTGGATGAGAAGCTGGACAGAAGCACACAGTGTGAACTTGCAGCCCAGAAGGCCAATGGCATCCTGGGCTGCATCACAAGAAATGTGGCCAGCAGATGGAGAGAGGGGATGCTGCCACTGATCTGCTCTGCTAAGACCTCACCTGGAGTACTGTGTCCAGCTCTAGTGACCTCAACAAAGGAAGGACATTGACCTGATGGGATGGGTCCAGAGGAGGGCTATGAAAATGCGCAGGGTCTGGAAGACCTCTGCTATGAAGACAGCCTGAGGGAGCTGGGGGTGTTCAGCCTGGAGAAGAGAAGGCTCTGGGGAGACCTAATAGCACCTGCCAGTACCTGAAGGGGGCTGCAAGAAAGCTGCAGAGGGACTGTTTGCAAAGGCCTGCAGTGACAGGATGAGGGGCAATGGTTAGAAATGAGAGAAAGGATTCATATTGGATGTTAGGAAGAAGCTCTGCACCATGAGGGTGATGGAAGACTGGCACAGGTTGCCCAGGGAGGTAACTGAGGCTTCACCCCTGCAGGGTCAGGATTGACAAGACTGAGCAATCTGCTCTAGTGGAGGAAGTCCCTGCTGAGTGCAGGAGGGTTGGACTGGATGACCTTTGGAGGTCCCTTCCAACCCAGCCAGCTCTGTGATTCCTGAGAGGCATGTGTGACTTGGTATTCACTACACTAGACTTTTGTTATACATAGGACACAGAGTCTTTCCTGGCTGACAATGTCTTGTTTGGAGGCTTGGACTAGATGCCCTCTGCAGGTCCTTTCCACCCCAAAGCATTCTGTGGGTTATGGATTTAGATGTTGCTGTTCTTGTGACTACAGTGGCATGAAAGTATTTGTTTTCCCTCTCTCTCTCTTGGACTTTTCCCCCTGCCAGCTCCAGCTCCAGGCTTTGCAGCTCTCACCAGCCCAGAAAAAGCAGCGCCTCTGGCAGCAGGCTTTTCACATCAGCAGCCTTGCAGGCAAGGAACAATGATTCATGATTTGGGGTTATTTTTGGGGTCATAATTCCTTGAAAGACTTGAATGTATCAACAGTGTTGTCATTAAATTTGGTGGACTCTCAGCATTTCAGATGCCCTAGCAAAAAGCTGCTTAGAGGAGTGATGTCATTCAGCAGAGCAACAAAGATGGTGCTTGTCTTTTCCAGCTTGGAGCCAGATTTAGGCCATCACGAACACATTGGCAACAGAGATGTTTGAAGACAGTCCTAATTAGCTCTTTAACTCGATTGTTGATGAAAGGCAATCAGAAATTGAGCCCTAATTGGCAACATTATTGCAGTGAATACATGTTCAGAGTGAAGATGAGCCTGTTTGTGCTCCAGGGGAAGGAGAAAGAAAGCCAAAACCAACTGTCTGCAAGAGAATTTGAAGGGCCTCTGCTGCAAATAGAGGACTGAAGAATAGAGTTGCCACTGTTTTGGTAGGACTTGTGCAGCTTCTCCATTTGAATTCATCCTGCTTAAGCTGACTGAGTGCTCAAAATGTCTAAAATTAAAACCTCCTTGACATGACATCATGACATCCTGGGATCTTTAACCATGATGTTTGTTTAGCAACTTCAGGGCTGGAAAAAAAGGATGAACACCACCCACACCCATGTTCTTCATGTACTCTGTGGAATGGAATGGAATGGAGTAGAATAGAACGGAGTAGGATAGGATAGGATAGGATAGGATAGGATAGGATAGGATAGGATAGGATAGGATAGGATAGGATAGTATCAGAGTATCAGAGTATCATTCAGGGTTGGAAGGGACCACAAGGATCATCCAGTTCCAACCCCCCTGCCACGGGCAGGGACACCCCACACTAGATCAGCCTGGCCAGAGCCTCATCCAGCCTGGACTTAAACACCTCCAGGGACGGGGCCCCAACCACCTCCCTGGACAACCCATTCCAGGACTTCACCACTCTCATGGGGAAGAACCTCCTCCTCACCTCCAGCCTGAATCTCCCCACCTCCAGCTTCATTCCATTCCCCCTAGTCCTATCACTACCTGAGATCCTGAGCAGTCCCTCCCCAGCCTTCTTGTAGCCCCCTTCAGATACTGGAAGGCCACAATTTGGTCACCTTGAAGCCTTCTCTTCTCCAGACTGAACAGCCCCAATTCCCTCAGTCTGTCCTTGTAGGAGAGGTGCTCCAGCCCTCTGATCATCCTTGTGGCCCTTCTCTGGACACCTTCCAGCACCTCCAGATCCCTCTTGTAATAGGGGCTCCAGAACTTGATGCAGTACTCCAGCTGGGGTCTCAGCAGAGCTGAGTAGAGGGTGAGGATCACCTCCCTTGAATAGAACAGAACAGAATTAACCAGGTTAGAAAAGACCTGAGAGATCATCCAGTCCAACCTATCACCCAACACCATCTCATTAACTAAACCATGGCACCAAGTGCCTCATCCAGTCTCAAACACTTCCAGTGATGGTGACTCCACCACCTCCCTGGGCAGCACATCCCAATGGCCAATCTCTCTTTCTGGGAAGAATTTCTTCCTAACATCCAGCCTAAACCTCCCCTGACACAGCTTGAGACTGTGTCCTCTTGTTCTGTTGGTACTACCTCTCTGGGCAACTAGTTCCAGTCTTTCCACCAGCCTCATGGTAAAGAACTTGTTCCTAACATCCAATCTCCTCTCCTCTCATTTCAAACCATTTCCCTTTGTCCTATCACTGCAGGCCTTCACAAACAGTCCTTCTGCAGCCTTCTTTTAGCCCCTTCAGGTACTGGCAGGCTGCTATTAGGTCTCTCCAGAGCCTTCTCTTCTCCAGGCTGAACAACCTCATCTCCCTCATCCTGTCCTTGTAGCAGAGGTGTTCCAGCCCCATGATCATTTTCTTGCTCCTCAGGTCCACATCCTTCCTGTGTTGGAAGGCAACCTGGGCAAGTTGTTCCAGTGTTTCATCACCTCCCTGGTCAAGAACCTGTTCCCAATACCTGATCTAAATCTCCTCTCATTTCAAATCATTGCCCTTTGTCCTATTGCTACAGGAATGCTTTCCCTAGCTGCTCCCACAGTACAGAACTGTTTGCCTGCCTTCTGGGGTCCTACAGGAAAGCTGAGAGGGACTTCCACCACCCTGAGGGACTTCCACCACCCTCGAGGTACTGCCACCACCCTCGAGGGACTTCCACCTCCCTTGAAGGACTTCCACCACCCTTGAGGGACTTCCACCATCCTCAAAGGACTTCCACCACCCTTGAAGGACTTCCACCACTCTCGAGGTACTGCCACCACCCTCGAGGTACTGCCACCACCCTTGAGGGACTTCCACCACCCTTGAGGTACTGCCACCACCCTCGAGGGACTTCCACCTCCCTTGAAGGACTTCCACCACCCTTGAGGGACTTCCACCATCCTCAAAGGACTTCCACCACCCCTGAGGGACTTCCACCACCCCTGAGGGACTTCCACCACCCTCGAGGTACTGCCACCACCCTCGAGGTACTGCCACCACCCTCGAGGGACTTCCACCTCCCTTGAAGGACTTCCACCACCCTTGAGGGACTTCCACCATCCTCAAAGGACTTCCACCACCCTTGAAGGACTTCCACCACTCTCGAGGTACTGCCACCACCCTCGAGGTACTGCCATCACCCTTGAGGGACTTCCACCACCCTTGAGGTACTGCCACCACCCTCGAGGGACTTCCACCACCCTTGAAGGATTTCCACCATCCTCAAAGGACTTCCACCACCCTTGAAGGACTTCCACCTCCCTTGAAGGACTTCCACCACCCTTGAGGGACTTCCACCACCCTCGAGGTACTGCCACCACCCTTGAAGGACTTCCACCTCCCTTGAAGGACTTCCACCACCCTTGAGGGACTTCCACCACCCTCGAGGTACTGCCACCACCCTTGAAGGACTTCCACCTCCCTTGAAGGACTTCCACCACCCTTGAGGGACTTCCACCACCCTCGAGGTACTGCCACCACCCTTGAGGGACTTCCACCTCCCTTGAAGGACTTCCACCACCCTTGAGGGACTTCCACCACCCTCGAGGGACTTCCACCACCCTCATGGCTAATGTTTGGGGTTTGATTTTAACATTTGTTTGGTTTGTTGGGTTGTTTTTTTTTGCCATGAAAACTCAGGTATTGAACTATTAAACCTGAGCAATCTTTCCACACTTTCAGTGTGATCAATTTCTGTTCCCTTTGTTGAATTGTTTTTGAATGGTTTATTTAGCTACTGGACCTCTCCCAACGCCCTGGTTGTGTATTGAATTGTGTAGCATTTCCACACAGAGGATATCTGCAGAGTTCCAGGCTACTGAAGGAATGAACAAGGCAGCAATAAAATGCTCTGACAGCTCACAACACATCTGGGTCTTTGGGGACATAACTGTTAACAGCCGTGGTGGATAATAGGCTTGATGGATCTGGTAAATAAAGCACAGAGTCTGAAAGCTCAGCACAGGGAGTAGGTGATAATGAAGAAGAACCAGCAGAAATGTAAACTCAATTAACCTGGTGCTAGCTGGGTACATCTTGTTCCTCATTACAGCAGAGAGAGAGTGAGGGAAGGTCTCCTTCTTAGGTTGCTTGATGATGACCTGAGAAGTTACAGAATCATAGAATCATAGAATCAATAAGGTTGGAAAAGACCTCAGAGATCATCAAGTCCAACCTGTCACCCAACACCTCCTGACTAACTAAACCATGGCACCAAGTGCCACGTCCAATCCCCTCTTGAACACCTCCAGGGATGGTGTCCCAGCAGCAGCATCCCTAAGCATGTGTTTCTTATTGTCCACCATATAAAGCTTGAGGGCTTCGGAAGAAGCAAGCAAAACAGAGCATCCACCACAGCAAACAACATGGCTGGGGATCTCTTACAACCATCAGCATCCTCCTAAGGTGTGGAGAGCAGCTTCTCTGCCACTCAGTTCTTGGTTTTTGCAGCCAATCAGATCCTGGGCTGCATCAGGAGAAGTGTGGCCAGCAGGTCAAGGGAGGCGATTCTCCCCCTCTGCTCAGCCCTGGTGAGACCCCACCTGGAGTACTGCATCCAGTTCTGGAGCCCCTAGTACAAGAGGGATCTGGAGGTGCTGGAAGGTGTCCAGAGAAGGGCCAGGAGGATGATCAGAGGGCTGGAGCACCTCTCCTATGAGGACAGACTGAAGGAGTTGGGGCTGTTCAGTCTGGAGAAGAGAAGGCTCCGAGGTGACCTCATTGTGGCCTTCCAGGATCTGAAGGGGGCTACAAGAAAGCTGGGGAGGGACTGCTCAGGATCTCAGGCAGTGATAGGACTAGGGGGAATGGAGTGAAGCTGGAGGTGGGGAGATTCAGGCTGGAGGTGAGGAGGAAGTTCTTCCCCATGAGAGTGGTGAAGCCCTGGAATGGGTTGTCCAGGGAGGCAGTTGGGGCCCCATTCCTGGAGGTGTTTAAGCCCAGGCTGGCTGAGGCTGTGGCCAGGCTGATGTAGTGTGGGGTGTCCCTGCCCATGGCAGGGGGGTTGGAACTAGATGATCCTTGTGGTCCCTTCCAACCCTGACTGATACTATATGTGGCAGTGGCTCACACAATGTCCTACACAGCTCAGCATCAGGACAGTGCTGAGCAAGCAGATCCTGATGACCCCCATTTATCACATTGCCTGTGCAAGTTAGGCCAGTCTGCAGCCCCTGGCTGCAGCCCCTGAGGACTCACTGTGTTGGAAGGCAACCTGGGCAAGCTGTTCCAGTGTTTCATCACCTCCCTGGTGATGTTGTGCAAGCTTTAAGGGCTGGACTGCTGAATTTTTAGGTCAAGGGGCAATGGATGTAAGCTACAGCACAGGAGGATCCACCTCAATGTGAGGAGGAACTTCTTCACTGTGAGGGTCACAGAGCACTGGGACAGGCTGCCCAGAGGGGTTGTGGAGTGTGCTGTGGAGACTTTCAGGACCCATCTGGGTGTGTTTCTGTGCAACCTCTGCTGGATTCTCTGCTCCTGCTCTGGCAGGGGGGGCAGACTCGATGATCTCTTTGGATCCCTTCCAACCCCTAACACCCTGTGAGCCTGTGATTTTTCTTGATATATTACATCCCAAGTGTATTATAGTCCAAATATTAATTGCAATCATCACCTCTAGCCACAGTTGTCATCTGTTGAAGGATCATTGCAACTGATCTGTGCAGAGCTATGCTGAAAACTTGTATCCGTGTCATTCAGGTTGGACTTGATGATCTTTGAGGTCTCCTCCAACCTTGGTTATTCTGTGTGATTCTCTGTCTGTGTGATTCTAGCCTAGAAAACTAGTCATTAAAGTGGATCTGATAGTTGCCTTGCTTCATTAGGAAGGCTGAGGAAGCTGGGGTTGCTCAGCCTGGAGAAGAGGAAGGCTCCAAGATGACCTAATAGCAGCCTGCCGGTGCCTGGAGGGGGCCACAAGAAGGCTGCAGAGGGACTGTTTGCAAAAGCCTGGAGTGAAAGGATGAGGGGTAATGGTTTGGAATGAGAGAAGAGCAGATTGAGATTGGATGTGAGGAACAAGTTCTTTACCAAGAGGGTGGTAGAACACTGCAACAGCTTTCCCAGGGAGGTAGCTGGTGCCCCATCCCTGGAGCTATTCAGTGTGAGGCTCTGCAGGCCACTGGACAACCTGATCTAGTGGAGGATGTCCCTGCTGACTGCAGGGGGGTTGAACTAGATGACCTTTGGAGCTCTTAGAAAGTGGCTTCAGGGAATGAATCTAGACTGGCAAGAAGCAGCAAATGTGGTATTTCAGGAAGATCTTTGTCCTCATTTAGCCTCAAGCATCAAGCATCATCTTATGCTGAATTAGATGATAAATAGGAGAAGTTTCATACTTTAGAGGCTAGGATCAGAGAAAACATGATGCTGACTGTGGTGATTCACTGCAGTATTTTGTGCTGATTCTGTCCTCTGGAACATTTAACTTCTCCTGTGTATTAACACTGGATTTAGGAGCTGTGAATTCTGCTAGGGCAGAGCAGGCAGCTACAAACCACATTAATATGGGTCCAGAAGAGGTCAACCAGGATGATTAGGGGACTGGAGCACTGCCTGGGGAGGAGAGGCTGAGGGACCTGGGGCTTTTTAGTCTGGAAAAAAGAAGCCTGAAAGGGGATGTAATAAATGTTTCTAACTATCTGAGGCCTGGGGGTCAGGAGGGAGGGGACAGGCTCTGCTCACTTGCTCCCTGGGATAGGACAAGGAGCAATGGATATAAGCTGCAGCACAGGAGGTTGAAAGATGTTGAGATGTTGGAAGGTGTCCAGAGAAGGGCAACAAAGCTGGGGAGGGTCTGGAGCACAGCCCTGTGAGGAGAGGCTGAGGGAGCTGGGTTGCTTAGCCTGGAGAAGAGGAGGCTCAGGGGAGACCTTATTGCCCTCTACAGCTACCTGAAGGGAGGTTGTAGCCAGGTGGGGATTGGTCTCTTCTCCCAGGCAACCAGCACCAGTACAAGAGGACACAGTCTCAAGCTGTGCCAGGGGAAGTTTAGGCTGGACATTAGGAAGAAATTCTTCCCAGAGTGAGAGACTGGCCATTGGAATGTGCTGCCCAGGGAGGTGGTGGAGTCACCATGACTGGAGGTGTTCAAGAAGAGCCTGCATGAGGCACTTGGTGCCATGGTTTAGTTGTCATGAGGTGTTGGGTGATAGGTTGGACTGGATGATCTCAAAGGTCTTTTCCAACCTGGTTAATTCTGTGTTCTGTTTGCATGTTCAGCTATCCATGGTAAGACTTTGGACTGCCTCCTGTGTATTATTTCCTTGTGGGAATGGACCTCCAGCAGTAAGTGTCCTAGACTGGTAGTTTCCAAACATTGTGGATTGCACATCCTTACCAGCCAAAAAAGTGTTGAACATGAACTCACCTGGAGTACTGCATCCAGCTCTGGAGCCCTCAACACAGCAACGACATGGACCTGATGGAGAGGGTCCAGAGGAGGGCCATGGAAATGATCAGGAGCCTGAAGCACCTCTGCTGTAAGGACAGGCTGAGGGAGCTGGGGGTGCTCAGCTCCAGAGAGAACTAATAGCAGCCTACTAGTATGATTCTATGATTCTGTGAATAGTATCATAGTATCAGTCAGGGTTGGAAGGAACCACAAGGATCACCCAGTTCCACCCCCTCTGCCATGGGTAGGGACACCCCACACTAGATCAGGCTGCCCAGAGCCTCATCCAGCCTGGGCTTAAACACCTCCAGGGATAGGGCCCCAACCACCTCCCTGGACAACCCATTCAGGGCTTCACCACTCTCATGGGGAAGAACTTCCTCCTCACCTCCAGCCTGAATCTCCCCACCTCCAGCTTCATACCTAGAACAGTGCTTTCCAAGCAGAGTGTGAGCATCCCCAAGGATGTGCAAGCCAACCCAGGGCAGTGCAGGAGGAAGACCTTTTTTTTGCACCATTAATAAATTAAAGTTAAATATACTTTTTATAGTGTTAATTTAAGCTTAACTCACTTTTTAATTAATATTAAACAAAAAAATGTTAATTTTTCATCAGTTTTGTGCATGCCCTGTCACATACACAATGTGCTAGTACAGTAGTGCTGCTACATAATTTATACATTAATAAATATATAGAGATAGATAGAATCACAGAGTCATAGAAGTGCTTTGGCTGGAAGGGACCTCCAAAGGTCATTTAGTCCAACCCCTTCTGCAGTCAGCAGGGACATCCTCCACTACAGCAGGTTTCCCAGAGCTTTCTTGAGCTGAATAGCACCAGAACAAGAGGGCACAGTCTCAAGCTGTGCCAGGGGAGGTTTAGGCTGGAGGTGGGGAAGAAATTCTTCATAGAGAGAGTGACTGGCCATTGGAATGTGCTGCCCAGGGAGGTGATGGGGTCACCATCCCTGGAGGTGTTCAAAAAGAGCCTGGATGAGGCACTTGGTGCCATGGTTTAGTTGATGAGATGGTGTTGGGTGATAGGTTGGGCTGGATGATCTTGAAGGACTCTGCCAACCTGGTCCGGTCTATTCTACTCTACTCTACTCTACTCTACTCTACTCTACTCTACTCTACTCTACTCTACTCTACTCTATTCTATTCTATTCTATTCTATTCTCTCCAGGGATGGAGCCTCAACAACCTCCCTGGGCAACCTGTGCCAGTCTTCCACCACCCCCATGGTGCAGAACTTGTTCCTAACATCCAACCTAAATCTCCTCTTCTGTCATTTCAAACCATTGTCCCTCGTCCTGTCACTGCAGGCCTTTGCAAGCAGTCCCTCTGCAGCCTTCTTGCAGCCCCCTTCAGGTACTGGCAGGCTGCTATTAGGTCTCCCTGCAGCCTTCTCTTCTCCAGGCTGAACACCCCCAGCTCCCTCAGCCTATCCTCATAGCAGAGGTGTTCCAGCCCCCTGAGCATTTTCATGTCCCTCCTCTGGACCCTCTCCATCAGCTCCATGTCCTTCCTGTGTTGAGGGCTCCAGAGCTGGATGCAGTGCTCCAGGTGAGGTCTTAGCAGAGCAGAGCAAAGCAGCAGGATCACCTCTCTCCATCTGCTGACCACTCTGCTTGCTCATTTTATGTGCTTCCAGCCCAACTGATCTATGATGTGGAGACATCCTATTTTCCACTATCAATCATATTATTTATTGAGCATTGAATGTATGTTATGTGTGTGTGTGGAATTTCAGCTACTTCCTGGTGCTGTAGAAATTTGATCAACAAGCCAATATCTCCATCAGTTAAAAATGAGCTCCTGCT
Organism: Melanerpes aurifrons; assembly: GCA_011125475.1. Classification (NCBI taxonomy): domain Eukaryota; kingdom Metazoa; phylum Chordata; class Aves; order Piciformes; family Picidae; genus Melanerpes; species Melanerpes aurifrons. The sequence continues at coordinate 3,727,027 of WWNC01000001.1, forward strand.
GGGGGTTGGGCTCCTGCAGTACCCTGTGGAGTTGACAGTCTAGATGAACAGCTTTGTAATGTGCACAATTATCCATAATGAATGGCCAGAGTAAATTGCTAGCTATAGTCCTATCAAATAAATATTTCTTTAGCCTTGGGGGTTTGTTGGCCCTTATTTAACTGCAAACAACTGTTGTGCCCTCCTTAATGTGATAGGGAAGCAAACAACTTTTCCTGAGCTTGTTCCCAAAGCCTGTAAAGTTTATGAATCATTTTGGTGCTGTTTGTATCAGCTCCTTAAGCTTTCTTCTCACAGTTTTCTCTCAAGCATATAATAATCTTTCTGAACTTGGAGTTGATTCCCATTTTCCCCTGCCTTTGGGTGCTTAGGGCTCCCTGTAGCATTCCAGGTGCAGCAGCTGCCATTCAGGTAATTCTCACCTGAATGATCAGAGGGTCATCAAAGGCAATGCCAGCATGGCAATCAATGGCAGGAGAAGGGAATGGTGCAGGTGAGCCTTAGGAAACACAAAGCATTCATTTTCAGTTTCCAAAAGCGTTGACAGAATATGCATTTCAGGAAAGAGTCTGCATTAAGGCCTTCACCTGGAGTACTGCATCCAGTTCTGGAGCCCCTAGTACAGGAAGGATCTGGAGGTGCTGGAAGGTATCCAGAGAAGGACCATGAGGATGAGCAGAGGGCTGGAGCTGCTATGCTGTGAGAACAGACTGAGGGAGTTGGGGCTGTTCAGTCTGGAGAAGAGAAGGCTCTGAGGAGACCTAATTGTGGCTTTCCAGTATCTGAAGGGGGCTCCAAGAAAGCTGGAGAGGGATTTTTAGGGTGTCAGGGAGTGATAGCATGAGGGGAAATAGAACAGAAAAAGAATCATAGAATCAATAAGGTTGGAAAAGACTTCAGAGACCATCAAGTCCAACCTATTACCTAACACCTCAGGACAACCAAACCATGGCTTCAAGTGCCACATCCAATCATTTCTTGAACACTTTCAGTGACTAGGACTCCACCACCTCCCTGGGCAGCACATTCCAATGGCCAACAGAAGTGGGGAGATTCAGACTGGATGTTAGGAAGAAGTTCTTCCCCATGAGGGTGGTGAAAGCCTGGCACAGGTTGCCCAGGGAGGTGGTGGAAGCCTCATCCCTGGAGGTTTTTGCAGCCAGGCTGGAGGTGGCTGTGAGCAACCTGCTGCAGTGTGAGTTTTCTGCCCAGAGCAGGAGGGTTGGAACTAGATCATCCTTGAGGACCCTTCCAACCCTAACAGTTCTCTGATTCTATGATTTGAAATTGTGCACTTTTGGAAGGCCACCAGGGATTTTAATTGTTGCTTTTAAAAAACAGAATGGTTGCCTGTTACTCAGAGAGGAATCTGGAGAACTGGCATGGGTGTGTAGCTTCCACCTAAAACATGTGAGCTGATTTAGGCACTGGGACATACCAGGAAAGGCTGAAGTGATGAGAAGCCATTTAGAGCAAATATCTTGCAAGCACTGCATTTGGGGCTCTAGCTGAAACTCCCTTCCTTTCTGGAGTCAGTGTGTTTGAACTGAAGAAGCTGGGATGTAGATACTGTGCTCCCTTGGGAGCCAGAGCCTGAAATCCTTGCAGAAATTGTTGGTGTCTTTTCTTCCTGAGGAGTAGAACTTCCCCTTTGGTCAGGTTCCTTTTTATGTACCACCTGGACATTAAAACCGAGGTGGAAGTAGAGAGGAGGTTATTCCTGCTCCCTTTTATTGCAGATTAGAGGTCAAAGTATTCTCCTGGGATGTGAGATACAACTTTAATTCAGATCTTAGATCAGCACCCTAATGCCTTTGAAGCTTAACAGATAAAATTCTGCCTCCTTCTGTTTCATGTGGGCCTCTGGGCATGAAAAAGCAAAGGAAGAGAAAACAAGAGCTGAAATATGAATGCAGTCTACCAGCTCTGCTTGGCTGAAACTGTCCTGGGTGTCTTCTTTGCTTTTCTTTAACCCAATGCCTGCATAAAACCTCTGTAAATGGTGAGGAGCAGAGCAGAGCCAAATAATATGCTGGCTAGAAAAGCTTAGCAGTGACATGGCTAGCAAAGAGCACCAGGGCATGGGTGGTGCAGCCAGGAAGGTCATCAGGAAGGCTTTTGATGTACACTCTCTACAGTAAACAGGGAATTGTGTGGAGGATAACATGTCAGGCAGAGGAGGGCAGGGCAGGGCAAGGGTACCATTAGATAGATTGGATCCATGGCCAATGTTAACAGGATGAGCTTCAACAAAGCCAAGTGCCAGGTCCTGCACTTGGGTCACAACAACTCCAAGCAATGCTACAGGCTTGGGGAAGTGTGGCTGGAAAGCTGCTGGCAGAAAGGGATGAGGAGAGGAGAGGAGAGGAGAGGAGGGAGGAGAGGGAGAGGGAGAGGGAGAGGAGAGGAGAGGAGAGGAGAGGGAGAGGAGAGGAGAGAGAGGAGGGAGAGGAGAGGAGAGGAGAGGAGAGGAGAGGAGAGGAGAGGAGGAGGAGAGGGAGAGGGAGGGAGGGAGGAGGAGAGGAGAGGGAGGGAGAGGGAGAGGGAGGGAGAGGAGAGGAGAGGGGAGAGGGAGAGGAGAGGAGAGGGAGAGGAGAGGGAGAGGAGAGGAGAGGGAGAGGAGAGGGAGGAGGAGAGGAGAGGGAGAGGAGAGGAGAGGGAGAGGGAGAGGGAGGAGGGAGGGAGAGGGAGAGGGAGAGGAGAGGAGAGGAGAGGAGAGGGAGAGGGAGGAGAGGAGAGGAGAGGAGAGGGAGAGGAGAGGAGAGGAGAGGAGAGGAGGAGAGGAGAGGAGAGGAGAGGAGAGGAGAGGAGAGATTTCCTAGGCATCAGCCTAAAACAACCACAGCAACCACATGCCCTGCACACTCTTTTGCAAAGTGGGAAGAAGTCTCTGTGGTGAGTGCCCTTGGTTGGGCTTTGTGCATTATTTTAGAAGGTATTTTATGGGAAAAGAATTGTTCTAGGAACTGTCACATTGAGCTTTTTTGGGTTTTTTCCCTTCCCCCCTGAACATCTATAATGCTTGAGGCAGCAAATCAAAACTGTATTTTCAGCACCATTTTCCCCAGGTGACTTAAATGATGAACTTTTGACAAGGAGTGTGTACAGATGCCATCTGGTGCTGCCTCTGATCATGAATTACTGAAACCTGAGGTAGATTACCTGTTCCTTAAATATGTATTTAACCTTTCCATTTTAACTCTCTCTCTGTCTCTCTCTTTTTTTTCCCCCCAGTACTTTTTGCAGGTTTTTGTAATGGTTCAGACTCCCACCTGAAATCCATCATTGATTCCAAGCCCAGGATCACAGGATGGCAGGGGTTGGAAGGGACCCAAAGAGATCATTGAGTCCAACGCCCCTGCCAAAGCAGGGCCATACAATCTAGCTCAGGTCACACAGGAATGCTTCCAGACAGGCCTTGAAAGTCTCCAGAGAAGGAGACTCCACAACCTCTCTGGGCAGCCTGTCCCAGTGCTCTGCGACTCTCACAGTGAAGAAGTTCCCCCTTGTGTTGAGGTGGAAGCTCCTGTGCTGCAGCTTCCATCCATTGCTCCTTGTCCTATCCCAGGGAGCAAGTGAGCAGAGCCTGTCCCCTCCCTCCTGACCCCCAGCCCTCAGATACTTATAAACAATCATTAAATCCCCTCTCAGTCTTCTCCTCTCCAGACTAAAAGGATAGTTGCTGTCTGTGCATTCTTTATGGAGTGTCAATAAACAGAATTTTTCTTGTGCCTTAGAGATATTTTAAGCAGGAGAGTACATTGCTGCTCTCCACAACTCTTTATTCACCTGCAGAAGGTGTTGAACAGCTCTATGCAAAAGCCTGGCTTCAATTTGACATTTAAAAACATCTTCTTATCAATATTGCTAAGTTGGTTGAGCCAATAACTGATCTTCATGGAATCATGGAATCAATAAGGTTGGAAGAGACCTTAAAGATCATCAAGTCCAACCTGTCACCCAAGACCTCATGACTACTAAACCATGGCACCAAGTGTCACATCCAATCCCTTCTTGAGCACCTCCAGGGATAGTGACTCCACCACCTCCCTGGGCAGCACATTCCAAGGATCAGGTCCAAGAGAGATGTGGAGGTGCTGGAGCCAGTGCAGAGCAGGGCAAGGAAGCTGGGAAGGGCCTGGAGAATAAATCTGATGAAGAGCAACTGAAGGAGCTGGGGATGGTTAGTGTGGAAAAGAGGAGGCTGAGGGGAGACCTCATTGCTCTCTACAACTACCTGAAAGGAGGCTGTGGAGAGGCTGCTGGTGGTCTCTTCTCACAGGTAATTAGTGACAGAACAAGAGGGAATGGCCTCAAGCTACAAATGGGCAGGTTTAGACTGGACATTAGGAAAAAAATTTTTCCCAGCAAAGTGGTCAGGCATTGGAATGTGCTGCCCAGGGAGGTGGTGGAGTCCCCAAGCCTGGATGTTTCAAGGTGGTTTGGATGTGGTGCTTGGGGCTCTGGTTTAGGGGTGAGCCTTGTAGAGCAGGGTTCTGGGTTGGACTCGCTCTCCAACCACTCTGACCCCAGCCTGTAGCTCTGCATGGGGTTGTTGTGACCAAAGTGCAGCCCCTGGCACTTGGACTTGTTAAATGGCATCATGCTGGACTCTGCCCATCTGTCCAGCCTGGCAAGGTCCCTCTGGAGAGCTCTTCTGCCCTCTAACAGGACGACTTCTGCCCCCAGCTTGGTGTCATCTGCAAATTTACTAATGGTGGACTCAATGCCCTCCTCCAGATCAGAAGCAGTGAAGAAGGGTAAAGATCTGTTCTTAGTACAAAACATCCTGAATGCTTCTTGCAAACTGGCTTTGATGTGTATTGCCACAGAGGCTTTGCAGAAGGACTTAAAGAAGAGAAGGAGACTAAATGGAAGCAGATTTGCCTTTGCTCATGGCTGTGGTCTGGTGGCAGTTGTCATTGAAGGTGTTCAGAAGGAGACTTGACATGGTGCTTGGTGCCATTGGTTAGTTGTTTAGGTGGGTTGGATTGGTTGATGGGTTGGACACGATGATCTTGAAGGTCTCTTCCAACCTGGTTTGGTTTATTGGTTGTGCTGCTGAATTTGAAAAGCAGTACTTGGATAGGCTGTGGAGTCCTGAGCACTCTCTACAGAACATGACAGGTGCAGAATCTATGGCAAATAAACAAGGCTGCAGCGAGCTTGGAGGAGACTGAAGGTGGAGTGGGACATAAATCAGGGTGAGGAAAGAGCCTTTGGCTGCAGATTTATGAGTCTGCTGCTTGAGATCTTCCTCTTGCTGTTCTCTGTCATCTTCAAACATCTAAACACTGATCTGCACAATTTATACACTAACAAAGGTCCCAAGCCATCTCCTTACACTTCCTGGGTGACACTCTGCAGGTCTGATTGGTTTTTACAAGCACAATTAAGAAGGAAACCAAATTTCAATAACCATAACTGCCATTGTCAGTTAACTGGGCAGAATTTAGCCTTGAGCACTGGTGAAGGGTAAGAAGAAATGCAAGGTGTTGCCAGGCTACCTTTGGCACCTCCAGTAATTGCCCATCGCCTCTGGAACTGCTATTTATTGTTGAGGAGCTGGCAGCTGCAGACTCATCCAGTATCCAATGGTGTTCCTCTGGTAATGGACAAGCATGTGGAAAGGTGGGGGTTGTGTTCCACCACAAGCCCACAGCAGATGTGAGAAGTCCTGCTAGAAGTAGAATAGAATAGAATAGAATAGAATAGAATAGAATAGAATAGAATGAAGTGGAGTGGAGTGGAGTGGAGTGGGATGGGATGGGATGGGATGGGATGGGATGGGATGGGATGGGATGGGATGGGATGGGATGGGATGGGATGGGATGGGATGGGATAGAATGGAATGGAATGGAATGGAATAGAATAGAATAGAATAGAATAGAATAGAATAGAATAGAGTGGAGTGGAATGGAGTGGAGTGGAGTGGAGTGGAGTGGAGTGGAGTGGAGTGGAGTGGAGTGGAGTGGAGTGGAATGGGATGGGATGGGATGGGATGGAATAGAATAGAATGGAGTGGAGTGGAGTGGGATGGGATGGGATGGGATGGGATAGAATAGAATAGAATAGAATAGAATAGAATAGAATAGAATAGAATAGAATAGAATGGAGTGGGGTGGGGTGGGATGGGATGGGATGGGATAGAATAGAATAGAATAGAATAGAATAGAATAGAATAGAATAGAATAGAATAGAATGGAGTGGAGTGGGATGGGATGGGATGGGATGGGATGGGATGGGATAGGATAGAATAGAATAGAATAGAATAGAATAGAATAGAATAGAATTAACCAGGTTGGAAGAGACCTTCGAGATCATCGAGTCCAACCTATCATCCAACACCATCTAATCAACTAACCCATGGCACCAAGCACCCCTTCAAGTCTCCTCCTAAACACCTCCAGCAATGGCAACTCCACCACCTCCCCAGGCAGCCCATTCCAATGGCCAATTACTCTCTCTATGAAGAATTTCTGCCCATCAGCTTTCTAATGTAGGCAGGTACCTCTCAGAGGCACTGCACAGGACTGGCAGCTGGCATACATGGAGTCACAGAATCACAGACATTTGACAAAGCTTGACATGCAGAAGAATTGCAATATAGCCTGCTGTCCTTCAAAGTCACAAAAATGGCCCTGAGACAAGGAGCTCAGTGAAAAGCATAGAATCATAGAGTTGTTAGGGTTGAAAGAGACCTCAAGGATCACCTAGTTCCAACCCCCTTGCCATGAGCTGGGACACCTCACACTACAGCAGGTTGCTCACAGCCACATCCAGCCTGGCCTTCCAAACTTCCAGGGATGAGGCTTCCACCACCTCCCTGGGCAACCTGTGCCAGGCTCTCACCACCCTCATGGGGAAGAACTTCTTCCTGACATCCAATCTGAATCTACCTATTTCTGCCCATGCAGGCAGCAGTCAAAGTATTCAGGACATATTTCTGTTCCCTTGAACTACTCTGTGTCCCTCGTGCATAAGCCAGCCTGAGGAGCCTGAATCGGAGCAGCACCCCTGGGGTGTGTTTCAGCTCAGAGCAGGCTGCAGCCTTCACAGCATGAAATGTATCACAGTATCATAGTATCAGTCAGGGTTGGAAGGGACCACAAGGATCATCTAGTTCCAACCCCCCTGCCATGGGCAGGGACACCCCACACTACATCAGGCTGGCCAGAGCCTCGATGCTGGAGTCCTGCCTTGTCATGCCTGCCATGCCCTGGCTTGTGAGAGATGCACTGCACTCCAGGACGCCAGGGGTTCCTCCCGTGCAGGCACAGTGCTTTGAGGATCTGCTGGCACTCTCTGAGCCCTGTGCCATGGGAGTGAGAGCCTCGACCTTGCTTTGGAAGTGATGTGTGGCAAAGAATAACTCTGGACAGGGAAGACTCAGAAGCACAAACTGCCCTTCGTTGCCACTCACCTCTACTTATGTTGCCTGTGCCTTCAGCTCCAGAACAAGATGTTTGAGCTGCATCTCCAGCTCCCACTGCTCACCTTGTGGTTCTACCATTTCAGCACACACTTAAGATGGTTTAGGTTAATTATAAATGTGCAGCAGTACATGAGTGAGTGAGAGAGAGCTGCAGGCTGATGACAACAGCCTGTGACTGTGCAAAGGGTTTGAATGCTGGGAGGAGAGGAACATTTTACGTATGAAACAAGGATTATCACTGGTGTGAATGAGACATAACTTAGAAAGGCAAACACTCAGTGAATTCTGTGGAGCAGTTTGCCTGGCAGTGTGACTATTAAATTGGAAGACTCTCTCCATCACAGCAGGAGAAAGATTTCTCACCTAAGAAGTTCAAAATCTGGGTGGTAAAGTGTAGCAGAGCTTTTCACAGGGGATGGCTTTCATGTTGGTGGTGACTCCAAAATTGCCCTTTTTGGCTTCTCTGTGTGTGTCTGCATGCACACAGAAACAGAAGGACAGCAAAGCTGGGGAGGGGTCTGGAGCGCAGCCCCGTCAGGAGACGCTGAGGGAGCTGGGGTTGCTCAGCCTGCAGAAGAGGAGGCTCAGGGGAGACCTTCTTGCTCTCTACAGCTACCTGAAGGGAGGTTGCAACCAAGTGGGGGCTGGTCTCTTCTCCCAGGCAACCAGCACCAGAACAACAGGACACAGTCTCAAGCTGCACCAGGGGAGGTTTAGGCTGGAGGTGAGGAAGAAATTCATCATAGAGAGAGAGGTTGGCCATTGGAATGTGCTGCCCAGGGAGGTGGTGGAGTCACCATCACTGGAGGTGTTTAAAAAGAGCCTGGATGAGGCACTTGGTGCCATGGTTTAGTTGCTTAGATAGTGTTGGGTGATGGGTTGGACTGGATGACCTCAAAGGTCTTTCCCAACCTGTGTAGTTCTGTGATTCACAGCTGCACAGACACACATAGCCATGCATGACTCCTTCATGGCAGTGACAGCCATCATATGTTGTATGTTTGGCATTCTCATCTCACCAGGGCTCCTGCTCATCCATGAGATTCTGCTGCAGTGCTGCTTCCATTTCTAAAGCCTCTGTAGCTCCAAACAGCTGTCAGGGGACAAAATAAAAGCTGTCAGGGTGGCATTTGCTTCTAATTCTTGAAAAAAGTAACATTTCTTCCAAGGTTTATGCTGGCCTGAGGCTGAAGAAAGGTAACATTTGGCTCTGTGTTAAGACAGATTTCATGCGTCATCATCCATTGCATTTGGAAAGAAGAGGTTTGAAGTGAGAAGATGTCTGCTCCATGACTTGCTAGGTCAGGGTATGCAATGGTTTGGTGTGTTATAAAAAGATTATTGTTTGTGCTGGAACATGGACAGAAAAGAATAATCTGAAAGACTGAAAAAAAAAATACCCATTTTCAGTTTCTAAATGCTAAGTTCACTGTTCTTAATTACCTGAGCATATACAGAATACAGAATTAACCAGGTTGGAAAAGACCATCTGAGATCATCCAGTCCAACCTATCACCCAACACCATCTAATCAACTAAACCACAGCACCAAGCACCCCATCCAGGCTCTTCCTAAACACCTCCAGTCATGGTGACTCCACCACCTCCCTGGGCAGCACATCCCAATGGCCAATCTCTCTTTCTAGGAAGAATTTCTTCCCAACATCCAGCCTAAACCTCCCCTGGCACAACTTGAGACTGTGTCCTCTTGTTCTGGTGCTGGTTGCCTGGGAGAAGAGACCAACCCCCACCTGCCTACAACCTCCCTTTGGGGAGTTGGAGAGAGCAAGAAGGTCTCCCCTGAGCCTCCTCTTCTCCAGGCTAAGCAACCCCAGCTCCCTCAGCCTCTCCTCACAGGGCTGTGCTCCAGACCCCTCCCCAGCTTTTTGCCCTTCTCTGGACACCTTCCAGCATCTCAACATCTTTCCTAAACTGAGGAGCCCAGAGCTGGACACAGTGCTCAAGGTATGGCCTAACCAGTGCTGAGTACAGGGCAGAATGCCTCCCTGCTCCTGCTGGCCACACTGTTTCTGATGTTGGCCAGGATGCCATTGGTCTTCTTGGCCAGCTGGGCACACTGCTGGCTCATGTTCAGCTGCTGTCAACCAATACTCCCAGGTCTCTCTCTGCCTGGCTGCTCTCCTGCCACTCCAAGCCCAGCCTGTGGTGGTGAGCGTTCTAGGCTTTAAAGTTTTTGAAGAATCAGTGGGTTGGTTTGTGGTATTTTTGGTTTGGTTTTTTTTGGGTGTTTAGTTTGGTTTTGCTTTTGTTTTTTTAAGCTGAAGAGCATTTGTGAGGATTTCTAACATTGCAGTGTGATTTCTTTCCCCCCACCACTCCCATTTGTATCAGGCAGAGGTTCTGATTTTGTCTTCAGTCAGAGCAGTGTCTCTGAGGCTGAACAATGCATCCAGTTTTGCAAGTGTCTCCTGCATATAATAATAGAGAGCCTAAAAATAATAGTATAGATTATTTTGCTACCCCATGAGCACTGTGCCATATTGAGGCCTCATGCTGCTGGGTGTTGAGGCTGGGTTAGGGTGCATGCAGGTCATGGCCACTGCAGATCTGTCTCCTCTCCCAGTACTCCATTCTGCCTGTGTTTCTCTTGTCTCTGGGGTCACTCCCAACAGCTAAGTCATGAGAAATGCAGGCAGTGTGTAGACCCTAGTCAGTCAGACACTATTTTTCCTCTGGATGACACTGCATAATGTACTTCAGTAGGGTTTTTTTTTTTGCTTCTTTCCTTGCTTGCTTGGTTTATTTGAGGCTGGTTTATCACTTTGATGCAGAAAGCAGGAGGGTTTTGGCCAAAGGAATGACTTTAGCTGGGTGCCTTCTGAATGGCTAACAGGAAGGAGTTGCAATTTGGGATTTAAGCATGTTGTGTGGTGCCCTTTTCATTTGACCTTGCAGTATATGGGGGAAGAGGAGGGAGGGGGAGAAAGGGGGCAGGAAGATTGATGAGCTCTCAAGATGTGAGTCCTGCTCGACCTGAAATTCAAGACTTAAGGAAAGAATGGAGAAAGGAAATGTTTAGGTATAAAACAAAGAGGAAAAATATGGGTTGTTGGGTGCAGTTTTTGCAGGGAGAGCTGGCTCTGTCTTATTTTCAGCAGTGTGTGTGCGTCTCTCTAGCCCAAGGGAATGTAGGATGTGACAGGAGGGTCTGATTGGGGAGGAATTCAATGCAGCTATCAACAGCGGGCTTCTATGTAAATACTGTAACACCTCTGAACCGAGGAACAGCTGAGATAACACTGTAAACTAATCTCTAGTGCTGGGGGAGCTGGCCAAGCCTTCACATTATGCAGTTTCTGTAGGAAAGATGGGCAAGGGGAAAAAAAAAACCCCAAAGCCAACCCACTCAAAACCCAACAAAGCAGCAGGCCTACATTATATCATGGAGTGAAATATGCTGACTTTTAAAAACTGGAAGCAGCATATGGTAAAGTATTTTTTGCCTTTGAAATGGTTCTCTCTGCCAGGCTCTGTGTGCTTTGCATATGTATTGATGCTTTGATAAACAGGCAACACGGTCACCAAGGTACTTTCAGCCCTCTATTACCTCTGCTTAATTGATTTAGGGTAATATTCACTCATTTAGGGTTCTTGTCTCGTCAGTATTGGTGGTGCTTGATTTTTCATCAACGCAAAAAAAGCCCCAAGCCCCTAAGAGACAAAGTTTGTCCAGAGCAGAGCCACTGAAGCAACTGAAGCACTCTCTCCCTGCTTTGACCTTTTGAGGTCATCATATTTCACAGCCCTACACTTTCTTTTCTTAGGTAGATAAGAAAAGTGTTATCTGTCTGTCTGTCTATCTATCTACCTACCTACCTACCTACCTACCTATCATCCATCTATCTATCTATCTATCTCAGGTATCTATCTATCTATCTCAGGATCTCAGGTAGTGATAGAACTAGGGGGAATGGAATGAAGCTGGAGGTGGGGAGATTCAGGCTAGATGTGAGGAGGAGGTTCTTCACCATGGGAGTGGTGAGACCCTGGAATGGGTTGTCCAGGGAGGTGGTCGAGGCCCTGTCCCTGGGGGTGTTTAAGCCCAGGCTGGATGAGGCTCTGTCCAGCCTGATCTAGTGTGGGGTGTCCCTGCCCATGGCAGGGGGGTTGGAACTAGATGATGCTTGTGGTCCCTTCCAACCCTGAATGAAACTATGAAACTATGAAACTATCTATCTACCTACCTACCTACCTACCTACCTACCTACCTACCTACCTACCTACCTATCATCTATTTAATCTATCTATCTATCTATCTATCTATCTATCTATCTATCTATCTATCTATCTATCTCTCTCTGTCTCTCTATCTCTCTATCTTGAGGTCTTGGGTGACAAGGTGGACTTGATGATCTTTGAGGTCTTTTCCAACCTTATTGATTCTATGATTCTATCTGTATGTATCTATGTATCTCTCTCTCTCTCTCTCAATAGATAGATGTAGATGCAGATATAGCTATAGTATCATAGTATCATAGTATCCTAGTATCAGTCAGGGTTGGAAGGGACCACAAGGATCATCTAGTTCCAACCCTCCTGCCATGGGCAGGGACACCCCACACTAGATCAGGCTGGCCAGAGCCTCATCCAGCCTGGTGATACAGATATAGCTATAGATACAGATACAGATATAGATACACAGATAAACACATGCACATGTAATGTATATATTGCATATGCACAGATGTGAACTATACATACAGCTTTTTACACAAACAGTGTCTCACTTGAAACTAGTTGACCTCCCAAGCCATTTAAAGCAAAGCAAGAGCTATCAATGACCCCAAAGTTTGCTGCTACATCTTCAGACCTATGCTCATAACTGGGCACAACCCCAAGATAAACTGGGGTTGGGGTGGAGCTAATTAATTGTGCTAGAAATGAGAAAAATGAGTCCACTCTCTCCAGTCTCAGAAGAAATGAAAAGTCTGAGCAGCTCTGATGCCCCCTTTAGTTTAGAAGTGAGCAGCCAGTGGTTGCCTGTCCTTGCATCCTTGGCCAGAGCCAAACCCCAGCATGAAGACAGCTCTTAAACCAACACCCTCCCAAGCCCCCCAAACTGCAGGGTGGGGCTGCATTCACAAGCTCTCTCCTTCCACCTCATTTAAGATGCGATGGCTGTCAGCCTTTGTATAGCATCTAGCCTACAGGACCTGTGTTTCAGCAGCTGATCAATTTACTGGGTGTTCCTTTCGTGACCTTTACATCCCACCCTTCCCTTCCATCCCAAACCTCAGTTCCTCATTTTGCCCTCATTGTGCCTTACACAGGCAGACACTGGGCAGTGCACAAGCTGAGCTCCTGAAGGACACTGTACTCTTTGTTATAATGCAGTCCCTCCAGGACAGGCATTGACAGTCTCTGCCTTCACATACCAGGCCAAACCCACTCAAGGGATGCCTCTCCAGTCTTTCTATTTTTAACTACCTCCCCCTCACCCCCCTCTCCCCCAGTAAATAAATACATGAATGAATAAAAATCCTGGAGACGCAGGGATTTTCTAGGTTCCACCTCTGGAACAAATTATCAATGTGGATGTTTCAGCAACTGAGCAGGAAAACAACTGTCACATTGCATTAATGCCATAGCTGGGTTTTGTCCAAGCTATTCCCATCTCTCACCCTCCGCCCTGTACATATCGCTGAGCGTTACTGATCCGCCGTGCACGACGAGAGCAAAACGGGGGGAGCTGAAGTATCTGCATATTGACCCAACCTGGCAGGTCCCGGTTTGTGCTGCATGTGCCAGCCGACAGGCAGAGAAAAAGCATGGGGGTTTTGCTACATGTGCTCATCAAAGTTTAAAAGCAATCGATTGTGCGCTGCTCATTCCTAAGGCAACACAGGCAGCAGATGCTGCCTCCGTGCAGTAGAAGAGCCTCAGTTGCTGGCACCAAAGTAACCTCATGGGTCGTTGATTAAACAGGAGCTCGACCGTTTGGGGTTTGGTTGCTTTTTTGTTTGTTTGTTTGTTTGAGTTAAAAAATGAAAACCCAGGGGACAAAACGCCTGCCCAGTTTCCCTCACATCCTCCGACGATCCCGAGCATCTCCTCTTCAACGCGCCGCGGTTTGGGTCCACCTGGCCGGCACCCGGCGGCTGCTGGCACCACAGGGTGCCAGCGGCGGCGTGGTCGGTCCCCGGGCGTACCCTTGCGAGCCGGCCCGGGGCGCCACCTTTCCACTTGGCTCCCTGCGAGCCCTGGCCCCCCGGGGGGCTGCTCAGGGCTCCCTATTTGGCCATGCGGCGGGCCGGGGGCGAGCTGCCCCGCGCCTGCCTTACATGGGCCGGGCGACCGGGCTGCGTCGGGGCTGGCCAGGCTCCATTCATGGCCGCGCGGTCGCTCAATGGCGCGGAGCCGACCAAATAAGGAGAAGGTGGCTGCCCCGTCCCGCAGCGGCCCTGGCCGGCACTGCCCCTCGGGGGTTATAAATTTGGGCGTCTCCGCCGAGCCGGCACCCAGGCTGTCCTCCGCAACCCCCCTGCCGCCGCTGCTGGCCAGGTGAGTAGCGCGGCGGCCCCCGCAGCCCCTCGAGGCAGGCTCGGGGAGGACAGGGAAGATAGGATGACTGAGATGGGAAGAATGGAGGGAGGGATAGGTGGATGGATGGATGGATGGATGGATGGATGGATGGATGGATGGATGGATGGATGGATGGACGGACGGGCGGGCGGACGGACGGATGGACGGACGGATAGGTGCGTGAGTGGGTACATGGATGGGAGGCACTGGCTGGCGGCAGATGCTGGTCGTGCAGGTACAGCCGCTGCTCTGCCTGTACACCTGCCGCTTTATTTTCCTTCTGCCGTGGACAGCGCCCCCGTCCCAGTCACAGCGCCTCGACGGGGCGCGACGCCCTGGGCCGGTGAAGTGCTCTGGGCAGGGTCGAGCTCTCTGTTTCAATCTGGGGCCTGACGGTACCGCTACCGATGCCCTAATGAGCGTCCTATAAGCCTGTAGAAGCGGGAAGAAGAAAGCGGCTGACGGAGCGCATTTAAAGCCCTGCCCACGAAGGTGTCTGAGTCATCCGGCGTCGTCCCGGGACGAGTCAAGTTTCCCGCTGCCTCCGGCAGCGGTCGGTGTGCCGCAGCCGCAGATGGCGGGCGGGAGGGCGCGGAGGGTCCGCCCGGGGGTCTCGGAGGGGTCCGGCGGCAAAGCCGAGATGACCGCGGGGGTCTGGACACGCTGCCGCGCTGTGTTTCAGATCCGTGCCTCCCTCCGAAGATGTGTGACGACGAGGAGACCACCGCACTGGTGTGCGACAATGGCTCAGGGCTGGTCAAGGCGGGCTTTGCCGGAGACGATGCCCCCAGGGCTGTGTTTCCGTCCATCGTCGGCCGCCCGAGACACCAGGTAAATTGCGGAGGCAAGACTGGGACAGAACAAAGCCTTCCCCATCTCCCCAGCAGTCGCCTCCACGCAGTCTTTCCCTCTTTAGTTCTTTTGTCCTGTCCCAAGTACTCTGCCCATCGCTCTGCTCACTTCTTGCGGCAGTACTAGTGACACATTCCCAGGTCTCTCCAGCGCTTCCTTCACCTCCCCTGCCTGGCTGTCCCTTATACTCACTTTCTATCACTTTGTCCCTTTCCTCCAGCTATTTCTAACTCTCCAGCTTTCCCCTTGATTGTCTTCCCTTTTCTCTCTCCTAATGATCTTAAACCTAGCTTCCTACAAAGCTGCTGCCCACACCATCCCCTGGGCCAGACCTGCTGCTGGTGCTAGTGCACAGGCATCTCCACTGGCTGAATCTGCTCAGGATGGAGTTTAAAGCCCTTCCCACCTGTCCTGGCCAACATTTCACATACCAAACACCTTTTGTCTGTCTTCATGCTGCACTCTAAGACTTCTTTTCCCCATTCTCATGTCATTCTCCTTCTCTCTTTGTCACAGTTAAATTAGTACAGAGAAATACAGTACTTTTTCCTCTTACAATTTCCTTACTAAAGAGTTTGTGATGGCCTTAAAAAAAATCCTAAACCCCCAAAACCCAAACCCCAACAACAAAACAGAACCTAAAGCATTTATGATTTGTATTCTCTTACTGTGGATAAATTATTGCTGAAGCTCCAAAGAAGTATGGAGTATCTTCCTCCAGTAGAAAGCATATTTCCCTCTTTATCTTCTTGTTCAGAATCTCTCTTTGTATGTATTTCTACATCTTTTCCTCATTGAGATATTATGCAGTTTTCTTTTCAGTTAAACCCTTGCACCAGAAAGAAGTAATTGAAAATAAGAGGTGCATTAAAAAATGGGAGGAAAATTCTTTCAACAGATTACAGGGGGAAAAAAAGGATTTCATAGAATTGTTAGGGTTGGAAGGGACCTCAAGAATCAGCCAGTTCCAAGCCCCCTGCATTGGGCAGGGACACCTCACACTACAGCAGGTTGCTCAGAGCCACATCCAGCCTGGCCTTGAAAACCTCCAGGGATGGGGCTTCTACCATCTCCCTGGGCAACCTCTTCCAGTGTCTCACCTCCCTCATGTGGAAGAACTTCTTCCTAACATCCATTTCATTTCATAAGAAACCTTCAAATCTTGTTGACTCATTTTGTTTTAGTAATGCTCCTTTATTTCCCTAAACAACCTTGTAATGTGTGATTTTTAAAGCCATAGCCTAAATCTACCAGAGACTGCTTGTGCCTTGCTTGAAAATAGCATAGTTGTCAGTGATGGAAATACCTGAGCTCTGTGATGTTGTCTTCCTCACATAACTCTCTTCTGCATCTTCTTCTCTTAGGGTGTCATGGTCGGTATGGGTCAAAAAGACTCCTACGTGGGTGATGAAGCTCAGAGCAAAAGAGGTATCCTCACTTTGAAATACCCCATTGAACACGGCATCATCACCAACTGGGATGACATGGAAAAGATCTGGCACCACACTTTCTACAATGAACTCCGTGTGGCCCCTGAGGAGCACCCCACCTTGCTCACAGAAGCCCCTCTGAACCCAAAAGCTAACCGTGAAAAGATGACCCAGATCATGTTTGAGACCTTCAACGTTCCTGCCATGTATGTGGCCATCCAGGCTGTCCTCTCCCTCTATGCCTCTGGCCGTACAACAGGTAAAATAAACAGATCAACACCCTGGAGAGACTTCCTTTCAGGAACTCTCCTTCCATCCCACTCCACATAGGAAGAAAACCCTGTCATAACTCACTCAGGTTTACAGAAAAGGAGATCTTTGTAGCTTGTAGCTATTGATGATAACAGCAGCAAAAAGCCAGCACAAAACAGGCTGTGGAAAGAACAGTGTGGACCTGTCTGCGCTGCTTTTGCAGAGGCACTGTGGGACTGACTCCTGCAGGTCATGATGCAGATGAGGAGATGTTCCTGTGAAGATACTGCAGTTGCATGGCAGTTTAAGGGGTTAAATTTGGCCCCCCAAATGCCCATTATTAGGCCAACACAATTGGTCACTATTGCAGACACGCTTAATGCTCAGTGAAGCAGCAGTGGAAAGACTTGCTGGTGTGGGTTAGCTTAAAATCTGTACAGAGCAACTGGCTGGTGGGAAAGTTCACCCCAAACAGGAGTGTTCAGGCAGCAGAAGGAACAGGCAAGGTTTTTAGGGGCATTACAAACTTTTTACTGGGACAGGCTGCCCAGGGAGGTGGTGGAAGCTTCATCCCTGGAGGTTTTTAAGGCCAGGCTGGATGTGGCTGTGAGCAACCTGCTGTAGTGTGAGGTGTCCCTGTCCGTGGCAGGTGGGTTGGAACTGGATGATCCTTGAGGTCCCTTCCAACCCTACCAATTCTGTGATTCACTAGTGTAGAACAATGCCCCTTTGCCCCTTTATGGCTGAACAATCCAACATTTGGCTGTG
This sequence comes from Melanerpes aurifrons, assembly GCA_011125475.1. NCBI lineage: Eukaryota > Metazoa > Chordata > Aves > Piciformes > Picidae > Melanerpes > Melanerpes aurifrons. Next base: position 3,744,306 of record WWNC01000001.1, read on the forward strand.
TTTATTGATGCTCACTGTGCCCGAGGGTGATTCCAACTGCTCTCTGACGTTTCCCCCGCAGGTATCGTGCTTGACTCCGGTGACGGCGTTACCCACAACGTCCCTATTTATGAAGGTTATGCTTTGCCCCACGCTATCATGCGCCTGGATCTGGCTGGCAGGGATCTGACTGACTACCTGATGAAGATCCTGACAGAGCGTGGCTACTCCTTTGTGACAACAGGTCAGTGCTTCAGCTTTGTCCTTCTCTTGGCCCCTTCTCCTTCTTCTCGTACCTCACGTATCCGATCCTTGATTTGAATCCCGTCTCCCTGCAGCTGAACGCGAGATCGTTCGTGACATCAAAGAGAAACTGTGCTACGTTGCACTGGACTTTGAGAATGAAATGGCTACTGCTGCCTCTTCCTCCTCTCTGGAAAAGAGCTATGAGTTGCCTGATGGCCAAGTGATCACAATCGGTAACGAGCGTTTCCGCTGCCCTGAGACCTTATTCCAGCCATCCTTTATCGGTAAGTGTTCCCAGGAAATTCTCCTCTCTGTAGGAGGGATCAGTGAAGCAGGAGGTGTCCCACTCCTCTTCCTGCTGATCTAAATTTGGCATGAAATCAAACACTAAAAGAAGTAAATAAATAATGAGCTAGAGCCTCTGGTTCCTGTAAGCTGTGCATAGAATAGAATAGAATAGAATAGAATAGAATAGACCAGGTTGGAAGAGCTCTTCAAGATCATCATGTCCAACCTATCATCCAACACCACCCAACCAACTAAACCAACTAAGCACCCTATCAAGTCTCCTCCTGAACACTTCCAGTGATAGTGACTCCACCACCTCCCCAGGCAGCCCATTCCAATGGGCAAACACTCTCTCTGTGTAAAACTTCTTCCTAACCTCCAGCCTAAATCTCCCCTGGCGCAGCCTGAGACTGTGTCCTTTTGTTCTGGTGCTGGTTGCCTGGGAGAAGAGACCAACCTCTGCCTGTCTACAACCCCCCTTCAGGTAGTTGTAGAGAGCAATAAGGTCACCTCTGAGTCTCCTCTTCTCCAGGCTAAGCAACCTCAGCTCCCTCAGTCTCTCAGTCTCTCCTTATAGGGCTTTTGTTCCAAGCTTGATGTGGCCTCAACAATTAGCTGAGCTAATTGTTGCAGGTTTTAGACCCGGTTTTAGGCTCACCATTTTTCTGAGTGATAAAATGTACAGTTAGGATATCACTATTAGGGAGCTGGTCTCAAAGATCCTCACGGATCCATTCCAACGGTCTGTGGCTTTACGTCACTGGTGGCAAGAACAGCTCTCACTGCTGTATTTGTGTGGTGGGTTGAAACTACCACAATTTGTAATGCTTACTCTAAAAAAAAGCCAAACCCCAGACTCCACGAAGAAGCAAAGTATCTGAGAGAGGCAAAAAGTGGAATGAAAGGTGTGAGTGTGTATGTCTGTGCACAGCAACTAAACATTGCCACGGCCAGCGTGGTAACTTTTGCTGTTTGTGAGGGCAGCTGATGGGTGCAGCAAATGCTCCTAAGTCCTGAGCAATAAATGCAGTTGTTCATCAGCTGACATCTTGCTGTGGATCTGGTGTCAGCCCTTTCAGGAAGCACCTGTTAGGACTGATAAATTGGAATGCACAAACATGTGCTGCTGGTTTCTTTCCCCTCACCACCAAGTACTAATCTCTTGGGGCAGAGTTTTGCTTGTGTTTTGCCTTGATCTTTATAAATAGCATCTTGAGTAGGCTGACAGATGTTACTATTGTCTTTTTTTTTCAGTTGTACCTCAACTGTTTTCATTGTCTTTATGGCTGTCTTTACTGCAGTTAACTAATACTTACTGTGAGACTCTGGCATAACTTGATACTCATTTCACAGACAGAATGGTTGTAAGGGACCTCCAGAGATCATCCAGAGATCATCTGTCTGTTCTAACTTTCTCCCATTGCCATTTGCTAAAGGAATTTATCTTGTCTGGGTTAGGTGTTAGATAATAGGTTGGACTTGATGATCTCTGAGGTCTTTTCCAACCAGGTTGATTCTATGGTTCTATGATTCCACGATTGTCTTACTGTGTCTTTTGAGTCTCTTTTCTCTTCACACTCATTAGAATACTTTCCAACAAAGAAATTTCATTTTTCTAAGCTAGTTCTATAATATCTCTCTTTTTTTACAGTGTTTTTCTTTAATATATAGTAATCAGTGAATAGCTTTACAACAAAAAGAGCTCATGAGGAGAGTGCTTTGCTCAAAGAAACTCGCACAAAGTCTTGCACAAAGAACTCTCTTTGCACAAAGAACTCTTGTGTCATTTCCTTCATCATGAGGTCCTGGGTGACAGGTTGGACTTGATGATCTTTGAGGTCTTTTCCAGCCTTATGGATTCTATGATTCTATGATTCTATTGTCTCTATTTGTTCTTTTCTTCTCAAGGCATGGAATCTGCTGGCATTCATGAAACCACCTACAACAGCATCATGAAGTGTGATATTGATATTCGTAAGGACCTGTATGCCAACAACGTCCTCTCAGGCGGTACCACAATGTACCCTGGGATTGCTGACCGCATGCAGAAGGAAATCACCGCTCTTGCTCCTAGCACTATGAAGATCAAGGTAAGGAATTTGGCTCTCTACTCATAAAAGATGGATGAAATTGGAGGCATAGGAACAATTCTCCAGCTGATGGACAAATGGAAGAGAAAATCCCACTGAATCCAAATAATTTATGATGGTTGGAAGCAAGTGTTAGGAAAGAGGAAAATACAGTTGCAGATTTTCTTAAGGCATATTGCATGCACCAGCTGCTGAAGATCAGTATTGATATCACAGAAAAGTTCTTTCCTTTACCTAGGGAAATATCTAGTGGCTTGTTGTGTGGCTGATGTGTGTTCACTTGGTGCCATAGTTTAGTTGATTAGATGGTGCTGGGTGATAGGTTGGACTGGATGATCTCTGAGGTCTTTTCCAACCTTACCTATTCTATCATTTCTATTCTATTCTATTCTATTCTATTCTATTCTATTCTATTCTATTCTATTCTATTCTATTCTTTCCATTCCATTCCATTCCATTCCACTCCATTCCACTCTACTCTACTCTACTCTACTCTACTCTATTCCCTCCACTCCACTCCACTCCACTCCACTCCACTCTACTCTACTCTACTCGCTTGTTGTGTGGCTGATATGGGTTCTAGTGGCTTGTTGTGTGGCTGATACGGGTTCTAGTGGTTTGTTGTGTGGCTGATGTGGGTTGGTTATTCAGAAAGGCTAACTGAGGATCATGTTGCTCTTCTTCACCCCAGATCATTGCCCCACCTGAGCGCAAGTACTCCGTCTGGATCGGTGGCTCCATCCTGGCATCTCTGTCCACCTTCCAGCAGATGTGGATCAGCAAACAGGAGTATGATGAAGCTGGTCCATCCATTGTCCACCGCAAGTGCTTCTAAGCACTTTCCCCCCCCTCAATTTACTTCCTACTCAGGATGATGACGACATGCTTCTTGGAGTCTTCTGGCAACCCTTCCTGAACTCCTCAGTCATTGTACAGTTTGTTTACACACCCGTGCAATCTATTTGTGCTTCTAATATTTATTGCTTTATAAATAAACAAGATCTGGAGCTTGCAACCTACAAATCAGTGTCTTTTGGTTTATTATTAAGTATTCTTTAGTCAAAAAAAGAAAAGAAAAGGAAACCAACCAAATAAAACAATAAACCAAAAAAAAAGGAGAGACTACATAGCCTGGGATTTGGACATTCCCATCAAACCTATCAATGCCTTCACTGCATGCCACGTCCTAACTGCTGTAGGTCATGGTTTTCCCATTAGTAAGAATTTCTGCTTTACAGTTTTAACTGTGAAACCTGAAGCAATAGAAGCATCATATATGATGATCTTTGAGGTCTCTTCCAACCTTATTGAGTCTATGATTCCATGTATCAAGGCTTACAAAGAAAGAGCCTTGGTGGTAGACCCAGTAAGTGGAACAAGTGGAAGGGAAATTGTCCTGTTCACTCACTGGGATTAGAAATGTTTATTCCCTTGCATGTGTTATAACCCAAATATTTTGAGACTAGCTTACTGACAGTCAAAGCTTCTGTAAAAGAATTATGCTAATACACTTAGAATGCAATTTATGACTGATTAGCTGAGTCCTAAAGAGCCATACAATTATTTTCTGTGAGCTATAAATATTTAGGCCAGGACATTAATTCAAGCTGACACTTTACTCATCTTCCCCCCACCTCTTCAAAGCCAGAGATGAAGCAGCGAAGCCTTTATTGTACTCATGCACAAGAATTAAGCTCTTCCTAATTTTTCCTACAGTTGTTAGTCAAGATTATTTTCACATCACCATTCATATGCCTTAGGCAATTTTTAATCCTTAATCTTTGCTATCTTTTGTTGCTGTCTGACCCAGATATTGCAATCATAAATTGCACGTTTTCCGTGGGCCTTTGTATTCCTCACAGTGACTTTTTGTGACAGGATGGCAGGGGTTGGAAGGGACCCAAACAGACCATTGACTCCAATCTCCCTGCCAGAGCTGGACCATACAATCCAGCTCAGGTCACAGAGGAACACATCCAGATGGGCCTTGAAAGTCTCCAGAGAAGGAGAAGCTGTGTTCTTTGGCTCTTTACAAGAATTAACATCTAAAAGCTTGGTTGCATGGTTTAGTTGATTAGGTGGTGTTGGATGATAGGTTGGACACAATGATCTTGAGGGTCTCTTCCAACCTGGTTTATTCTATTCTATTCTATTCTATTCTATTCTATTCTATTCTATTCTATTCTATTCTATTCTATTCTATTCTATTCTATTCTTTCTATTCTACACAGTGAGCTGAGTCTAGTCTAGCCTGCCCATGGTGGGGAGGTTGGAGTAGATGACCTCTAAGGCCCCTAACCTATGATTCTATGAAATAATGGAACCAATGGGGGGTCACAGTTCAAACTATTTACAGGCTGGAGTTCACCTGGACTTGCCTTAGGAAATCAATCACAGCCAGTTAGGCCAGTGCCATGGCAGGTGTTTGAAAAGGTTAGATTTCAGGATAATTTTACACTCAGCTGCCATTTGAGGAAAAAAAATTAACCATAACAATGATTACAAAAGCCAAGCAAACAACAAAACAAATGAGTCCACACAGCTGTGGGGGAACTCTGTTCATCCCACCTAAAAGGGACTAAAAGTGGCCCTCAGGTGTACTCTGCAATCAAGCACTGGGCAATCTGCCTCCAGTTTGCTTACCATTAGATGACAGTTTGCTGAGATGGCATTGGACCTGCAGCTCTATTCTAAAGGTTTCATCTCCATGTTTCCTTGCTTTTGGGTGGAGAAGGGGTGTGAAGTTGTTCAAATAGACTTAAAAATAGAGATGAAAGTGCAAGCATCAACTTGAAATTCACACATACACTGAGCCATTTTAGATAAATGCCAAAATGATATATAGATATGAGCATTTAAGCATAAATATGTACATCTAAGCATAAAAATGAGAATGTAAGCATAACTGTGGAATGGTCTCACACTGCAGGGAAATGCTGCTGCCAAGATTCCTTTTCCTAACACAATACACATTAAGTAACCTGTGAATCCCTTAGGGCAAGGCCAACAGCCTCTGCTGGTCCCAAGGAAGGTTTTTCAGAGCAGGGAATCAGCCTGAAGTTTACACCATGGAAAAATTCTGTATGTTGTGAAAACATGGGCACTCCTCCAGATTTCTGACCAATACAACCTTAATTGCTCAGACTTGAGATGCTTGCCAACCACATTTGTTTATTGTTCTCAAGAACCGTTCGCACTTTCCTTGCTTGGCCTTGCTTGCTAATTTGAAAGGTCAGAAATGTCATCCCAGGTATTAGTGTGAATTAATAGGGTAATGCTGGACATGAATTACAACTAATTGGAGCTTAAAACGTTAAGCAAGTATGCAAAGGGAATGCTAACTCAGACCCAGTGGATGCCTGACTGATTGGCTCTGACTGATAGGTCAGAATGGCAGGCATACAGCTGGCACCATGTTCATGGCTGTGATCAGTTCACCCTTGAGCAGGTGGGCATGAGGAGGGAACTGACTACGTGACTGATGGAAAAATTCCTTCCATAGACATTTTGAGGTTTGTAATTCACAGTTTATGGAAATGGATATGAGCAGCAAGGCCTGCAGAGCAGTGATGTGCTTGCAAAGATGTAGGACGTGACTAAAAAGCAGCAGTGCCTCACCCTCCTTCTCCTCTTATAGAATATATCTGGATCTTTTTAAGGTTTAATGCCATAGTCCCATACTTTACCACTGAAAAATATGTATCCACATTCAGTACAGTGAAAACTTCCATAATTCAGTGGGGAATTTTTGATACAGAATCACAGAATTGTTAGGGTTGGAAGGGACCTCAAGGATCATCCAGTTACAAGCCACCTGCCATGGGCAGGGACACCTCACATTACAGCAGGTTGCTCACAGCCACAAAACCTCCAGGGATGAGGCTTCCACCACCTCCCTGGGCAACCTGTTTCAGTGTCTCACCACCCTCATGGGGAAGAACTTCTTCCTAAAATCGAATCTGAATTTCCCCTCCTCTAGCTTGGATCCATTTCCCCCAGTCCTATCACTCCCTGAAGCCCTAAGAAGTCCCTCCCCTTGAGATACTGGAAGGCCACAGTAAGGTCTCCTTGGATCATTCTCTTCTCCAAACTGAACCACCCCAACTCCCTCAGCCTGTCCTCGTAGAGGAACTATTTATGGAGGCAATTCAAATGAGGATAAGGCATCTGATCGATTTCATTGAGAGGACTTTGAGAGTTAAGTCACATAAGCTGAGATTCAAAACACTGATCAGAGATGCCACTGTTAAAATTTAGCTTCTGTCTGCATTTTACAAGAAGCCTTAATTACAGTGGTGTACCTTTTATGTGGCAAATGAAGGTGGTCGAAGGGGATGCAGAAATGAACTGGAGAGCACCTGTATGATAGCCACTAAAACTACTGCAGCTCCTTCCTTAGGATAGGCAAATTGAAACCCAGCTGTACCCCAGCCCTGCTGTGATCATAAATACTCACCTCTGAACTCTGAAACAGCTCAGCTAATGAGGACATTGACATACACTTTTGAGACCAGAGGATCACTGTTAACCTTCATTGCTCTTGATGAGATTCTCTTTGGATGGAAGAAGGAAGCTTAATGCTTAGCTAAATCTCTGGATTCAACACTCACACTTTGAAAGCAGCGTGTATAGATGGTAAAAGGTCTTGTCACAAAGAAGTGTGTCCTGTTGTTTGACTTTCCAGCTCCTGGGTGCTCTCTATGTACAGTGGAGTGGAAGTCAGTCTTTGGAAGTCAGTCTGATGTATTTTATAAGCTGCACAAAGAGGCTTTATTCGGTATTGAGGCCTAAAAAGTCTTAAGAAATGCTGAAACACATTGATAAGAGCTGGGACAAAATCTTATGGTCTGTTCTGGCAGCCAGAACAACACAACCCAGTACTTCTGCTTTAGATTGAAAGCTACGAGCTTGAATAAGATTTCACCTCAACATGAGGAGAAACTTCTTTACAGTGAGGGTGTCAGAGCCCTGGAGCAGGCTGCCCAGAGAGGTTGTGGAGTCTCCTTCTCTGGAGACTTTCCAAACCCACTTGGATGCATTCCTGTGCAGACTACCCTGGGTGATCCTGCTTTGGCAAGGGGGTTGGACTGGATGATCTCTGGAGGTCCCTTCCAACCTCTAATGTGCTGTGGTACTGTACTGGGTTACTACCACTGCTACCTGACCTACAGACCTTACAGACAGCTTCCCTTGTACATCAATGACCATGTCAGCACTTCAGGGTATTGAGGGATAGGATTATGAGCAGGACAGGAAGCCTGTAATATCTGCATGTTGTATGTGCTAAGAATCTGCAAATCCAGCCCTTCTACTTTGAAAGATGGATTTGGTTTTGAAACAGGAAACAAGGAGATGTTTCAGAAGTCTCTTGCCAGTGCTGCAAGGCTCCTTTGAGAAAAAACCAACCTGCTAGGGGAGTCATTATAAATTTGATAGAGTTGTCTACTTTGCACTAATCTTCTCTAAAAGGGCTGTTTTAGCCAAAGTTTTGAGAGAATAAAAAGAGTCAGTCTTAGGCAAAGCACTAATATGAATTTCTTTATTTTTTAAGCTTGAATAATTGAATTCTGTGGAGTGATAATTTTTTCTTAATGTAGAGTAAGAGGATTTCATACTTAAAAACATTAGGTGACTCTAAATATAGGTGACAGTCAGATTCATTTACAATAATAGCATGACAATAGTGGGGGGGAAAAACCCATAAAGAGAGGAAAAAACCCTCTTTGCTGGTTGGATAAACTGAATATGAGGCCCAAGCAGAGCCCAATGCTTTCCTCCAGTAGCAGCTCAACCCAGTCACAGTATCACAGTATCACAGTATCACAAAGGCTGGAAGTGATCTCAAAGATCATCGAGTCCATCCTGTCACCCAACACCTCATGGCACCAAGTGCCACGTCCAATCCCCTCTTGAACACCTTCAGGGATGGTGACTCCACCACCTCCCTGGGCAGCACATTCCAATGGCCAATTACTCTTTCTGGGAAGAACTTTCTCCTCACCTCGAGCCTAAACCTCCCCTGGTGCAGCTTGAGACTGTGTCCTCTTGTTCTGGTGCTGGTTGCCTGGGAGAAGAGACCAACCCCTTCCCAGCTACAACAACCTTTCAGGTAGTTGTAGAGGGCAATGAGGTCACCCCTGAGCCTCCTCTTCTCAGCCCCACCCTGAAGCATCCTGTGACAGAAGCTTCTGAGATTATCAGTCCCAAGCTGCACCAGGGGAAGTTTAGGCTGGAGGTGAGGAGAAAGTTCTTCACAGAGAGAGTTGTTAGCCATGTGAATGTGCTGCCCAGGGAGGTGGTGGAGTCACCATCCCTGGAGGTGTTCAAGAGGGGATTGGACATGGCACTTGGGGCCATGGTTTAGTCATGAGGTCTGTGGTGACAGCTTGGACTTGGTGATCTTTGAGGTCTCTTCCAGCCTTGGTGATTCTGTGATTCTGTGAATATCAAGACACTCGAAAAAGGAAGAAAAAATAATCATTGATAAAATTGAGTGATTAGTAAATGTCACTCATTACACTCCAGAAAGAAGCAATTCAGGCAATTAATGTGATACTGATTACTGCTGTGCTTTCTCCTGAGGATGACTATGCTTGCTGAAACTTGCAAACTCAGCAGGGAGAAATATTAATTGCTGCAAATTTTACTGTGCTGGGCTGGAACCCCTGAGGATAGGTTGAGGGAGCTGGGGTTGCTCAGCCTAGAGAAGAGAAGACTCTTGAGGGGACCTTATAGAAGCCTTCCAGTAGCTGAAGGGATCCTACAGGAACACTGCAGAGGGAATTTTCCTCAGGGTGTCCAGCAATAGGACAAGGGGGAATGGTTTGAAGCTGAGGGAGAGCAGGGTTAGACTGGATCTGAGGAAGAAGTTCTTCAGTACAAGGGTGGTGAGACTCTGGAATAGGCTGCTAAGAGAGACTGTGGATGCCTGCTCCCTGTGGGGTGTTGAAGGCCAGGTTGGATGAGACTTTGGGCAGTTGAGTCTAGTTGAGAGGTGTCCCTGCCTGGTGTGGGGAGGTTGGAGTAGATGATCTCTGAGGTCTCTTCCAACCTAAGCCATTCTATGCTAACTAAAGGATGGATTTAATTTGTGATTAAGCTCTCTGAATGTTTGATTGCCCTGTGTGAATGATGCAGCAAGTGGACATCAACAAAAATTAATACACCTGGTGGCAAACCTTCTTCTTTTTATTCATCCTAAGAAAATAATTCATAAAACACAAGATATCTGAGGTCTACCTATCTTAGAAGAGGTGAATTCGAGTTTAGAAAAGCATTTTAACCAGATTTTATACAAATATATATATATAGAGAGAGAGAGAGAGGGAAAAGTGGATGTGGATTAGCATAAAGCTTTATTGGCATACCACGTAAATGATGTAGTAAGTCTGTGAAGGTACCCAATGGAATCAAGGTAGCAAGGCAGTAAGCAAGAGCTTAAAGACTGTTCTGAGTCTCTAAGCCCCTGAGGTTTGCATCACTAGGAAGGGTATTGCCAGTGACAACAAGGACACACAAGAGCTTTCTTTCCAAAGGGTTCCAAATCCCACTGTGGCTTCTAGACATGCTTCTGCATAACGACAGTGCTCAAAGGGAAATCACTCATAGTGCTTCTGGTTGGTAGGGAGGAACTTCAACTCCAGTTCTCCTAAACAGAGTGGAATGGGTGGCTGCAGCAGCACAGCAGCTCTTGCTGTGAGGTTCCCCCCCCCCAACAAAGCTCTCTGCAGCTGGATGTGTCTGCCTCAGCTGGGATGAGAAAACAAGCAGGTGAAAAAAGCTGATTTAAATCATTCTGAGGAGGAAAGAGTCTGGGAGGCACACATTGCATGGCCAGGTCAGCAGGGGACATCAGCATCCGGAAGAATCACAGGAGCACAGGATGGCAGGGGTTGGAAGGGTCCCAAAGAGGTCATTGAGTCCAACCCCTCTGCCAGAGCAGGACCATACAATCTAGCTCAGGTCACACAGGAACACATCCACACAAGCCTTGAAAGTCTCCAGAGCAGGAGACTCCACAACCTCTCTGGGCAGCCTGTCCCAGTGCTCTGGGACCCTCACAGTGAAGAAGTTCCCCCTTGTGTTGAGGTGGAAGCTCCTGTGCTGCAGCTTACATCCATTGCTCCTTGTCCTATCCCAGGGAGCAAGTGAGCAGAGCCTGTCCCCTCCCTCCTGACCCCCAGCCCTCAGATATTTAGAAACATTTATTAAATCCCCTCTCAGTCTTCTCTTCTCCAGCCTGAAAAGCCCCAGGTCCCTCAGCCCCTCCTCATGAGGATATAGTAGCTGTTATGAAGGGGGAAAAAAAGAGAAGTTTAGGGAATGAAAGCCAGATCCTCATGTTCATGTATAAGATGAATTTTGACACTGAATTTCCTGTTAAGTCTTCTTGTTGTTTTACTGATATCAATTATTTTCAGGATGCAGACTACTGTCTTCAAAAACCACCTCTAAAAAAAACCCAAACAACCAAACAACAAACAAAGCCAAACAGAATGAGAAACATTAATCTTAAGCATGAAAATTCATAGAATCATAGAATCAATAAGGTTGGAAAAAACCTCAAAGATCATCAAGTCCAACCTGTCACCCAGCACCTCATGACTACTAAACCATGGCATCAAGTGCCACGTCCAATCCCCTCTTGAACACCTCCTGGGATGGTGACTCCACCACCTCCCTGGGCAGCACATCCCAATGGGCAATCTCTCTTGCTGGGAAGAATTTCTTCCTCACCTCCAGCCTAAACTTCCCCTGGCACAGCTTGAGACTGTGTCCTCTTGTTCTGGTGCTGGTTGCCTGGGAGAAGAGTCCAACCCCCACCTGGCTACAACCTCCCTTCAGGTAGCTGTAGACAGCAATAAGGTCTCCCCAGAGCCTCCTCTTCTCCAGGCTAAGCAATCCCAGCTCCCTCAGCCTCTCCTCACAGGGCTTGTGCTTGAGGCCTGTCTAATGTGGGGTGTGGTTTCTTTTTGGTTTGGGTTTTCCTTGGTGGTGGTTTGTTTGTTTGTTGTTTGCTTTGGTTTTCCCTTTTTTTGGGGGGTTTTTACTTTAAGTATTGTCTTTGGTGCCACGGTCTAGTAGTCATGAGGTCTTGGGTGACAGGTTGGACTTGATGATCTCTGAGGTCTTTTCCAACCTGGTCAATTCCATGATTCTATTTATGTTTTACTAAAAATGATTTAAAGTTACCTATTTGTGTGTGTTTACAACAATTCTCTGATAAACCAAAGGGTAGATCAATTCTTGCAGAAAGAGACAGAGAGGGACCTGGGAGTGCTGGTTGATGGTAGGCTGAACATGAGCCTGCAGTGTGCCCAGGTGGCCAAGAAGGCCAATGGCATCCTGGGCTGCATCAGGAACAGTGTGGCCAGCAGGAGCAGGGAGGTCATTCTGCCCCTGTACTCAGCACTGGTTAGGCCACACCTCGAGTACTGTGTCCAGTTCTGGGTCCCTCAGCTTAGGAAGGATGTTGACTTGCTGGAACGAGTCCAGAGAAGGGCAACAAAGTTGGTGAGGGGCTTGGAACACAGCCCTGTGAGGAGAGGCTGAGGGAGCTGGGGCTGCTTAGCCTGGAGAAGAGGAGACTCAAGGGTGACCTTATTGCTGTCTACAACTATCTGAAGGGAGGTTGTAGACAGGCAGAGGTTGGTCTCTTCTCCCAGGCAGCCAGCACCAGAACAAGAGGACACAGTCTCAGGCTGCACCAGGGGAGATTTAGGCTGGAGGTCAGGAGGAAGTTTTATACAGAGAGAGTGATTGCCCATTGGAATGGGCTGCCCAGAGAGGTAGTGGAGTCACCATCACTGGAGGTGTTCAGGAGGAGACTTGACAGGGTGCTTGGTTGCATGGGTTAGTTGATTAGGGGGTGTTGGATGATAGGTTGGACACGATGATATTGAAGGTCTCTTCCAACCTGGTTTATTCTATTCTATTCTATTCTATTCTATTCTATTCTATTCTATTCTATTTGCAGATTTAAAATGCAAAGAAGAGGAGGTGATAAGGGGAAAAAAACCAACCAATTTTTTACTTCTTTAGCATGAATTAAGTCTCGAATTTAGCAGCTGTACTGAGAGATCCTTCCTTGTCAAGAAACACCACCCACAAAAAAACAGGTTCTCCCACCCTCCAGTTAAATCAAGGTCATCCTGTGCCTGTAAGTTTCCTTTGGGAAAAGATTAAAGGCAATAAACTCCTCCTCAGTCTTCTGTTACAGCTAAACAGAAAAACACCTTCCTTGTGCTAAGCTTCTGCCTTCATTATCTGCTCTATTAGGCTGGCAATTTGAGTCACCAATTCTCAAAATGAATATAATGAAGCCATTGAGCTACTTGTTCAGCACTGCTGATGAATTCAACTCCATTGCCACGCTGGTTCATTCATAATTTAAAGACTGAACTCACAGCAGCTCACAGCCTGTTTGTAGGTGCAGCACTGTGGCTGTGAAAAATACAGTCTGTGGGCTTATTCTTACCAATGTGGAGCGATTTGTCTGATGCATAATTAAAAAGCCACACCTGTATTTTCAGGAATGAATATGGAGCAGGTATTTAGTGCATTTGGTGGCTTTCTGAGTATCACAATCCACTGTGAGACGTGACAGCGTGCCCAGATGTACTTTCAAATTGCAAAGCAGTGCATTGTAACACCTGGAACTTTCAATACGTGACAAAACCTTTAGCCAAACAGTCTCACCACCCTGGTACTGGAGAACTTCTTCCCAAGATCCAGTCTGAGCCTACTCTCCTTCAGCTTCAAACCATTTCCCCTTGTCCTGCTGCTAAACACTGAAGAATTTTCTCCCAAGATCCAGTCTGAGCCTACTCTCCTTCAGCTTCAAACCATTCCCCATTGTCCTGCTGCTAGACACTGAAGAATTTTCTCCTAAGATCCAGTCTGAACCTACTCTCCTTCAGCTTCAAACCATTCTGCCCCTGTCCTGCTGCTAAACACTGAAGAATTTTCTCCCAAGATCCAGTCTGAGCCTATTCTCCTTCAGCTTCAAACCATTCCCCCTTGTCCTGCTGCTAGACACTGAAGAACTTTTTCCCAAGATCCAGTCTGAGCCTACTCTCCCTCAGCTTCAAACCATCCCCCCTTGTCCTGCTGCTAGACTCTGAAGAACTTTTTCCCAAGATCCAGTCTGAGCCTACTCTCCCTCAGCTTCAAACCATTCCCCCTTGTCCTGCTGCTAGACACTGAAGAACTTTCTCCCAAGATCTAGTCTGAACCTATTCTCCCTCAGCTTCAAACCATTCCTCCTTGTCCTGCTGCTAGACGCTGAAGAACTTCCCAAGATCCAGTCTGAGCCTACTCTCCCTCAGCTTCAAAGCATCCCCCCTTGTCCTATTGCTAGACACCTTTAGGAAAAGTCCCTCTGCAGCCTTCCTTCAGGATTCCTTCAGGTATTGGAAGGCAGCTCCAAGTTCTTCCTTGGGTATTTTCTTCTCCAGGCTGAACCACCCTAACTCCCTCAGCCTATCCTCACAGCAGAGCTGCTCCAGCCCTTGGATCATCTTTGTGGCCCTCCTCTGGACTCACTCCAACAGCTCTGTGTCCTTGTTCTGCTGGGGATGCCAGAACTGGATGCAGCATTTGAGGTGGTGTCTCAGAGCAGAGCCAAGGGGCAGAATCCCCTCTCTCGCCCTGCTGGCCACTGTCTTCTTGCTGCAGCCCAGCAGACAGCTGCCTGCTGGCTGCATGAGGATACTGCTGGCTCATGAGGAGCTTCTCATCAATCAACACCTCCAAGTCTCTTTCTTCAGAGCTACTCTCAACCCGCTCTGCACCCAGCCCGAGTTTGTGCCTTGATACATGATGGACAGCTTTCTAAAGGGTGGTCTTAGGCTTTATGAGTCTTCCTGGTGTGGAAATGATCTCAGATTCATTTTTAATTGAAATGGAGCTCTCTTGTGCAGCTCAGCACTGCATGGCAGCTCGACAAACCACAGTAATGCAGCAGCTTTTGATCTCCTGCCCATATATTTTGGCAGCTGAACCAAAAGGACTTTGACAGAGACTTGTGTGGAACTGATATCTTCACTGCACGTAGGGAAATGAGTGATTATGTTGTTGCTGGTGATTGTCTTCCTTGAATTTGGTTCTGGGTTCTCCAAAGTGCTTGCTGGACTGACATTTATATACCTACCTAGTCATGCATGTATGTGTGTATACACATATGAAAGTATAGCTTGGAATCACAGAATGGCTTAGGTTGGAAAGGACCTCAGAGATCATTTCCTTGCCATGGGCAGGGACACCTCTCACCTAGTCTTGGCTGCTCAAGTCCTCATTTAACCTGGCCTCTAACACCCACAGGAAGGAGGCATCCACAGCCTCCCTGGGTAATCTATTCCAGAGTTCCATGTCCCTTGTACTGAAGAACATCTGCCTAAGATGCAATCTGAATCTATTCTCCCTCAGCTTCAAACCATTCCCCCTTGTCCTATTGCTAGACACCCTTAGGAAAATTTCCTCTGCAGCCTTCCTGTAGGATCACTTCAGGTATTGGAAGGCAGCTCTAAGGTCTCCCTGGAGTCTTCTCCAGGCTAAACAACCCCAGCTCCCTCAGCCTATCCTCAGAGCAGATATGTCTGCATACATATATAGATGCATACAGTTATTATCCTTAAGTCTTCTTGGCATTGCAATGGAAGAGCAGCCCTGGTTTGGTAACAGGTTTCAGACCCCACATCTGTATGATGTAACATATGAGCCCACCTTATCCCCCTGGAAAATGGGCACTGGTGAAGTGGGAAGGACAGGTATTTCACATCAGAAACACCATAGAGCTATGTGGTTAAGACAAAACTGTGTCTGTTTTGTAGCCTGGTTCCTAAGACAGAAATTTATGCTTGATTCCAGTTTCTTTTGCTCAAGGGCAAAAACTCAGAACTTTGTGGAGTTTTGAGGAAAGTTCAGAACTGAAATGCTTTTAGTGACCATGTGGAATACACTTTCCTTCTTATCTCACGCAGTCAAAGTGCCACAGAGGCTTGTTCTTCAGATGTAGCCTTGAAGACATCACAAAGTGCTGAAAGTGTAAAAAGTGCCTGAGGCCATGTACAGAGCAAGTCTGCAAAGTTTGGTGTCACATTCTGCAGCCAATGGCTGCTGCAATAGTCCTGTAGACTTTTCCTTGCTGATCAGTCATGTCAGTAGTTGTGATCAAGAGGCTGGACAACTTTTTTTCACTGCTCTTTAACTTCAGCTGAAACCATGGAGTTGGAGTGGCTGGAGAGCAGGCAGGCAGAAAGGGATCTGGGGGTAGTGGTTGACAGAAGGCTGAACATGAGCCAGCAGTGTGCCCAGGTGGCAAAGAAGGCCAGTGGCATCCTGGCCTGCATCAGGAACAGTGTGGCCAGCAGGAGCAGGGAGGTCATTCTGCCCTGTGCTCAGCACTGGTTAGGCTACACCTTGAGTCCTGTGTCCAGTTCTGGGCTCCTCAGTTTAAGAAAGATGTTGAGCTGCTGGAAGGTGTCCAGAGAAGGGCAACAAAGCTGGGGAGGGGTCTGGAGCACAGCCCTGTGAGGAGAGGCTGAGGGAGATGGGGTTGCTTAGCCTGCAGAAGAGGAGGCTCAGGGGAGACCTTCTTGCTCTCTACAACTCCCTGAAGGGAGGTTGTAGCCAGATGGGGGTTACTCTGTTCTCCCAGGCAAGCAGCACCAGAACAAGAGGACACAGTCTCAGGCTGTGCCAGGGGAGGTTTAGGCTGGATGTCAGGAAGAAATTCTTCCCAGAGAGAGAGATTGACCATAGGAATGTGCTGCCCAGGAAGGTGGTGGAGTCACCATCCCTGGAGGTGTTTAGGAAGAGCCTGGATGAGGCACTTGGTGCCATGGTCTGGTTCATTAGATGGTGTTGGGTGCTAGGTTGGACTCAATTATCTCTGAGATCTTTTCCAACCTGGTTAATTCTGTATCTCATTTTCTGTATCTCATGATTTCTCCCCACTGTACTGACACCTAAGAGAAAGAGGAAACTGCCTCCTGCCTGGATTTTTTCTTCAACGAACATGACATGAAATCATCAGGGAATGGTAACCTGCAGGCTCTTCTCTCTGCCAAAGAGACATGCAAGTGGCTTCTTCCCTCATCTTGCCTGTTCTACAAAGCAAAGATATTCTCATTTAAAAAGCTCAGAAGGGTATTCATTTTATAAGTGATAGTGTAGAGATGGTGACTGTGCAATCTCCAAACAGGGCTGTGTGGTGACACAGAGAGAGTGTCAAGCTATTAAAAGCTTGACATTTATCACTCACAGTGTTTAAATTTGTCGTGGTATTTGTGGCATTTGCCAACCTAAGTACAGAGAATGCCACAAATGCCTCAGAACAGATAAATACTGCAGTGAAAGCCCCCAGGAAACTGCTGGTGGTGCTTTGCCAAACCTGCAGTGCTCAGTGTTGTGTAAATGCATTGCAGGAGCTGTTAGGAATTCCTGGGTGTGGAAAAGGATTAAAACATTTTTAAATGCTTTTTCCTTTATGATAGGTTGAGGGAGCTGAGGTTGTTCAGCCTGGAGAAGAGAAGACTCCAGGGGGACCTTAGAGCTGCTTTCCAGTACCTGAAGGGATCCTACAGGAAGGCTGCAGAGGGATTTTTCATCAGGGTGTCTGGCAACATAACTGTGACTAAGTTCTTCATCTTTGTTGATAGTGTAACTGATTCCTTAACAAACTTCTACCCTTGTTAGACAGCTCTAAGCCTAGAGTTAGGTAATTTCCCTGCCAAAGAACAATTGATATGGCTATGTGGTTATCTTTTAAGGTTTTGAATGCATCTGGTTACAGCAGATGGCACTGAAGAGTATGCAATTAAATTCCTGGGCTGTGGACAAAACTCGTGTGTTACAAGGCAGTGCTGCTGCAGGTCCTTGACAGGAGCTCTTCACATTTATTTGGCATTCTCCTGATTTCCCCTGCCCTTTCCACAAACAAAGTTTGCCTGATGCAAGCAGTGGAGGGATGGATGATAAGGAAAGAAGTTACCTGACATAACTTCAGTCATTTCAACAATGACTTAAAACTTACCCAAGCCACAGAGAAGGTAACCCCCTTAAAACATCTCTTGAAGGGGGTGAATGTACCTTGCTTCAGTGAGTGTTATTTTGCAAGACTAGACTAGACTAGAATTAACCAGGTTGGAAAAGACCTTTGAGATCATGGAGTCCAACCTAGCACCCAACACCATCTCATCAACTAAACCATGGCACCAAGCACCCCATCCAGGCTCTTCCTAAACACCTCCAGTGATGGTGACTCCAACACCTCCCTGGGCAGCACATTCCCATGGCCAATCTCTATTTCTGGGAAGAACCTCTTCCTAACATCCAGCCTAAGCCTCCCCTGGTGCAGCTTGAGACTGTGCCCTCTTGTTCGGGTGCTGGCTGCCTAGAACTTCAGCTATAACTTAAATGTAGGACAAAACTGCTGCAATGAGTTGCAAGGGCCAAGTTCTCAGGCCAGATAAATGAGAACACTGCTCCTGTTTTGAAGCCAGTGATGCCAGTAGCACTGTGTGGAGTAGGAGAAGGCTGTTTTCTTCAACAGGTTTTTTTTCCTTCCCATGCTGTAAATCTCCAGTGCTTGCTTCTAATTAGCCATTTAATATAGGGGCTGAAAGGAGTCAAGGGAGACACTCTTTAGACTTGTCTTTGTGAAAGGGCACTGAGTGTGGACTTCATAAACTATGTCTCTTGGCCTAAATCCTAGCATGATCTGCTGCAGGTGCTGAGAGCTAACTTAATTTCTGGTGTGTGCAGCTTTTGAGTTGAGAGAGCTGGGGTTGCTTAGCCTGGAGAAGAGGAGGCTCAGGGGTGACCTTATTGCTGTCTACAACTACCTGAAGGGAGGTTGTAGCCAGGTGGGGGTTGGTCTCTTCTCCCAGGCACCCAGCAGCAGAACAAGAGGACACAGTCTCAAGCTGCACTAGGGGAGGTTTAGGCTGGATGTTGGGAAGTAGCTCTTCCTAGAGAGAGAGATTGCCCATTGGGATGTGCTGCCCAGGGAGGTGGTGGAGTCACCACCATGGGAGGTGTTTAAAAAGAGACTGGATGTGGCATTTAGTGCCATGGTTTAGTTGATTAGATGGTACTGGGTGATAGGTTGGACTTGATGACCTCAAAGATCTTTTCCAACCTGGTTAATTCTCTATTCTGACCTTATAAAAGGAGAAACTCAGTCCCTGTCCTCTGCTGGAGGATATTTCTATCATTGTGGCACAGGTGGTGAGGCTTGCCACCCAATTGACTTCAGTTTGCCAGCCACATTGTCTTTTGCAGTGAAACATGCTGTATTAAGTGCATTTTCCACTCAAAGGGAAACTCTGCCCACATGGTGTGTGTGACTCATCCACCTGTCTAGTTGGTGTGCTTTGCATTAATTGATCTGTGTTTGAGCTCATGTTTTCTCTCATGCCTTGTTTGCCTTCGTGGCAGGTATATTTGCATTTCACACACTCATTTGGGATGTACACATTGCCTCCAAGCCAGAGGAACAGTTTGCACTGACATTTCAGGTAGCATGACTCCGGACCTCGATAAAGACTTGGTGTAATTAAGCTAAATATGCTTCACAAATATTTATTAAAGCCTCATGGAGACTTGACTATGGTGGTTTCAATCTCCTCCCCTGTGCTACTTTCCCTGTAAGCCTTTCCTTTTTAGAACACAATCACAATCTCTCTCTATAACACAATCTCTGCCCTAAGGCACAATCCTTTTCTTCAAAGAAATGCATGAAATAATGAAACAACACTAATGAAACAAATCAGATCAATAACTTATCCATGGATTTTGACATACTACTCATTTACATATCTATCTATCTATCTATCTATCTATCTATCTATCTATCTATCTATCTATCATCTATCATCTATCATTCTATCTATCATCTATCTATCATCTATCTATCTATCTATCTCTATCATCTCTATCTCTATCTCTATCTCTATCTCTATCTCTATCTCTATCTCTATCTCTATCTCTATCTCTATCTCTATCTCTATCTCTCTATATACAGATATAGATATAGATTTTAATCAGGTCATAGAGTCATAGAATCACAGAATGGGTTGGGTTGGAAAGGACCTCCAAAGGTCATCCAGTCCAACCCCCTCTGCTGTAAGCAGGGACATCCTCCACTAGATCAGGTTGCCCAGGTTGAGTCTCTAAGTGCTTACCAGCAAATATCTGAAGCCACTGTAGGATGGAACAAGTTCTTTACCATGAGGGTGATGGAACCACTGGAACAGGTTGCCCAGGGAATTTACCTTATTGCTCTCTACAACTACCTGAAGGGAAGTTGTATACAGGTGGATGTTGGTCTCTTCTCCCAGGCAGCCAGGACCAGAACAAGAGGACACAGTCTCAGGCTGCTCCAGGGGAGATTTAGTTTGGATGTTAAGAAGAAGTTCTACACAGGGAGAGTGATTGCCCATTGGAATGGGCTGCCTGGGGAGGTGGTGGAGTCACCATCATTGGAGGTGTTCAGGAGGAGACTTGCTGGGGTGCTTGGTGCCATGGTTTAGTTATTTAGGTGGGTTGGATTGGTTGATGGATTGGACACGATGATCTTGAATGTCTCTTCCAACCTGGTTTGGTCTATTCTATTCTATTCTGATCTGTTCTGATCTGTTCTGGTCTAGTCTAGTCTAGTCTATATACACAAAAAGATTCTATTCTATTCCATTCCATTCCATTCCATTCCATTCCATTCCATTCCATTCCATTCCATTCCATTCCATTCCATTCCATTCCATTCCATTCCATTCTATTCCTGAAGCTCCATGCTTGGAGGTATTCAAGGGGAGGCTTGAGAGGGCTCTAGGCAAGCTGATCTGATGTATGCATAAAATACTTACTCATCTGCATGGCAGTGTAAATATATGGCAGTGTTCTCACTCTGTTGTAGCTTTTGAAGTGCAACAAACATTTTACATGGCAGATTCTGCAGTTCCAGATGTGTTTCAGACGTTCAGCCTGGCAAGAAGTGGCTAATGGAGCCTTTCAGTTTCCTTTGATCTCCAGCTAGGTGTAGATGTGGGCGAGCGCTAGTGCGAAAGGTACCGGGGGATGAGCCAAGTGTGAAGCAGCCTGCTAATAGCAGGTCCCCAAGCCTCCTGGCAATGGCACAAAGAAGATGTGGATAAGGTAAAGAAAGGTGTGACTCTGCACCCTGTTTCACAGAATCACTGAATGTTAAGGGTTGAAAGGGACCTCCAGAGATTGAGTCCAACACCTCTGCCAAAGCAGGATCACCTTGGGCAGGCCACACAGGAGTGCATCCTGGTGGGTTTTGAAAGTCTTCAGATGAGACTCCACCACCTCTCTGGGCAGCCTGCTCCAGTGTTCCACCACCTTCTGCTTCCCACTCAGTACCTTCCATCACCCCCTGTTTCTCACTCAGCACCATCCACCACCCTCAGCTTCCCACTCAGCACCTTCCATCACCCTCTGTTTCCCACTCAGCACCATCCACCACCCTCTGTTTCCCACTCAGCACCTTCCATCACCCTCTGTTTCCCACTCAGCACCATCCACCACCCTCAGCTTCCCACTCAGCACCTTCCATCACCCTCTGTTTCCCACTCAGCACCATCCACCACCCTCTGTTTCCCACTCAGCACCTTCCATCACCCTCTGTTTCCCACTCAGCACCATCCACCACCCTCAGCTTCCCACTCAGCACCTTCCATCACCCTCTGTTTCCCACTCAGCACCATCCACCACCCTCTGTTTCCCACTCAGCACCATCCACCACCCTCAGCTTCCCACTCAGCACCTTCCATCACCCTCTGTTTCCCACTCAGCACCATCCACCACCCTCTGTTTCCCACTCAGCACCTTCCATCACCCTCTGTTTCCCACTCAGCACCATCCACCACCCTCAGCTTCCCACTCAGCACCTTCCATCACCCTCTGTTTCCCACTCAGCACCATCCACCACCCTCTGTTTCCCACTCAGCACCATCCACCACCCTCAGCTTCCCACTCAGCACCTTCCATCACCCTCTGTTTCCCACTCAGCACCATCCACCACCCTCTGTTTCCCACTCAGCACCTTCCATCACCCTCTGTTTCCCACTCAGCACCATCTACCACCCTCTGTTTCCCACTCAGCACCATCCACCACCCTCTGCTTCCCACTCAGCTCCTTCCATCACCCTCTGCTTCCCACTCAGCACCATCTACCACCCTCTGCTTCCCACTCAGCTCCTTCCATCACCTTCTGCTTCCCACTCAGCACCATCCACCACCCTCTGCTTCCCACTCAGCACCATCTACCACCCTCTGCTTCCCACTCAGCTCCTTCCATCACCTTCTGCTTCCCACTCAGCACCATCCATCACCCTCTGCTTCCCACTCAGCACCATCTACCACCCTCTGCTTCCCACTCAGCTCCTTCCATCACCTTCTGCTTCCCACTCAGCACCATCCACCACCCTCAGCTTCCCACTCAGCACCATCCACCACTCTCTGCTTCCCACTCAGCACCTTCCATCACCCTCTGCTTCCCACTCAGCACCTGCCATCACCCTCTGCTTCCCACTCACCACCATCTACCACCCTCTGCTTCCCACTCAGCTCCTTCCATCACCTTCTGCTTCCCACTCAGCACCATCCACCACCCTCAGCTTCCCACTCAGCACCATCCACCACTCTCTGCTTCCCACTCAGCACCTTCCATCACCCTCTGCTTCCCACTCAGCACCTGCCATCACCCTCTGCTTCCCACTCACCACCATCTACCACCCTCTGCTTCCCATTCAGCACCTTCCATCACCCTCTGTTTCCCACTCAGCAGGACAGACACAGCTTTAGAGTCTGAAAATCATGGAGGACGATACAATTTCTGTTTCCTCCCCTTCAAATCACTGACCTTTTGGTTGTGATTCCCACAGGGCAACAGTCCTCATATTATTGTGGTGTTTTTTTAGAGAGGTTGCAAGCAGCTGCAAAGCAGAATTTCTGACTCCCAAAAGCCAAGTAAACACCTGACTGAAATGAGGACAGATTTGCATAGGATGGGTGAAAACCAGTGCAGCACTTCAGCAACTCTGACCTGTGTGAGAAACTGCGTGGGTTTCACTGTTATCTAGAAAAATAAACTCACTCCCAGTGCCATAGCAACATTGCAAATAAGGCTGAGGAGTCTTTGTGACTTAAGGACAGGAAGCAGATCCTGCACAACTGGAGGTGTTCTACAGTGTTTTATGAATGATTGGATGGATCTTTTTTTTTTCCTCTTGCTGTGTCACCAACCTTTTCCTGCAGCCTAGCTAAAAGTGCATCTTAACATGAGAATAGAATAGAATAGAATAGAATAGAGTAGAATAGAATAGAATAGAATAGAATAGAGTAGAATAGAGTAGAATAGAATTAACCAGGTTGGAAAAGACCTTTGAGATCATCCGGTCCAACCTATCACCCTACACCATCTAATCAACTAAACCATGGCACCAAGTGCCTCATGCAATCCCTTTTTGAACACCTCCAGTGATGGTGACTCCACCACCTCCCTGAGCAGCACATTCCAATGGCCAATCTCTTTTGCTAGGAAGAACTTCTTCCTCACATCCAGCCTAAGCCTCCCCTGGCACAGCCTGTGACTGTGTGCTCTTGTTCTGTTGGTGGCTGCCTGGGAGTGTAGAATAGAAATAACTAGGTTGGAAGAGACCTCAGAGATCATCCAGTCCAATCTATCCCCCAACACCATCTAATCAACTAAACCATGGCACCAAGCACCCCAGGCAGTCTCTTCCTAAACACCTCCAGTGATGGTGACTCCACCACCTCCCCGGGCAGCACATTCCCATGGCCATTATCTCTTGCTGGGAAGAACTTCTTCTTCACATCCAGCCTAAACCTCCCTCTGTGCAGCTTGAGACTGTGTCCTTTTGTTCTGGCACAGATTGCCTGGGAGAAGAGACCAACCCCTACCTGGTTAAAACCTCCTTTCAGGTAGTTGTAGACAGCAATAAGCTCTCCCCTGAGCCTCCTCTTCCTTAGGCTAAGCAACTCCAGCTCCCTCAGCCTCTCCTCACAGGGCTGTGCTCCAAACCCTCCCCAGCTTTGTTGCCTTTCTCTGGACACCTTCCAGCATCTCAACATCTTTCCTAAACTGAGGGGCCCAGAACTGGACACAGGACTCAAGGTGTGACCTAACCAGTGCTGAGCACAGGGCAGAATGACTTCCCTGCTCCTGCTGGCCACACTATTCCTGATACAGGCCAGGATGCCATTGGCCTTCTTGGCTGCCTGGGCACACTGCTGGCTCATGTTCATCCTACTATCAACCAGTACCCCCATCACTATCTCTAAGAGCCACTGGAAAATATGAGTGGAATCACGACTTCATCAAACTTAGGATGCATAGACTATTTTGAGATTCCAGATTTGATTTTGCTCCAGAAGCATTAAAAAAACCCCAAAAAAAATTAACTAAATGCTCATCCTGGAAAACTTTTTTGGTTTGGGAAAGATTAACAAATGGTGTTCTAAAAAGAAAGCCTGCTGCACAGCACTGAACAGATGCTGTTGGTTGTAACAGTTGTGGAACTCACAGAAATGCCAGTTTAAATCACCACCTGTGAAAGTCTGGATGTGCATTGGTTGGGATGGGGCTGGGAAGCTATTCTGGGTCTATGGATCAGTATTTGCCACTGAACCTCTGCAGACCCATAGGGTAGACCAAGGATTACAGTATCACAGCATCACAGTATAACTAAGGCTGGAAGAGACCTCGAGGATCATCAAGTCCAACCTATCAACACAGACCTCATGACTAGACCATGGCACCAAGTGCCACGTCCAATCTCCCCTTGAACACCTCCAGGGACCACGACTCCACCACCTCCCTGGGCAGCACATTCCAATGCTGAACGACTCGCTCGGTGAAGAACTTTCTCCTCACCTCGAGTCTAAACCTCCCCTGGTGCAGCTTGAGACTGTGTCCTCTTGTTCTGGTGCTGCTTGCCTGGGAGAAAGACCAACCCGCCCCGCCCCGGCTACAACCTCCTTTCAGGTAGTTGTAGAGAGCAAGAAGGTCTCCCCTGAGCCTCCTCTTCTCCAGGCTAAGCAACCCCAGCTCCCTCAGCCTCTCCTCACAGGGCTGTGCTCCAGACCCCTCCCCAGCCTTGTTGCCCTTTTCTGGACACATTCAAGTGTTTCGATGTCCTTCTTAAACTGAGGAGCCCAGAACTGGACACAGGACTCAAGGTGTGGCCTAACCAATGCAGAGTCCAGGGGCACAATGACTTCCCTGCTCCTGCTGGCCAGGATGCCATTGGCCCTCTTGGCCACCTGGGCACACTGCTGGCTCATATTCAGGCGGCTGTTGATCAGTACCCCCAGGTCCCTCTCTGTTTGGGAGCTCTCAGACACTCTGACCCCAGGAACAAATTGACAATTCTGAATGTTTGTAAGATTTAACTTTACTCAAAGTTTATTTTTCTTTTTTCTTTTTAATATTCCATGAACTCTACAGATGTCTTGGTTTGAGCTGAAACAGCTCTGGACTGAGGGCAGAATGAATTTATCCCACACACATTACGCATGGGCACACATTTACACCTCTATATAGAATCACAGGATCATAGAATTGTTAGGGTTGGAAGAGACCTCAAGGATCAGCCAGTTCCAAGCTACCTGCC
The DNA here is from genome assembly GCA_011125475.1 of Melanerpes aurifrons. Taxonomy (NCBI): domain Eukaryota; kingdom Metazoa; phylum Chordata; class Aves; order Piciformes; family Picidae; genus Melanerpes; species Melanerpes aurifrons. The sequence continues at coordinate 3,769,567 of WWNC01000001.1, forward strand.
ATGGGCAGGGACACCTCACACTACAGCAGGTTGTTCACAGCCACATCCAGCCTGGCTGCAAACACCTCCAGGGATGAGGCTTCCACCACCTCCCTGGGCAACCTGTGCCAGTCTCTCACCACTCTCATGGGGAAGAACTTCTTCCTCACATCCAATCTCAATCTACCCATTTCTAGTTTTGTTCCATTCCCTCTAGTCCTATCACTCCCTGACACCCCAAAAAGTCCCTCCCCAGCTTTCTTGTAGACCCTTCAGATACTGGAAGGCCACAATTAGGTCTCCTCAGAGACTTCTCTACTCCAGACTGAACTCCTTCACTCTGTCCTCATAGCAGAGGTGCTCCAGCCCTCTGCTCATCCTCGTGGCCCTTCTCTGGACACCTTCCAGCATGTCCAGATCCTTCCTGTAATAAGGGCTCCAGAACTGGACACAGTGCTCCATGTGGGGTCTCACCAGAGCAGAGTAGATGGGGAGAATCACCTCCCTTGACCTGCTGGATATGCTTCTCTTGTCCGGGCCAGAAGTGACCTCCAAAGGTCATCCAGTCCAACCTTCCAGCAGTCAGCAGTGACATCCCCAACTAGATCAGGTTGCCCAGGGCCTTGTTGAGCCTCACCTTGAATATCTCCAGAGAAGAGGCCTCAACCACCTCCCTGGGCAACACTGGGTTCCAGTGTTCCACTACCCCTCCTAGTAAAGAACTTGTTCCTAACATCCGATCTAAATCTGCTCTTCTACAGCTTAAAGCCATTGTCCCTCATCCTGTCACTGCAAGCTTTTGTAAGCAGTCTCTCCCCATCCTTCTTCTAGCTCCCCCTCAGGTACTGGCAGGCTGCTATTAGGTCTCCCTGGAGCCTTTTCCAGGCTGAACACCCCCAGCTCCCTCAGCCTGTCTTCGTAGTAGATGTTCTCCAACCTCCTGACCATTCTTGTAGCCCTCCTCTGGACCTGTTCCATCAGGTCCATGCCCATGTATCTGCAATGGTTTAATATCAAATGCATGTCACACATTTTAGTCGTAACTGTAGAATCTTTGAAGAACAGAATGATGAAAACAAATACTCTGCACTTCTGGTAGCCCTCCCAGCTTCCCCTCCCAGTCACTGAGAGACTTTACTTTCCAATTAATCATTTGGCTGCTTTAGTTACTTTAAGGGATTGTTTCAGCCTGGCTTCTGAAGGGATGCTTTAATGTAATGTAGATGCTTTATTGTAATGTGGATTCCTTTCTGAGAGTGGTGAGATGAGGAGGGAGAGGCTGAGAGGGAGGAGCACCAGGAATGCTGAACGCATGTGGTGGTGTAACCACCAAAACAAAGGAAATCAGTTGTGTTGTAAATGACATCACTGAACTGCAAGCAGCTGGGACTGTAGAGATTCAGCAGTTTGATGAAGATAAATGTAGACAAGGCAAAACAAAGCAGTGAGTCTGAAAAATAGAACTTGATGTAATGCATTCATACTGAAATACTGCAACATGATGTATCTCTCCTCTCCTCTCCTCTCCTCTCCTCTCCTCTCCTCTCCTCTCCTCTCCTCTCCTCTCTCCTCTCCTCTCCTCTCCTCTCCTCTCCTCTCCTCTCCTCTCCTCTCCTCTCCTCTCCTCTCCTCTCCTCTCCTCTCCCTCTCCTCTCCTCTCCTCTCCTCTCCCTCCTCTCCTCTCCTCTCCTCTCCTCTCCTCTCCTCTCCTCTCCTCTCTCCTCTCCTCTCCTCTCCTCTCCTCTCCTCTCCTCTCCTCTCCTCTCCTCTCCTCTCCTCATCCAATCCCCTCTGCAGTCAGCAGGGACATCCTCCACTAGATCAGGTTGCCCAGAGCCCTGTCCAGCCTCACCTTGAATACCTCCAAGAATGGGGCCTCAGCTACCACCCTGGGCAGCCTGTTCCAGTGTTCCACCACCCTCATAGTTCAGATCTTGTTCCTAGCATCTGATCTAAATTTCCTCTTCTCTCATTTCAAACCATTGCTGCTCACTGCAGTCCCTCTGCAGCCTTCCTGTATCCCCCTTCGGGCATTGGCAGGCTGCTGTTTAGAATGGAATGGAATGGAATGGAATGGAATGGAATGGAATAGAATAGAATAGAATAGAATAGAATAGAATAGAATAGAATAGAATAGAATAGAATAGAATAGAATAGAATACCTTTGAGACGATCAAGTCCAACATCTCACCCAACACCATCCAATCAACTAAACCATGGCACCAAGTGCCTCATCCAGGCTTATTTTAAACACCTCTAGTGATGGTATCACAATATCACAGTATCACTTAGGTTGGAAAGGACCTCGGGGATCATCGAGTCCAACCTATCAACACAGACCCCATGCCTAGACCATGGCACCAAGTGCCACGTCCAATCTCCCCTTGAACGCCTCCAGGGTCGATGACTCAACCACCTCCCTGGGCAACCCGTTCCAATGCCGAATGACTCGCTCGGTGAAGAACTTCCTCCTCACCTCGAGTCTAACCCTCCCCTGGCGCAGCTTGAGACTGTGTCCTCTTGTTCTGGTGCTGGTTGCCTGGGAGAAGAGGCCAAACCCTTCCTGGCTACAACCACCCTTCAGGAGTTGTAGAGGGCAATGAGGTCACCCCTGAGCCTCCTCTTCTCCAGGCTAAACAATCCCAGCTCCCTCAGCCTCTCCTCACAGGGCTGTGCTCAAGGCCTCTCCCCAGCCTTGTTGCCCTTCTCTGGACACCTTCAAGTGTTTCGATGTCCTTCTTAGACTGAGGGACCCAGAACTGGACACAGCACTCAAGGTGTGGCCTAACCAAAGCAGAGTACAGGGGCACAATGACCTCCCTGCACCTGCTGGCCACACTACTCCTAATGCAGGCAGCAGGTGGTGACTCCACCACCTCCCTGGGCAGCACATTCCAATGGCCAATCTCTCTTTCTGGGAAGAATTTCTCTTAGCTCAGAACATTGTGGAATATTTAGTGAATGCCTGCCTCCCTCCTGAATATTTCTTATGCTAACACTCCTAGCAAGAATAGCTATGGAACAGTATGACTTATTAGCCCTTGTTTTAAAGGCTCATGAATATTCATAGATTTATTCCTTCTTTACTGGTAACATTCACTGATTTTCCAAAGAACTTTCCATTTACAGCTGGAAGTTGAGGCATAGGAAGTTTCACATAAATATAAGGGAAAAAATGTTTTCCTGTGAGGGTGACAGAGCCCTGGAACAGGCTGCCCAGGGGGGTTGTGGAGTCTCCCTCTCTGGAGATACTCAAAACTCACCTGGATGTATTCCTGTGTGATCTGGTGTAGATGATCCTGCTCTGGCAGAGGTGTTGGACTGGATGAGCTTTTGAGGTCCCTTCCAGCCCCTGAAATTCTGTGATTCTGTGATTCTGTCTTCAGTTGTGGATGTGGAGCTCTGGGGCGTAAATGAGTCTTAATCCGATTATTAGGTAAACAGAGGATTTCATCTGTTCATGCATTACAGAAAGCCCTGAATTCTGTGCACCTGACACCTTCCTCTTCTCAAGTGTGGATAAAAGCAGCCTGCAGCCCATCCTCATGCCCAGGAACATTAGTGTTTGCCCAGCTTGGGCACAAACACTGCTGATTAAACAAGGTTCAACAAGACCAAGTGCAAGGTCCTGCAGCTGGGTCAGGGCAATCCCAAATACTGATATAGGCTGGGCAGGGACTGGCTTGAGAGCAGCCCTGAAGAAAAGGACCTGGGGGTGCTGGGGGATGAGAAGCTCAACATGAGACAGCAGTGAACACTTGCAGCCCAGAAAGCCAACCAGATCCTGGGCTGCATCAAAAGAAGTGTATCCAGTAGGCTGAGGGAGGTGATTCTCCCCCTCTGATCAGCTCTGCTGAGACCTCACCTGGAGCACTGCCTCCAGTTCTGGAGCACCTATTACAAGAGGGATGTGGAGGTGCTGGAAGGTGTCCAGAGAAGGGCCATGAGGATGAGCAGAGGGATGGAGCTGCTCTGCTATGAGGACAGACTGAAGGAGTTGGGGCTGTTCAGTCTGGAGAAGAGAAGGCTCTGAGGAGACCTAATTGTGGCCTTCCAGTATCTGAAGGGGGCTCCAAGAAAGCTGGGGAGGGACTTTTGAGGGTGTCAGGGAGTGATAGGACTGGGGGAATGGAACACAGCTAGAAATGGGTAGATTGAGATTGGATGTTAGGAAGAAGTTGTTCCCCATGAGGGTGGTGAGACACTGGCACAGGTTGCCCAGGGAGGTGGTGGAAGCCTCATCCCTGGAGGTTTTTGCAGCCAGGCTGGATGTGGCTGTGAGCAACCTGCTGTAGTGTGAGGTGTCCCTGCCCATGGCAGGGGGGTTGGAACTGGCTGATCCTTGAGGTCACTTCCAACCCTGACAATTCTATGATTCTAAACATGAAGAGTGTGCTACCTATCTCTTGACAGCAAAAGGAGTTCTTGAAATGTTTCTTTCTCTTATGTAGGACTGAGGTCATTAGTCCATCCAGATCTTGTAGCTTTTGGGATGTCTCTGCTCTTCCAGTTGTAGGCAAGACCCCACAGCTTCTGCAGCATGAAACACTAGAGCTGCCTTTTGAAAGCTCTTCATCTGAGAATCGAAAGCACAGAGAAGTGTTCCTTACTAAGATGCACACAGCAGCTGACTGCAGCTAGGATTGTACTCACACAGTGGGGGCAGAACATGTGCACCAATGCTCATTTCAGTGAGAAAGCAAGTGTAGGTGGAAGCAGATGACCTAGATGATTTTATGAATAAAAGATATAATCTGATGCAATCATTTCATTAATACACACACGGCACCAAATGTAAACAGAGCAGAGCAGATGGCTGCCAGGGGTCTTAAAAGGCATTTTCAGTTTAGTAGCTAATGACTTAGATATCACTGAATACTAGCAGGGGAGAAGCACTTCTCAGATCTGTCTTCCAAAGAAATCCCTGCCTCTTTATGAAGATGATGCTGAAAAAAACCCACCCCAAGCTCTTTTGTGACTCTAGCTGGAAAATGCAATCACAAAACAGACATGGGCCACAAAAACTCCTGAAGGAAAACCTCTATGTTTTCTTCAGTAATAACTTGCAACTTTCAATTAGTAGCTCTTTCTTTGCACCCAGTTTCCTACACTCAGTGCAAACAGTGGCCAGCAACACAAGGAGACAATGCAAGTCATTTGTCATGCAGTGCTTGGGGTCCAAGCAGGGCATTTATTTATTTGCTACAAGCCAATGGGAACAACTGCAGACCACGGAGGTCATCAAGCTATTGAGAACATGTAGCTGCAGACCACGGAGGTCATCAAGGTATTGAGAACATGTAGCTGTATTTTAAGATACTTTTTTTTTTTTTTTTTTTGGGGGAGAATAAATTTGGGATTAGTATATAGGTTTAAAAGGAAGCAGTACATTGAAAGGCTTCTGCAAGATCTGGGCTACATTTTTCCGTTAGCGAACCTCAGCAGAGAAAATACCAAAGCAGGGCAACGCTGTGGTTTAGCACATGGTCTGACAGCAGGCAGAGCACTAGCCATGTGGCTTCTTCCTCCATATCCAGTCATGTCCAGGCTGCAGGGGTGCTCACAGGAGAGCTCAACATGCCAGCTCTGCTTCCAGGTTGATCCACTCTTCGCCTGAGGAACATGCAGCCTAGGAGATCCGATGGCTCTCCCGACCCTTCACAAAGCCAGATGAGGGCAAAGGGGCTGGATTTCTTAGAGTGAATCTGGCCTACAGCTTCTTAGAGACAGATTAACCTCTGTTTGGTATCAAACTGAGGACACATGCAGTCTCATTCTTCAGACTTACTACAAGATTAGCTTAGCCTGTAGTATTGTAGCAGGAATTAATATTGCACCAGTGGCATCTTTGAAGGTGCAGGCTCTGAAGTTTCCTTTTTGCATTGCTTCTGTTAGGAACAGCAGAGTTCAGACTAAATTTTATGTACAGAGGAACACTCACTCTCTGGATGCACAGCACAGCAGACAAAAATACACCCTCCCACTCAAAAGCCCGGGCATGGAGTGGGAAGCTGATTTTGTTTGCTTTGTATGCAACCAACAAAAAATACTGAGTAAGACAGGCTTGGCCCTGCTGCCAACTGGTATTGCTGCTTCATTAGGAAATGGTTATTTGTAAGGCAGGGGACATAAAGCTTCGCTAATCCTGAGTGCTTGTGAATGAAATGCAGGCATGGTTTTCCAGCATGAATGCCATACACTGTGCAGCATAAATCCACAGTATGCTTGGCAGCCTGCTGCTCTGCAAATCCTGACTTTACCATGGGCTGGAGCATCCAGGGAAATGGTATAAAACCTAAGATGAACTTTCAGAAGCTGACAATCTTCTTATGTTTGCAACTCTTTCTCACAATTGTGACTATAGATAGTCTCAGCATCCTGTGACTTAGGCAATTTGTCAGCTAAGCCCATGGGTTGCTGCCATACCTGTCATGGACAGTGGAAATGCAAACAATGAGATTCCTCATGCACCTTTCACTGCTATGATAAACACTCAGAGAGCATCACATTGATTCTTGTTACTTCTATTTGGACAATAGGTCAGGCCCCAAATTAAGGACAGCAATTCATGGCTCCAGAAACTGTACATGGAAGTTTGAGATTTAGCAAACTCCTCTGAGTTTTCCAGTCACTTAGAACATGGACTTGATGATCTTTGAGGTCTTTTCCAACCTTAATGACTCTATATGATCTTAGCATCATGAAAGAGACTCTCAAACCATTTCCCCCTTTAAACTCACTAAGCTCTGAAGCTCAGTAAACTTGTGGAAGTCTAAGACCAAGCAGCCTGCACGTAAATGTGAGAGGAGGCCTATGTGGTTACTCTTAAAAAAACCAGAGAGCTATTTTGCAAGGAGATGCAATTCCTGTCAGAGCAGGCCTGAAAGCATGGAACTTTAAGCTATTTTTATCATAAAGTATTGCTTTATGATATTTCCCCTCTGTGCCTCTACACTTAGGCTGCCAGTATGAAGAACAATTTATCACATACAGCAAGCACCAACTGTTCATTAGTAGGCCAGTGTTTGAAATGATCAGAATGCAATCCCTTTTTATTTACTGCTCCTCACTCAGCTAAGTGGTTTTTCTACCTCAGTGCTAGAGAGCACCTTTCCTATGTAGAAATACTTACATTTGTCTATGAACCAAAATCTCCTCTTTCCTGTAATTTCAATCATGGGCTTTCCCTCTTGCTTGGTTTGCTAGACAGGATTAACATGATTAGCTTCTTAGCATATTCCCTGCCCTCTCTCCTTCTACACACACATTACTGCTTCCTTTTTACTGCTTTGATTGCTCTCATTTTCAGTATCTTCAAAGAGATATTTTGAGGTCTGGGTGAGACAATCGTCAGGGTAGTTGGATAGACATTATGGTCCTCTTAAAAGACATAACCTCTGATGCAGATATTCTGAGAACCAGCTTCCAAGAAGCATGAAGTTAGATTTGAAGGACAAGCAGTGATTATTCCACCTTCCCAGCAATTTCCACCAGTGTGGGAAGGAAACAGTCCAGATTGAATTGAATTGAATTGAATTGAATCGAGTGGAGTTGTTGAGTTGAGTTGAGTTGAATTGAATTGAATTGAATTGAATTGAGTGGAGTTGTTGAGCTGAGTTGAGTTGAGTTGAATTGAATTGAATTGGGTTGAGTAGAATTGGATTGAATTGGATTGAGTTGAGTTGAATTGGATCGAGTGGAGTTGAATTTAGCTGGAGTTGAGTTGAATTGAATTGGAGTGGAGTTGAATTTAGCTGGAGTTGAGTTGAATTGTTCTTCACAGACTCTTGATAGGGGGAGAAGAAAAAATCTAGCAGTTTCTGTGCAAACAGAGGCATTCCCTGCTCCTCTCTGGTTTGGATGCTTTCTTAATTCAATGACCTGAGGATGTAGTCAGGCAACCGACCCAATATCATGTGAATCAGAGACCATCTGCACACTCCAAATGAAAAGACAACAAACCTTGAGGTGTCTAAACCACGCAGGTGTCCTCTGCCAAGATGAAGCATGGTCCCATCTCTTCAGAAAGCACTTAACATCATTAATACAACATGAACTCTGTTCATGAGAGAGCTGCAAAGAAAACAAAGGACTACAGAGTTTACAATGGGCCAAGCACTTCTGCTTTCCGAAGAGACTGATTTTACTGAGTGATGATCAGACTGACAAGAGTTTTTCTTGTGTTGCTTTTTAATGAGACTAGTTGAGCAAAAAAAAAAACCAGCAGGTATGAAGCTACATTTGATCTTGATGGAAACAAACAGAATGCATTTTATGCCTCTCCACCAGAGAACAATCAGTTCCAATAGGTGCCAATATTTTGTGTGGAATTGTTCAAGCCCTGTCTCGGCTACAGTTTCTAAGGGTGCCCATAACACTGAAATATTTTGACCAAAATAGAGTAGTTTATGGGAATAAAATACATGGGCTGACTACAGTGCAGGGATCTATTCAAGATACTTTATTCTTGTGCTGTTTAGAGATGCTCTGTGCGAAGATTTGGTGTCTTTCCTAGCAAAAATCCGATCTCAGTGTCAGATTCTCTGATACGGTGGGGTAATACCTTTCATTTTCCCTTGGTGATTATTGTATCTGTAATCAGGGCAGAATAAAGATGCAGGTTTTAGTCCAGCATCTCCCAAGGGTAAGCAGTTGTAACAGGTGAGGTTACTGCTGTATGACACGGCTGTTTTGGGAGCGGTAGAAAAGAGGGTCGCTCTCTGGCAGAGAGGCAAAGCCTAGCAGCCCTCGGGAATCCCCGCGGCAGCCGGGAGGCTTTCGCTGGAGGGGCCACGGTGTCATAGGCACGCCCTTGACCAGCCTTTCAAACCACCTGCCGAAGGGCAGAGCTCGTTCCCCCGTAGGGCTGCTCTGGCGGGCCCCGCCGGGCCGGTCCCGCCGGCGGGGCTCTGGGGTTTGTGTGCCGGCGGGCGGGGACCGCGGCAGCGGCGGGTGCCCGACCGAGGGGTTCCAGCAGGCAGGCATTCAGCAGCAAAACCAGCTTCGTGCCAGCTGGGGCATCCGCCCTCCCTCCGCCTTCTCCTCCTCCTCTTCCTCCTCCTCATTTACTTATTTCTTTTATTTTATTGCATGCATTTATTTATTTATATTCACCGGAATAATAATAATAATAAATTAAAAAAAAACAAAAAACAAACAAACAAACAAAAAAAACCCCAAACAGGAGAGAAAATCCGAGCGCTGCTTTTGGCTGCTCTCCACCAACCTGTCAGTGACGCAAGCGGAGACTACTTAAAGGCAGATTAGAGGCAGCAAGACATTAAAAGCCAACCTTCCTCCCGCCGCGCCACGAACCGCGCGGCCCGAGCCGCTGGCGGCCGCCGCGGAGCCCCGAGCCGAGCCGAGCCGAGCCGAGCCGAGCCGAGCCGAGCCAAGCCCAGCCCTCCCGAGCCGAGCCGAGCCGAGCTGAGCCGAGCTGAGCCGAGCCGAGCCGGGAATCGTCAGCAGTGCTGCCGCCTCCAGCCCCCCTCCCGCCACCGGACTGCGGGCGGTAGAGAGGGGTTGTTCTTTTGTTTGTTGTTTTTCCTCCCCCTGCGGAAAAAAAAAAAAAAAAGATAAAGAAGGAGGAGGGGAAAAAGGAAGGAAGAAGCGAAGAGAGCCCCCTCCGCTTGCCAAAGTCTTTGTCTCCGGATGAACAGCGATGGGGGAATGGACTATTCTAGAGAGGCTACTGGAAGCTGCCGTGCAGCAGCATTCTACTATGATAGGGAGGTAAGGGCTACGGGGGAGGTATGGGGGGACGCGGAGGGGACCCCCGTCTGTCCGAGCTCCCGGCGTGCGGGCCACCCTCTACACGCGGCGTTTTGCGGTCTGTGCCCGGAGTGCGTGTGCCAGGCACAAGTCACCCGGGCGCGGGGACACCGCAAGCGCCGCCGTCCTTGTCCCCGAGGAGCCAGGGGGCAACGGGCGGTCACCGGGCGGTCCGGCGGCCGGAGCGACGCCGTGCCGCTGCCTCCTGTGCTTGGGGCGGCCCTGACGGCCCCCGCGATCTCTTTTGATCCGCGGGGAGGTCGGGCGGAGCGCTGACCGCCGCCTGAGCCTTTTGACAGCGGCAGATTCGCGTGGCCGCGCCGAGGCGGTGGCTCGCAGGCTGGGCGACCGCTGCGCGGGTGCGGGGCTTCCGCCGGTGTCCGGGGGCCGGCGTTCGGGGGGTCGGGAGCCTCGCTGGGGCTTGAGGCGGCCCCGGGGCCCGGTCAGCACTGGACAGCTCCCGGCCGCGCGGCAGCGGCGCGCACTGATGGGCTTCTCTGTTCCAGGATCCTGCTGACCGTGGTGGTGATCTTCAGGATACTCATTGTGGCCATTGTAGGGGAGACGGTGTACGATGACGAGCAAACTATGTTTGTCTGTAACACGCTGCAGCCAGGCTGCAACCAGGCTTGTTACGACCAGGCTTTCCCTATTTCTCATATAAGGTACTGGGTGTTCCAGATC
>WWNC01000001.1:3785000-3890000 GCA_011125475.1 Melanerpes aurifrons
GAGTTTCATGAAACTATTTTACATAAGGGGTTTTGAGCCATTTGGCTAGGTATGGATGAGGTGCAATGAGATTCTACAATGAGATTTTTGAGACCCCACCTGGAGTACTGCCTCCAGTTCTGGGGCTTCTAGGACAGGAAGGATCTGGAGGTGCTGGAAGGTGTCCAGAGAAGGGCCACGAGGATGAGCAGGGGGCTGGAGCTGCTCTCCTATGAGGAAAGACTGAGGGATTTGGGGCTATTCAGTCTGGAGAAGAGAAGGCTCCAAAGAGACCTTATTGTGGCCTTCTAGTATCTGAAGGGGGCTCCAAGAAAGCTGAGGAGGGACTTTTGAGGGTGTCAGGGAGTGATAGGACTAGGGGAAATGGAATAAAAACTAGAAATGGGTAGATTCAGACTGGATGTTTGGAAGAAGTTTTTTCCCCATGAGGGTGCTGAGAGACTGGCACAGGTAGCCCAGGGAGGATGTGGCTGCCAGGGAGGATGTGGCTGTGAATAACCTGCTCTAGTATGAGGTCTCCCTGCCCATGGCAGGGAGTTTGGATCTAGATGCTCCCTGAGGTCCCTTCCAACCCTAACAGTCCTATAAGCTTATTTATTTCTTTAAATAATGAAAGCATTGCTACATTTTTGTGTAGGAAACCCAAATCTACTGTCCCCATAAAGAGTCCCAGTTTAGAAACCATCAATGGACTTTGAAGATGTTCAAGGGTTTTCATCTTCTTTTTAAAGGAAAATCTGAAGAACAATGAGGTCAACTGAGACACTATGAATGTATCACAGAAGCTGTGAGATGAACTTGAGTTTGTTTTATGCCAGAGGAGCCAAACCCCCTCAGAAACTCCAAAGAGGGCTCAGTGCTTGTTCTGCATTGCACCTGACAGTGTAGGGCATAGCTGCTGCTATGTGGAGCCATAGGAAGGGATACACAGGTGGAGGTTAAAAGTAAGGAAGAGTTCTTTTCATCCACATCTAAAGGAATACATTTCTTGTAGAGCAAGAGGATGGACCAGGTGGACACTGGCCTTTCACCCTTCTAGCTTTATTGTCTTTGAATATAAATGTTCCACCTTACTCCTTCAGTGAAACAGCTTAGAAGCTTTTGATTGGTGTAGAGGTGTAGGGATGGGAATGAAAATACATGAGGAGAAAATGGGCATAGAATTCCCCCATTTAGAGTCTGCTCTTGTTCTTCCTGAGTTTAATGATGAGACTAGTCAATTCTCAGCTGGGGGAAAACTCAGTTCCATTATATCATGAGAGAGCTGACACTGTGGCTGTATTGCACACCCATACCTGGACATTTTGGGGTACTTTTCACAGAAATATTGTTTCACTGCAAGCCTTCATAAAACATGCTAGGTTAGCATCCACTGTGAATGTCATAGAATCATAGAATCAATAAGGTTGGAGAAAACCTCAGAGATCATCAAGTCCAACCTGTCACCTAACTAAACCATGGCTTCAAGTGCCACATCCAATCCCTTTTTGAACACCTCCAAGGATGGTGACTCCACCACCTCCCTGGGCAGCACATCCTAATGGCCAATTACTCTTTGTGTGAAGAACTTTCTTTTCACCTCCAGCCTAAACTTCCCCTGACACAGCTTGAGACTGTGTCCTCTTGTTCTTGTGCTGGTTGCCTGGGAGAAGAGACCAATCCCCACCTGGTTGCAACCCCCCTTCAGGTAGTTGTAGAGAACAATAAGGTCTCCCCTCAGCCTCCTCTTTTCCAGGCTAAGCAACCCCAGCTCCCTCAGCCAGCCTCTCCTCACAGGGCCTGTGCTTGAGACCTCTCCCTGCTCAGATGGTAAACCCCACTGTCCTCCCAGTGAAATGCTGATAATAGCTCTGTGAAGGAAAAAAAATGAGTCTCTATATGATGCCTATTCAAATGCACTAAGAAGTCAATCAGATGTCAGCAGTCCATGAACTAAGTGGAGAGATGGAAGATTCTATAGCAAGATATTAGCAATAAATCATACATATGTATATGTTTAGATAGATATATATATACACACACACACATATTTAAATAGATGCAAGATTGTTAAAAGACTTTAACCTAAATTATATTACTGTGTTACAGACTGAATTTCAGAGATGGATAGAAAGGAAGAAAGTTAAAACCTACACAGGTTTTATCTGCTGCAGAGGGGCCAGTGGAAGGCTAGGAGGATGATTAGGGGACTGGAGCACTGCCTGGTAAGGAGAGGCTGAGGGGCTTGGGGTTTTAGTCTGGGAAAGAGAAGCCTGAGAGGGGATTTAATAAATGTTTCTAAATATCTGAGGGCTGGGGGTCAGGAGGGAGGGGACAGGCTCTGCTCACTTGCTCAGTGACAGGGCAAGGAGCAACGGATGTAAGCTGCAGCACAGGAGGTTCCACCTCAACATGAGAAGGAACTTTTTCACTGTGAGGGTCACAGAGCCCTGGAGCAGGCTGCCCAGAGAGGCTGTGGAATCTCCTTCTTTGAAGACTTTCAAGACCCATCTGGATGTGTTCCTGTGTGACCTGAGCTAGATTGTATGGTCCTGCTCTGGCAGGGGGGTTGGGCTCGAAGGTGTCTTTGGGTCCCTTCCACCCCTGCCATCCTGTGAGCCTGTGATCCTGTAAAGCAAGTAATTATTTGCACTGCTCCTGGAAGAAATGGTTTCCTTTGAAATGACAGGATTTATCTATCAAATCTGTGCAGTTTCTGGAAATAAATAAATAACAAATACATAACAAATAAAGAAATAAATAACACCAAATAAGGATTTTATAAGAGAATTACAGGTTGTGAGGTGATGAGGTTAAAGCAGCACATATAACAGCAAAACTGGAGGGGAAAAATAACTAAGGATTTGTAGGTATTAAGGGAAAACAGGTGGGCTAGGGACTTGCCTTCCTCTCTTTGTTAGGAGTGTTCAGAACACATTTGTGATCAAATAGACAAGATTCTTTGTATTATCCCTTATGTAAGCTAAACAAGGCTAGAAATTAGTTACAAATATTCTCCAGCTTTCCTCTGAGGACCCAAAGTGGTGCATTGCACCCTTCAAAGCTACCATGAATACCAATGCCCCTAGCTTCACCCCTAGCTTGAGTGAATTTAACCTATCTGGAGGTTTTTTGATGGGCACCACACTCTTCAGCCCTGGTCTGCAATGAAAGCCATTTTGCCATCAGAAACCACAAGGACCTTGCCAGGCATATCTAGCAGGCTTAAAGCTTCACATTAGGCTGGGTTGGATGAGGCCTTGAGTAGCCAACTCTAGTTGAGAGACATTGTAGAGAGGCTGCTGCTGGTCTCTTCTCCCAGGTAACTAGTGATAGAACAAGAGGGAGTGGCCTCAAGGTGTGACTGGGGAGGTTTAGACTGGACACTAGGAAGAAATTTTTCACAGCAAGAGTGTTCAGGTCTTGGAATGTGCTGCCCAGGGAGGTGATTGAGTCATCAACCTTGGATGTGTTTCAAGGTGGTTTGGATGTGGTGCTTGGGGCTATGGTTTAGGGGTGAGCCTTGTAGAGTAGGGTTCTGGGGTGGACATGGTGATCCTGAGGGTCTTTTCCAGCCTGGATGTTTCTGTGATTCTGTGAGAGGCATCCCTGCCCATAGCAGGGAGATCTCATTGCTCTCCTACAACTACCTGAAGGGAGGTTGTAGCCAGGTGGGGGTTGGTATCTTCTCTCAGGCAACCAGCACCAGAACAAGAGGACACAGTCTCAAGCTGTGCCAGGGGAGGTTTAGGCCGGAGGTGAGGAAGAAATTCTTCATAGAGAGAGTGGTTGGCCATTGGAATGTGCTGCCCAGGGAGGTGGTGGAGTCACCATCACTGGAGGTGTTTAGGTAGAGCCTGGATGAGGCACTTGGTGCCATGATTTAGTTGATTAGATGGTGTTGGGTGATAAGGTGGACTCGATGATCTCAAAGGTCTTTTCCAACCTGGTCTGGTCTGGTCTATTCTATTCTATTCTATTCTATTCTATTCTATTCTATTCTATTCTATTCTATTCTCATGTTGAGATGCACTTTTAGCTAGGCTGCAGGAAAAGGTTTGTGACACAGCAAGAGAAAAAACAGAAGATCCATCCAATCATTCATAAAACACTGTAGAACACCTTCAGTTGTGCAGGATCTGTTTCCTGTCCTTAAGTCACAAAGACTCCTCAGCCTTATTTGCAATGTTGCTATGGCACTGGGAGTGAGTTTATTTTTCTAGATAACAGTGAAACCCACGCAGTTTCTCACATAGGTCAGTGTTGGATGACAGGTTGGACTCGATGATCTCAAAGGTCTTTTCCAACCTTATTGATTCTATGATTGGGGGGTGGGACGTGGGGAATTTCAACCCACCACAATCTGCTATATATTTGCAGTAATTTCTCCAACATTATATTCCTATCTCATTCAACATTGGAGATTTCTTTATTTCTATGAAAGGTGGAAACACCTTTCCGGAGGGTAGAGGTTTCTCGAGGGTAGAGAGGCTTTGCAGAGGGACCTCGACAGGCTGGACAGATGGGCAGAATCCAAGGGCAGGAGATTGAACACATCCAAGTGCCAGGTTCTGCACATTGGCCACAACAACCCCATGCAATGCTACAGGGTGGGGTCAGAGTGGCTGGAGAGCAGCCAGGTAGAGAGGGACCTGGGGGTACTGGTTGATGGTAGGCTGAACATGAGCCTGCAGTGTGCCCAGGCAGCCAAGAGGGCCAATGGCATCCTGGCCTGCATTAAGAACAGTGTGGCCATCAGGAGCAGGAAGGTCATTCTGCCCCTGGACACTGCACTGGTTAGGCCACACCTCGAGTCCTGTGTCCAGTTCTGGGGTCCTCAGTTAAGGAAGGATGTTGACTTGCTGGAACAAGTCCAGAGAAGGGCAACAAAGTTGGTGAGGGGTTTGGAACACAGCCCTGTGAGGAAAGGCTGAGGGAGTTGGGGTTGCTTAGCCTGGAGAAGAGGAGACTCAGGGGTGACCTTCTTGCTCTCTACAACTACCTGAAGGGAGGTTGAAGCCAGCTGGAGGTTGGTCTCTTCTCCCAGGCAGCCAGCACCAGAACAAGAGGACACAGTCTCAGGCTGCGCCAGGGGAGGTTCAGGTTGGATGTTAGGAAGAAGTTCTACACAGAGAGAGTGATTGCCCATTGGAATGGGCTGCCTGGGGAGGTGGTGGAGTCGCCGTCGTTGAAGGTGTTCAGGAGGAGACTTGCTGGGGTGCTTGGTGCCATGGGTTAGTTGTTTAGGTGGGTTGGGTTGGTTGATGGGTTGGACACGATGATCTTGAAGGTCTCTTCCAACCTGGTCTGGTCTGGTCTGGTCTGGTCTGGTCTATTCTATTCTATTCTATTCTATTCTATTCTATTCTATTCTATTCTATGTTTATAATTTTATATCTCCATTTTCAGCCTGAATATTTACATTTTTCAAACAATGGCAAGACAAGATCTTCACAGAGAGAGTTGATGGCCATTGGAATAGGCAAGGATGTGGTGGAGTCACTGTCCCTGGAGGTGTTCAAAAAGGGTTTTTGGTGCCATGGTCTAGTAGTCATGAGGTCTTGGGTGACAGGTTGGACTTGATGATCTTTGAGGTCTTTTCCAGCCTTATTGATTCTATGATTTCTATGATTCTAAAAAGGATTTAACACTTACTATAAGAAGTTCAAGGTCTCTTTTGGTTTGGTTTTGGTTTGGTTTGATTGCTTTTCTTTCCCTGTGTGGTGCACATTTTCTTGATGCATTCTTCAGTTTAATGTTCTGCTGATTATTATTCGGATTGTGTCTCCTGAGATGTGCATTTCCCCCTCCCCCCCACCCCCTTCCCTGTATTCCTTTTTATTAATTATCATAATTAACTGAGCTTCTGCACATATCTTAAGCTATTGTTAAGTCCTAAAGAATGTCAGCTAATACAGTCAGGTCCTTTTGTTGCATGTGTGTGAGGCAGATGATTTTGTGCCATTGGAATTGTGGCTTTTGGGTTGATAAAAAAACCTCCAAACCAACAAACAAAACAAAGCAAAGCAGAATGTTTTTAATTATCACTTCAAATATTGTTCCCTCTCCAGAAATGATTTCTCCTGCACTTATTAGTGTAATTTGTGTGTAGAGTGGAGGCTGAGGGTTTTATCTGCCTTCAGCTGTGTGCATCTCAGATGCTGTCTTACTTTTAGGCTCCTGGATGAGCAATCACAGAGTAACAATGTGGGGCACATCTAACTAGAAGTGAGTTTTAGAGTGACATTGATCTTATTAATGACATGTACTAAATGAAACCAATCTTTAGGGTTTAATCACATAGACATTAATAGACATAGCATCATAGAATCATAGAATGGTCTGGGTTGGAGGGGACCACCAAAGACCATCCAGTCCAACCCCCCCTGCAGTCAGCAGGGACTTCCTCAACTAGATCAGGCTGCCCAGAGCCCTGTTAAACCTCACCTTGAATATCTCCAGGGATGGGGCCTCAACCACCTCCCTGGGCAACCTGTTCCAGGATTCCACCACCCTCATAGTAAAGAACCTGTTCATAATATCCAATCTAAATCTGCTCATAGAATAGAATAGAATAGAATAGAGTAGAATAGAATAGAATAGAATAGAATAGAATAGAGTAGAATAGAATAGAATAGACCAGGTTGGAAGAGACCTTCAAGATTGTGTCCTACCCATCAACCAATCCAACCCACCTAAACTAACCCATGGCACCAAGCACCTCATCAAGTCTCCTCCTAAACACCTCCAATGATGGTGACTCCACCACCTCCCCAGGCAGCCCATTCCAACGGGCAAACACTCTCTCTGTGTAAAACCTCTTCCTAACCTCCAGCCTAAACCTCCCCTGGCACAGTTTGAAGCCGTTGCCTCTTGTCCTATCACCACAGGCCATTGGAAACAGTTTCTCTCCATCCTTCTTGTAGTCCCCTTCAGGTACTGGAAGGCTGTTATTAGGTCTCCCTAGTCTTCTCTTTTCCAAGCTGAGCAACCCCAGATCCTCAGCCTGTCCTTGTAGAAGAGGTACTCCAACCCCCTGATCACTTTTGTGCTCCATCAGGTCTATGTCCTTCCTATACTGAAGGCTCCAGACCCACTCACAGTACTCCAGGTGAGGTCTCACCAGAGCAAAGTGGCAGAATCACCTCTCTGGATGTGCTGGCAATGCTTCTTTTGATGCAGCCCAGGATGTGATTTACCTTCTGAGCTGCAGTTCACCCTGCCTGCTCCTGTCCAGCTTCTCATCCATCAGCACCCTCAAGTCCTTCTCCACAGGGCTGCCTTCTATCACCTCATCCCCCAAGTCTGTGCTGATAAGATTGTTTTGGCTTATTTCACATCACTTGCAGTCTTGCTGACAAAAAAAATTCACCAACTTTAATGATTTGAATTTTCAATGTTCTCAACCTGTTGTTTCAAAAATCCCTTCATGTGATGCAAAGGTTGGAATTTAGCTGTGAAGCTGGCCCCAAAAGCACAAATGATGGAGACTTCCCTGTTGGTAGAAGGCTGCTCTGCTTGTGTGCATTCAGCTTTCCCTAGCTGGCAGCCAGGAGAGGAGAGGCTTTAATTGGACAATGTTTATTAGAGTGCAGTAATAGGCAGAGGAAATATGTCCAGTATCATCTTTTAATCTGGCAACATGACTCCTGGTTACCATTAATGGAGGTTGTACAGTTGAATCTCAGTGTGTTGAGCAGGAAACACTCATCCCTGCTGCTTGCTCAACAGCTTGACCTCTCTGCTGCAAATCAGTACAACCTTTTGGGTTCACTTTAATGAAATTTTGAGGCCTTCCTGTACCCTTTCATGAAAACACATATCAGGGAGAAGCTAGCTTGTCAGCATGAGCATATGGTGAGCTAAATTTAGCCTGGTTTATTGAAAAGGTGTCCAATTCAATACATTGCATCTCTCACACCACTGGAAGAGCACCTTACACTTTGCAGCATTACAGGGGTTGCGTTGATACACGGTGCCAAAGAGCTATGCAGCAGTGGATATCTGGGTCCTCTCAGTACTGTACAACCCTATTAATTCCTTCCCCATTGTTTCAGTGGTCTTCTGCTTTGAATAAGAGAGAAAGAAAACCAAAGAACCCTGCCAACAGCCTGGTCAGGAGGTCTGGCTGTGCTAAGGTCCCTGACCGTGCTGTCTCCTTAGCAAATGTGTGAGCTCCTAAAACAGTGACATGAAAAATGGAACTGTGTTTGGGTTGTCAGTCCTGGCCAAGCAGGATTTGTGCTTGGAAACTCCTCCTGCTACTCTGCTGTAAGACTATGGCTGACACTGTAGGGCTGTGACAGCTATCCTAAGGATGCTGCAAACATTTGCTGGGTGCAGTTACTTCAATGTGAGCAGCCACTAGCCAGGTGCCTGGCTTGAATCATAGAATTGTCAGGGTTGGAAGGGACCTCAAGGATCATCTAGTTCCAATCTCCCTGCCATGGGCAGGGACACCTCACACCACAACAGGCTGCTCAGAGCCATAGTTTCATAGTTTCATAGTTTCATTCAGGGTTGGAAGGGACCACAAGGATCATCTAGTTCCAACCCCCCTGCCATGGGCAGGGACACAGTATCACAGTATCACAGTATCACTTAGGACACCCCACACTAGATCAGGCTGGACAGAGCCTCATCCAGCCTGGGCTTAAACACCCCCAGGGACGGGGCCTCGACCACCTCCCTGGACAACCCAACCACATCCAGCCTGGCTGCAAAACCTCCAGGGATGAGGCTTCCACCACCTCCCTGGGCAACCTGTGCCAGGCTCTCACCAGCCTCATGGGGAACAACTTCTTCCTAACATCCAATCTGAATCTACCCATTTCTAGTTTTGTTCCATACCCCCCAGTCCTGTCAATCCCTGACACCTTAAAAAGTCCCTCCCCAGCTTTCTTGTAGCCCCCTTCAGACACTGGAAGGCCACAATTAGGTCTCCTGGGAGCCTTCTCTTCTGCAGACTGGACAGCCCCAACTCTCTCAGTCTGTCCTCATAGAAGAGCAGCTCCAGCCCTCTTTGAAGATGTTGTGTGTCTTCCATACCTGTTGCAAAGAGCTAACCCCCCATTTTTTTTGTATTTTTTGTCTTTTTTGGAGGGGGGGACATGCCAGTATCACCCCATGCAACTACCACCTTGA
This sequence comes from Melanerpes aurifrons, assembly GCA_011125475.1. Taxonomy (NCBI): domain Eukaryota; kingdom Metazoa; phylum Chordata; class Aves; order Piciformes; family Picidae; genus Melanerpes; species Melanerpes aurifrons. The sequence continues at coordinate 3,794,124 of WWNC01000001.1, forward strand.
GGTCAAACTCATTCAAAGAAGTGTGCTGTCAAAGTTTATGCTAGGACAGCAGATCATATTCTCACAGGAACTACAAAACACAAACCTGGCTCCAGTCTGTTCAGCAGCATAAGCAAAACCACAGGGGGGAGAGAGAGAAAGAACAGGAAGAGCTGGCTTTGCCAGTTTTCTGCTGCTAAGGAGAAGTGGGGAAAGAAAAGCTGTGATCACTGCTTGTCCTTGCCTTCACCCCTGTCCTCACTTCTCAAGAGGCAGCTGTCACCTTGTGTATGCAGCCATTCCCTGGACCCAGCAGCTGCGGTGAGCTCTGTGTGTGATGCGTTGAAATTTCCCCCCAGTGTTAAATTTTGCCAGGCCAGCTCAGTTAGAAGCAAATGAAGCTCTATCTGCAAGCAAAACTGCAATCTGCAATGAGATGCAATGGACATGTGCAAAAGTACACAGGATTGACAATATTTACAGGCATTTGCAATTAATGAACAGCACACGGACTGCCTCCCCCCAGCCAAAGACCAGGGGAAGCTACTAGCTTCTGCTTTTTCTGCCCTCCCACCCCCCTGTCCTAAAGGGAGAAGAGATAGGAGCAGGGAAAGTTGCTGTTAGACTTAACAAAAACAATGCAGCCAAGGTCAAGCAGAAGCAGGTTAGGATCTCTCCAGAGCAAAGAAGTGAGAGGAGAGGTTTAGAGAGGAGAGGTTCAGAGAGGAGAGGAGACTCAAGGAGAGGTTTGGAGAGGTTCGGAGAGGAGAGGTTCAGAGAGGAGAAGTTCAGAGAGGAGAGGTTCAGAGAGGAAAGGTTCAGAGAGGAGAGGAGACTCAAGGAGAGGTTCAGAGAGGAGAGGTTTGGTTTGGAGAGGAGAGGTCTAGAGAGAAGAGGTTCGGAGAGGAGAGCTTCAGAGATGAGAGGTTCAGAGAGGAGAGTTTCAGAGAGGTTCAGATCAGTTCAGAGAGGAGAGGTTTGGAGAGGAGAGGTTTGGAGAGGAGAGGAGAGGTTTGGAGAGGAGAGGTTTGGAGAGGAGAGAAGAGGAGAGGTTTGGAGAGGTTTGGAGAGGTTTGGAGAGGAGAGGAGAGGTTTGGAGAGGAGAGAAGAGGAGAGGTTTGGAGAGGTTTGGAGAGAGAGAGGGAGAGGTTTGGAGAGAGAGAGGTTTGGAGAGGAGAGGAGAGGTTTGGAGAGGGGAGGAGAGGAGGGAGAGGGGAGGAGAGGAGAGGAGAGGAGAGGTTGGAGAGGAGAGGAGTTTGGAGAGGAGAGGAGAGGAGAGGAGAGGAGAGGAGAGGAGAGGAGAGGAGAGGAGGGGAGAGGTTCAGAGAAGAGAGGTGACTCAAGGAGAGGTTCAGAGAGGTTCAGAGAGAAGAGGTTGGGAGAGGAGAGGTTCAGAGAGGAGAGGTTCGGTGAGAAGAGGTTCAGAGAGGAGAGGAGAGGTTCGGTTCGGTTCGGTTTGGAGAGGGGAGAGGTTCAGAGAGGAGAAGAGAGGTTCAGAGAGGAGATTTGTTTTTCTGCAACCAGTCTTATAGTAGATATCTCTCCAATGGAATTGTTTGGAATGATCTTTCTTTTCGTCTTCACACCCAGCAGTGGTTTATTTACATTTTACCACTTTTCTGCTCAAGATCTGTGAAAAATTTTAATGGCATAGCCTAAAACTACCACACTGTGGTGATTCCTGTCCTGTCCTGTCCTGTCCTGCCCTGCCTGCTGGTGCCTTTCTAGAGTCAGTATCGAGCCCCAAAACTGCAAAGACCTTGGCAGTTGGCAGTTCTTGCTTGACCAGGGATGGCTTCTTTGTTAGCAGCAAGACATGAAGCATTTTTCTTGTGCAAGACAGCTGCCTGTAATATTGTGCCTAAGGCAACTCTTGACAATTCATGTGTTCAATCCATAGTGCAAAAACAAAAGGGCTTAATAAACACAAGAGATTGTGGTTGTTTCTTTTCTTCATGAAATGAAGATGTAGTTTCTCAGTTGCTTGGAGATACACACAACACAATTCTTTATGTTGAATCACTTATCCAGAAATGCTGACTGCTCCCCAGCCCTATCACTCCCTGACACCCTTAAAAGTCCCTCCCCAGCTTTCTTGTAGCCCCTTTCAGACACTGGAAGGCCCCAATTAGGTCTCCTCAGAGCCTTTCACTGTAACCTGAGTCAAAGTTGACTTTGCATTTGTTAAGGAACTCAATCCCACTGAGTTTCCTGCAGAGAAGGCAAACTGGGAGCTGGGGCCAGTGGCTCTTGAAACCATCTCAGCTGGTTCTTCTGCAATACATATCAGCAGTTTCAGATCCAATTCTGTCAGCAAAGCAGCTTCTGTCCTTCAATGGCATGTGCTAAATTGCTTGCCTGAACTGAGATGTTAGGCTCTATGGCCAAACCACCAGGAAGGATTCCATGGCTTCTGTGAAGGCAGCAGGGTCTCTAAAGTCTTGGGGTCATTTGCATCTAAAGTGTTTATCTTATAAATGAAAAAAAAAAACAAACAAACAAAACTCTTTTCCCTGTAGTGTGGTTTCAATTATTTTCACTTGCAGCCCAGAAAACCAATCACATCCTGGGCTGTATCAAGAGAAACACAGGCAGCAGGGTGAGGGAGGTGATTCTCCTCCTCTACACTGCTCTGATGAGTCCCCACCTGGAACACTGTGTCTAGTTCTGGAGCCCCTAGCACAGGAAGGATCTGGAGGTGCTGGATGGTGTCCAGAGAAGGGCTACAAGGATGATCAGAGAGCTGGAGCTGCTCTCCTAGGAGGACAGACTGAGGCAGTTGGGGCAGCTGTAGTGATTTCTGTGTAGTCCATAGAAATCATAGAATTGTTGGGGTTGGAAGAGACCTCAAGGATCAGCCAGTTCCAACCCCCCTGCCATGGGCAGGGACACCTCACACTACAGCAGGTTGCTCACAGCCACATCCAGCCTGGCTGCAAACACCTCCAGGCAGGAGGCTTCCACCACCTCCCTGGGCAACCTGTGCCAGGCTCTCACCACCCTCCTGGCCAACAACTTCTTCCTAACATCCAGTCTGAATCTCCCCATTTCTAGTTTTATTCCATTCCCCCCAGTCCTATCACTCCCTGACACTCTCAAAAGTCCCTCCCCAGCTTTCTTGTAGCCCCCCTGGAAGGCCACAATTAGGTCTCCTCAGAGCCTTCTCTTCTCTAGACTGAACAGCCCCAACTCCCTCAGTCTGTCCTCATAGCAGAGCAGCTCCAGCCCTCTGCTCATCCTCATGGCCCTTCTCTGGACACCTTCCAGCACCTCCAGATCCTTCCTGTAATAGGGGCTCCAGAACTGGACACAGTGCTCCAGGTGGGATCTCATCAGAGCAGAGCAGAGGGGGAGATTCACCTCCCTCGCCCTGCAGGCTGTGCTTCACTTAATGCAGTCCAGGATGTGAATCTAAAAGTTCAAGGAAACCCCAGAGATCACAGAGGATGAAATCCCTGAATTGCCTGCAGTGGAGTGCAGTGAAAGCCAAGCTCATTTAAACTGAAGCCATGCAGCCTCAGGAGGATGGGGCTCAGCAGACATTAAGAGTGCAGCACGAGTTCCCTGACACCGCTGCCAGACTCATAACAGCATCTGGGCATACCTGTGCAACTGCAGCATGGAAATACTCCTTACAGCAAAGTGACAGCAAGGGGCAGAAAGAGGACATGGCTCACAGAGATGTGTACTTTTCCCTCAGTCAGGTCAGTGGAATAGCTGTAAATAACTACTGACTTCCACGTGAGTGGTTCCACAAATAAGCCTTCAATGAAGGTGAATGAATTCTCTCTCATTAGGATAGGATATTCTACTGTGCCATGACTGGACACTAGGAGAAACATAGGTAATTAGTGGTAGAACAAGAGGGAATGGCCTCAAGCTGCCACTGGGTAGGTTTAGACTGGACATTAGGAAAATATTCTTCCCAGCAAGAGTGGTCAGGGGTTGGAATGTGCTGCCCAGGGAGGTGGTGGAGTCCCCAAGCCTGGATGTGTCTCAGGGTGGTTTGGATGTGGTGATTTGGGTTATGGTTTAGGGCTGAGCCTTGTAGAGTAGGGTTCTGGGTTGGACTTGGTGATCCTGAGGGTCATTTCCAACCTGAATGTTTCTGTGATTCTGTGATGAGGATGAGCCACTCACTTTTCTTAGCAAGTGCTTGTCATCAGCTTTTAAAGTCACAGAATCAGAGGATGTTAGGGGCTGGAAGAGACCTTGAGAGATCATCCAGTCCAACCTCCCTGCTAGAGTAGGATCACCTACAGCAGATCACACAGGAACACATCCAGGAAGTTTTGAGTATCTCCAGAGAGGGAGACTCCACAAACCCCTGGGCAGCCTGTTCCAGGGCTCTGTCACCCTCACAGTGAAGTAATACTTCCTCTTGTTTCCATGGGACTTCCTATGCCCAGACTTCCACCATTGTCCCTTGTGCTGTCATTGGGCATCACCCTTCAGAGCCTGGCTCCATTCTCTTGGCACTCACCCTGCACATCTTTATCAACATGAATGAAGTCATTCCTTAGTTTCCTCTTTTCCAAGCTAAAGAGTCCTCAGCTCAGTCTCTCCTCATAAGGAAGATGTGCCACTCCATCATTCCCGTGGCTCTGCCCTTCACCTGAATGAAGTCAAGATAAGCCCAGGGCTAAGCAACTAATGAAGAACAATGCACATGGAAGGGAAGGATTATGATGCCTGTGCAATGAACAGGATCTTTCACAATGCTTCCTTTTGTAAGGACTGAAAGGGCAGCTTAAACACAGAGGCAATCAATACAACCACAGATCTTCACAACAGCAACCTGATCCAGCATGAGGTGTCCCTGCCCATGGCAGGGGAGTTGGAACTAGATGATGCTTGAGGTCCCTTCCAACCCTAACAATTCTATGATGATACACAAAAACATTTTGCCTCATAGGTGAGTTTAAGGGGGAGCTAGCAAACTGACCAAAAATGTGTCCAGAACATAAAAGACAGTTGTCATGCTCATTTTGAAGTGTCATGCAGTTGATATCAACATAAAGGGAGACCTTTTGCTCTCACCAACGACCTGAAAGGAGGTTGTGGACAGGTGGGGGTTGGTCTCTTCTCCCAGGCAACCAGCACCAGAACAAGAGGACACAGTCTCAAGCTGTATCAGGGGAGGTTTAGGCTTGAGGTGAGTAAGAGTAATTTGCCACTGGAATGTGTTGCCCAGGAGGTAGTAGAGTCACCATTCCTGGAGGTGTTCAAAAAGGATTGGATGTGGCACTTGAAGCCATGGTTTAGTTGTCAGGAGGTGTTAGGTATTAGGTAATAGGTTGGACTTGATGATCTCTGAGGTCTTTTCCAACCTGCTTGAATCTATGATTCTATGATTCTGTGATTCTATGGTTCTGTGGTTCTATGGTTCTGTGATTCTATGATAAAAGCTGGCTCAACAGAATCAATTTGATTTGGATTATATTTTTATGATATTACTTACTTGCCAGGCTTGATCCTCACTTGAGGTGGTGAAACCCTGAGCCTGTACTGAGGCTGCAAATCTCAATAGAGTTATTTCCTCTGTGCACCGGTGAGAGGTGTCCGGACCACAACAGACGACCTGTACTGCAAATATTTCTGCTCATTCTCTTTTCTTCAGGGGTTTGTTGTGTGCATGCTGCCCTTCTTGCAGTGCCTGTGCAAGAGCTGCTGTCTGTTGCACAGCAAACCCAGAGCTGCCAGCTGTAGTGAGTCGGCGTAAAATTATTGAAGGAGACGATCGCTGGGATCCCAACCGAACATTTATGAAAGGCATTTCATCTGCTTTGAAATACTTTCTTCTGTGCCTGTCAACAACCATTGAGCTGAACAAAAACAAGGACTGAGTTACAAGAACAAAGGCTGAGAAATACAGGAGAGCAGCTGCACTAACAATCTTGAGTTTCACTAAAGATTTTGACTTGCTGGAAGGTGTCCAGAGGAGGGCAACAAAGCTGGGGAGGGTTTGGAGCACAGCCCTGTGAGGAGAGGCTGAGGGAGCTGGGGTTGCTTAGCCTGGAGAAGAGGAGGCTCAGGGAGACCTTCTTGCTGTCTACAACTCCCTGAAGGGAAGTTGTAGCCAGGTGGGGATTGGTCTCTTCTCCCAGGCGACCAGCACCAGAACAAGAGGACACAGTCTCAAGCTGTGCCAGGGGAGGTTCAGTCTGGATGTTAGGAAGAAGTTCTTATTAGAAAAAGAGATTGGCCATTGGAATGTGCTGCCCAGGGAGGTGGTGGATCCACCATCACTAGAGGTGTTTAGGAAGAGCCTGGATGAGGCACTTGGTGCCATGGTTTAGTTGATTAGATGGTGTTGGGTGATAGGTTGGACTTGATCTCTGAGGTCTCTTTCAACCTGGTCTGTTCTATTCTATTCTATTCTATTCTATTCTATTCTAACCAGATTAATAAATGCAATGGAACCAGAATAAAAGTAACAAGGCAACTTGATCATGGGTTTTAGGATGGTGCAAATCAGAGATGGTCAGGATTTCCCAGGTTGGAAGTTTTCACCGTGTGCCATCAAGAATGCAGTTATGAAGAAGAATTAAATCGTAGAATCATAGAATTGTTAGGGTTGGAAGGGACCTCAAGGATCAGCCAGTTCCATCCCCTGCCATGGGCAGGGACATCTCACACTACAGCAGGCTGCTCACAGCCACATCCAGCCTGGCTGCAAAAACCTCCAGGGATGAGGCTTCCACCACCTGTGTCAGTCTCTCACCACCCTCATGGGGAACAACTTCTTCCTAACATTCAACCTGAATCTACCCATTTCTAATTTTGATCCATTCCCCCCAGTCCTATCACTCCCTGACACCCTCAAAAGTCCCTCCCCAGCTTTCTTGGAGCCCCCTTCAGATACTGGAAGGCCACAATGAGGTCTCCTCAGAGCCTTCTCTTCTCCAGACTGAACAGCCCCAACTCCCTCAGTCTGTCCTCATAGCAGAGCAGCTCCAGCCCTCTGCTCATCCTCGTGGCCCTTCTCTGGACACCTTCCAGCACCTCCAGATCCTTCCTGTACTAGGGGCTCCAGGACTGGATGCTGTACTCCAGGTGGGGTCTCAGCAGAGTGGAGTAGAGGGGAAGAATCACCTCCCTGGCCCTGCTGGCTGTGCTCCTTTTGCTGCAGCCTAATGGCAGCCAGAATGGGGGAGAAAAACACAAAACCAACAGGAGCAAAACCAAACTAATGGAAGTGAATCTCATTATGCAAAAATCTTGAAGGTGAAAGAACTGGGGTTGCCAAAAATATTCTCCTTATGTAGTGTGATTGCACCTGATGGAGCTTGGTATTGGAGGGGAAGGAAGGGAAGTGAGATAAGCATCTAATTGCAGCCTTCTAGCTTCTGCCTTCTAGCTTCTGATTCAGCAACCCTGCAGGGCCACTTTTCCTCACCACCAAATCAAGCTTTCATCCTCCTGAGGAATGGGTTGTAACCTTGAACTTGCTGCATTTGTCCCCAAAGTATATGTGTCTGCATATGAACTTGTACTAATTTCTCCTGAAAACTGCAACCAGCTGTTTTATTAGTGTGAAAAGAACCTGTGGTTTGTTCAAAGTGAATGTTCATGCAGTTGAGTGCACAGGATTTCCTTCAAGTCATCATCTTCCTCTTTCTTCTTTTCTCTTCTTTCTTTTCCTCCTTCTTCCTTCTTTCTCTTTCTTCTTTCTTCTTTCTTCTTTCTTCTTTCTTCTTTCTTCTTTCTTCTTCCTTCTTTCTTCTTTCTTCTTTCTTCTTTCTTCTTTCTTCTTTCTTCTCTCTTCTTTCTTCTTTCTTCTTTCTTCTTTCTTTCTTCTTTCTTCTTCTTTCTTCTTCTTCTTTCCCCTTCCTTCTTCCTTCTTTTTTCTTCCTTCTTTCTTCTTCCTTCTTCATCCTTCTTCTTTCTTCTTCTTTCTTCATCCTTCTTCTTCCTTCTGCTTCCTTCTTCATCTTTCTTCATCCTTCTTATTTTTTCTCCTTCTTTCTTCTTCCTTCTTCATCCTTCTTCTTCCTTCTTCTTTCGTCATCCTTCTTTTTCTTTCTTCTTTTTCTTTCTTCTTTCTTCTTCCTTTCTTCCTTCTTCCTTCTTCCTTCTTCCTTCTTCCTTCTTCCTTCTTCTTCCTTCCTGTTTCTTCTTTCTTCTTTCTTCTTTCTTCTTTCTTCTTTCTTCTTTCTTCTTTCTTCTTTCTTCTTTCTTCTTTCTTCTTTCATAGTATCATAGTATCATAGTATCAGTCAGGGTTGGAAGGGACCACAAGGGTCATCTAGTTCCAACCCCCCTGCCATGGGCAGGGACACCCCACACTAGATCAGGCTGGCCACAGCCTCATCCAGCCTGGGCTTAAACACCTCCAGGGACAGTGCCTCAGCCACCTCCCTGGACAACCCATTCCAGGGCTTCACCACTCTCATGGGGAAGAACTTCCTCCTCACATCTAGCCTGAATCTCCCCACCTCCAGCTTCATTCCATTCCCCCTAGTCCTATCATTGCCTGAGATCCTAAGAAGTCCCTCCCCAGCCTTCTTTTAGCCCCCTTCAGATACTGGAAGGCAACAATGAGGTCACCTGGGAGCCTTCTCTTCTGCAGACTGAACAGCCCCAACTCCTTCTGTCTGTCCTCATAGGAGAGGTGCTCCAGCCCTCTGATCATCTTTCTTCTTCTTTCTTCTTCTTTCTTCTTCTTTCTTCTTTCTTCTTTCTTCTTTCTTCTTTCTTCTTTCTTCTTTCTTCTTCTTTCTTCTTTCTTCTTTCTTCTTCCATTTTCTTCCTTCTTCTTTCTTTCCTCTTCTTTCTTCACCCTTCTTCTTCGATGCAAATTCCAGATAATTTTTTCCCCCAACCTGTTTGAAGAGAAGATGAAGAGGTGATCTGATCAACATCTGTAAATATCTGGGGGATGGGTGCAGGGGGCCAAGCTTTCTTTGGTGGTGCACAGCAACTAAGGTAAGAATGCAAACTTGAACACAGAAGGTTTCACCTCAACAAAAGGAGAAACTTCGGTCTAGTGAGGGTGACAGAGCACTGGAACAGGCTGCCCACAGAGGTTGTGGAGTCTCTTCCTCTGGAGACTTTTAAATCCCACCTGCATGCATTCCTGTGTGACCTGCCCTAGGTGATCCTGCTTTGGCAGGGGATTAGACTCAATGATCTCTGGAGGTCCCTTCCAACCTCTAACATTCTGTGATTCTGTGAAAGAAATGTCATAATTCTTCCAACTGGCAAAACCAAACCAACCCCAAACCCCAATGCTCTTTAGCCTAAGTAATTCCATCAACCAGTTTGCTTAATGTATCATTTTGCCTTTGAAAACTAAAACCTTTCTATTTTTATTGACTTATTCTGAACGAGTAAATATATATGTAAGTACCTGAAAGAGGTTATTGCATGGTGCCTTGGGGCAAGATTGGTTTCAGTGACCAGCTTTACAGATTCTGGGGGGACTGGGGGGAATGGAACAAAACTAGAAATGGGGAGATTCAGACTGGATGTTAGGAAGAAGTTGTTCCCCCTGAGGGTGGTGAGAGACTGGTACAGGCTGCCCAGGGAGGTGGTGGAAGCCTCATCCCTGGAGTTTTTTGCAGCCAGTCTGGATGTGGCTGTGAGCAACCTGCTGTAGTGTGAGGTGTCCCTGCCCATGGCAGGGGGGCTGGAACTGGCTGATCCCTGAGGTCCCTTCCAACCCCAACAATTCTATGATTCTATGATTCTCCAACCCCCTGCAGTCAGCAGGGACACCTCCAACTAGATCAGGCTGCCCAAGCTTGAGACCTAGCAAAGACAGGGTTGAATGATTTAACACCTTTTGTGCTCTCTTGATTATTTAGTAGACACTGCACACCAAGACAGCTCTGTGGTTAGTATTGCCCATTTCTGTACTGCTCTGTGCTGCTGCTGCTGCACTCTACACCTGTGAAGCAAAATGTTTCTGTCTGGTCTGGATGACACACAAATTCACAGCAGAACGTTGTTCTGACAGGAGGTCTTCTAGTGGTATTTGCTAAGTGTAACAGTTCTGCTTACTCTCTGTAATCACTCTTCATTTGTTTGTGGTGTTTTACCTCTACTGTGGGCCCTCAAAGAGTGTTTGCCTTTGAATACCTCTGTAGAAGTCATGTTCTTTAAACTGGCTGACAGCTAACTGTGCTGCCTTGGGAAAGAAACATGAATGGTATAAGAGCAGTGCAGGTATCACAGTATCACAGTATCACCAAGGTTGGGAGAGACCTCAAGGATCATCGAGTCCAACCTGTCACCACAGACCTTGTGACTAGACCATGGCACCAAGTGCCACGTCCAATCTCCCCTTGAACACCTCCAGGGGTGATGACTCCACCACCTCCCTGGGCAGCACATTCCAATGATGAATGACTCTCTTTCTATGAAGAACTTTCTCCTCACCTCGAGTCTAAACCTCCCCTGGCACAGCTTGAGACTGTGTCCTCTTGTTCTGGCGCTGGTTGCCTGGGAGAAGAAACCAACCCCTTCCTGGCTACAACCACCCCTCAGGTAGTTGTAGAGGGCAATGAGGTCACCCCTGAACCTCCTCTTCTCCAGGCTAAACAACCCCAGCTCCCTCAGCCTCTCCTCACAGGGCTGTGTTCAAGGCCTCTCCCCAGCCTTGTTGCCCTTCTCTGGACACATTCAAGTGTCTCAATGTCCTTCTTAAACTGAGGGGCCCAGAACTGGACACAGGTGTTGCAGATGAGATCCTCTTGCTGATGAAATAACCCTGGGATGCTATGAAGCTAGGGTTTGATGGAAGCTGCAAACTAATTAATGGAGATGAATAGCTCTATGACACAGGGAAGAGGAGATTTAGGTTGAGTGTTAGGAGCAAGTTCTTTATCATGAGGGTGGTGGAACACTGGAACAAGTTACCCATGGAGGTGGTTGAGGAGGTATCCCTGGAGGTCTCCAAGGTCAGGCTTGTGAAGGCTCTGAGCAACCTGATCTAGTGGAGGATGTCCCTTCTGACTGCAGGGGGGTTGGACTAGATGACCTTTGGAGGTCCCTTCCAACCCAAACCATTCAATGATTCAATGATTCTGTGATTCCATATTAAACAGAGCTGTTGTTCATATCTGATCTTCTGTGAATATTTACACTGTTGACTTCCTGTTGGTTAGGTGTCTGCATCTTAAAGTGGAATTTGCTCCAGTCCTCCTCCTGCTGCCACATAAAGTAACCAGATTATTTTGACAGGAAAATCCACAGGGAGAAAAATGCCTCTCTCTGTATGAATTAATTCGATTTAAGAACCCCAGGATGCAACTTAATGATTAAACACACTCAGCTTTCTGGTCAAAAACAGGTTCCAGATGGTATGCACAGCAAAATGAGTTTATACCTGTGGGTTTTGAAGTAAAATACAACCTTCCCAACATCTGGCACATCACCTCAGGACAGCTGAAAGTGCACAAAGTGGACAGATATTATCAGATTACAGAAGGCTGTGCTGAGGAGGTTTGATCTGAATTTTTGATGGATAGTAGCATGAAATAGAATCATAGAATTGTTAGGGTTGGAAGGGACCTCAAGGATCAGCCAGTTCCAACCCCCCTGCCATGGGCAGGGAGACCTCACACTGCAGCAGGTTGCTCACAGCCACATCCAGCCTGGCTGCAAAAACCTCCAGGCATGAGGCTTCCACCACCTCCCTGGGCAACCTGTACCAGTCTCTCACCACCCTCAGGGGGAACAACTTCTTCTAACATCCAGTCTGAATCTCCCCATTTCTAGTTTTGTTCCATTCCCCCCAGTCCTATCATTCCCTGACACCCTCAAAAGTCCCTCCCCAGCTTTCTTGTAGCCCCCTTCAGATACTGGAAGGCCACAATTAGGTCTCTTCAGAGCCTTCTCTTCTCCGGACTGAACAACCCCAACTCCCTCAGTCTGTCCTCATAGCAGAGCAGCTCCAGCCCTCTGCTCATCCTCATGGCCCTTCTCTGGACACCTTCTAGCACCTCCAGATCCTTCCTGTACTGGGGGCTCCAGAACTGGCCACAGTAATTCAGGTGGGGTCTCAGCAGAGTGGAGTAGAGGGGGAGGAACACCAACAGCATACCACTGAAATAAACCCCACCAAACCCCCATCACTTCCATGCAGAATGGAATGGAATAGGATGGGATGGGATGGGATGGGATGGGATGGGATAGGATAGGATAGGATGGAATAGGACAGGATAGGATAGGACAGGATGGGATAGGATAGGATAGGATAGGATAGGATAGGATAGGATAGGATAGGATAGGATTAGAATTAACCAGGTTGGAAAAGACCTTTGAGATCACTGAGTCCAACCTATCATCCAAGTATTTTTTGCCTCTAATTTATAGATTGCTGGCTGTGCAATCCCAACCTTCTTAGAATAGCTACAAATGTCATATATAATTTATTTTGCAGTTTCCATTGCTAGACAGGGGGAGAAAAAACATACACTGAGAGTTATCTAAAAATGTGTTGACATGCTGGCTTATATAAATAATAAATACTTTTGTACTGTCTCCTAAGGGAGCTGTCAGAGAACTCCAATGACCTATGGTATGTTTTCTTCTTCAGCAGGGTTGACATCTACAGCATTATTGTTCCAGCCCAGCACAGGGTCTGCATAAGCCTGTGTGCATCAGTAACTCCAACACAGTTATCTTGTGGTACTGAATGTATAGGTAAAGGTGTGTGTGAATTGATGGGAAGGTCATGCTTGGATGTAGGGAATATCACAGTCGCTATGAGTCTGCCTTTCTCCTTGGGCTACTCAGAGTTTTTAGCCTTCCCCTTAAACCTCAGGGTCTCCTCAGAGCTGTTTAGAGAGGGGCCAGCAAGTCAAGAGAGGTGATTCTGTCCCTTTAGTCTGCTCTTGTGAGGGTGACAGAGCCCTGGAACAGGCTGCCCAGGGGGGTTGTGGAGTCTCCCTCTCTGGAGATATTCAAGACCTGCCAGGATGCATTCCTCTGTGATCTGCTCTAAGTGATCCTGCTCTGGCAGGGAGGTGGGACTGGATGATCTCTCAAGGCCCCTTCCAACCCCTAACATCCTGTGGTTCTGTGATCCTGTCATTCTGTGCTTCTCTACCACCAATGTCTGAAATTATATTTGATGAGAAACAAAACTCTGTTGGAGAAGGATTTTCCCTCTTCTTTTTATTCTCAAGGACTGATACTTGAGCAGTTGTGTTGACAGCATCTGTCCCAGATATTCTAGAAGTGAGAAGGGCAACAAAGCTGGGGAGAGGTTTGGAGCACAAGTCCTGTGAGGAGAGGCTGAGGGAGCTGGGGCTGTTTAGCCTGGAGAAGAGGAGGCTCAGGGGAGACCTTATTGCTGTCTACAACTACCTGAAAGGAGGTTGTAGCCAGGTGGGGGTTGATCTCTTCTCCCAGGCAACCAGCACCAGAACAAGAGGACACAGTCTCAAGCTGTGCCAGGGGAGGTTTAGACTCGAGGTGAGGAGAAAGCTCTTCCCAGAGAGAGTTGTTAGCCATTGGAATGTGCTGCCCAGGGAGGTGGTGGAGTTGCCGTCCCTGGAGGTGTTCAAGAGGGGATTGGATGTGGCACTTGGTGTCATGGTTTAGTAGTCATGAGGTCTTGGGTGACAAGTTGGATTTGATGATCTTTGAGGTCTTTTCCAACCTTGATTCTTGATTCTATGATCATAAAGTCCAACCCCCTGCCAGAGCAGGATCATAGAATCTCATGCAGAGCACACAGGAATGCATCCAGATAGGGCTTGAAAGTCTCCAGAGAAGGAGACTCCACAACCTCTCTGGGCAGCCTGCTCCAGTGCTCTGTGATCCTCACAGTGAAGAAGCTCCTCCTCATCTTGAGGTGGAACCTCCTGTGCTGGAGTTTCTATCCACTGCCCCTTCTGCTATCCCAGGGAGCAAGTGAGCAGAGCCTGTCCCCTCCCTCTTGAACCCCAGCCCTCAGATATTTACAAATCTTTATTAAAACCCCTCTCAGGCTTCTCTTCTCCAGTCTAGAAAGTCAAGGCTGTTCAGCCTGAAGCCTGCTTCTGCTGAGTGCAGCTCTTTACATTCCAGTCTCGTTTCCGTTTAATGTACAAGCAGAGGGAGCGACATGAGCATTGCCTGTCCTTCACCACAGCTGGGAGAGTAGCCACTGTCAGCCCCAGCACAGTGTCCATCTGGAAAGCTGCCATTCTGCTGAGGAAAAGGCTTTGGCTGCTGTAACCTTGCTGTGTCTCGGGGGCCAGCAGGCCGGCTTGCTGAATCATGCATGTTGCTTCTCCGTCAGCCCTTTTAAAGGCTCTGCTTTAAAGCATTGCTTATTCAAGCAAGTTATGTGAATAATTAACAACAACCAAAAAGAAAAGATGGAGGGGGGGATGAGGGCGTGGGCAGGTCAGTAGACTGAGTTATTTTGCTTTCTTGACAGGAGGCAAAAGCACAGCAGTAAACAGAGAAGCAGTTGGACTTTTATTTGGCTTTCCTCTTTGGAGCCTTCGCTGTTCCTGCTGTCTCAGGAAGAGTTTGCTCTCTGGCTACCCAAATGAGCTGCTTATTTATTCTTCTTTTGAGATGATCTAAATAGAACTAACCAGATTGGAAAAGACTTTTGAGGTCATCCAGTCCAACCTATCACCCAACACCATCTAATCAACTAAACCATGGCACCCAGTGCCTCACCCAGGCTCTTCTTAAAGCCTTACAGTGATGGTGAATCCACCACCTCCCTGGGCAGCACATTCCCATGGCCAATCTCTCTTCCTGGGAAGAATTTCTGGTAACATCTATAAGGTTGAAAGAGACCTCAGAGATCAAGTCCAACCTATCACCCAACACCTCCTGACAACTAAACCATGGCTTCAAGTGCCACATCCAATCTTTTTTTGAACCCCTCCAGGGATGGTGACTCCACCACCTCCCTGGGCAGCACATCCCAATGGCCAATCTCTCTTTCTATGAAGAACTTCTTCCTAACATCCAGCCTAAACCTCCCCTGGCACAGCTTGAGACTGTGTCCTCTTGTTCTGCTTCTGGTTGCCTGGGAGAAGAGACCAACCCCCACCTGGTCACAATCTCCCTTCAGGTAGTTGTAGAGAGCAATAAGGTCTCCCCTGATCCTCCTCTTCTGCAGGCTAAGCAACCCCAGCTCCCTCAGCCTCTCCTCACAGGGCTGTGCTCCAAACCCCTCCCCAGCTTTGTTGCCCTTCTCTGGACACCTTCCAGCAACTCAACATCTTTCCTAAACTGAGGGGCCCAGAACTGGACACAGGACTCAAGGTGTGGTCTAACCTAAACTGCACCCTCAAAGGCAATATTCTGAACCTGGCCAGAATGAAATTCTAGTGCTTGAACCTCTCAGGCGCATTTCTGTTTCTGCTCCCATTGGAAGAGTATGAGAGGTGTTAAGTTAATCTTACATTGCAAGTTGTCCTCTGAACTGTGGGAGGTAATTGTGACCTTGTTGGTGTGCAAAAAACCTGGTCTGAGCTGGGGTTGCTTAGCCTGGAGAAGAGGAGGCTCAGGGGAGACCTTATTGCTCTCTACAACTACCTGAAGGGAGGTTGTAGGCAGGTGGGGGTTGGTCTTTTCTCCCAGGCAAGCAGCACCAGAACAAGAGGACACAGTCTCAAGCTGTGTCAGGGGAGGTTTAGGCTGGAGGTGAGGAGAAAGTTCTCCCCAGCAAGAGAGATTGGCCATTGGAATGTGCTGCCCAGGGAGGTGGTGGAGTCCCTGTCCCTGGAGGTGTTCAAAAAAGGATTGGATCACCCAGAATCACAGAATCACCAAGGTTGGAAGAGACCTCAAAGATCATCAAGTCCAACCTGTCACCACAGACCTCATGACTAAACCATGGCACCAAGTGCCACATCCAATCCCCTCTTGAACACCTCCAGGGATGGTTATTCCACCACCTGCCTGGGCAGCACACTCCGATGGTGAACGACTCTCTCAGTGAAGAACTTTCCCCTGTGGCACTTAGAGCCACGGTTCAGTTGCCAGGAGGTGTTGGGTGATAGGTTGGACCTGATCTCGAAGGTCTTTTCCAGTCTTATTGATTCTATGACTCCATGATGAGCACATGGAGTTGAAGGAGGGTGACCAAAGAGGCTATAGCAGCCTCATCTGAAAGATATCTTTCCAAGTGGGAAAATGTCCCTTTGGAGAAGAAAATGTTAACTTTTTTCACTGCAGTTGTGAGAGCATGGGCTGGGATTCATAACATCTTTGTTTTACTGCTATCTGGAAAAATATCATAAAAGACTGATGGAGATCTTCAACTTGCCTAGAGAAGAATACAGAAAAGATGAAATGCAGTGGGAAAAGAAGATAATAAAAACTCCTGGCCTAGTTTTTGAGGACAATCCAATCTCTCCAATCTCTCTCACAGAATCATAGCATTATTGAGCCTGGAATAGTCCTCTGAGTCCAGCCTATGACCTAAGACCACCTCATGGACCAGCCCATGTCACTAAGTGCCACATCCAATCTTTCCTTAAACACCTCCAGGGAGGGCAACTCCACCACCTCCCTGGGAAGCTCATTCCAGTGTCTAATTCCCCTTTCCATGAGGAAGTGCTTCCTGACAGCTAACCTAAACTTCCCTTCCACAACTTCAGGCCTTCTCATCTTGTCACAAGTTGCCTAGGAGAAGAGCCTGACCCCCACTTGACTACAACTTCCCTTCAGGTAGTTGTAGAGTGTGATAAGGTCTCCCCTGAGCCTCCTCTTCTCCAGGCTAGACAGCCCCAGCTCCCTCAGCCTCTCCTCATTAGACTTTCCCTCCAGTCTTGTCACTCTCCTCTGGACCTGCTCCAGCACCTCAAGATGTTTAAGAAGAGCCTGGATGAGGCACTTGGTGTCATGGTTTAGGTGATTGGATGGTGTGGGGTGATAGGTTGAACTAGAAGTTCTTTTCCAACCTGGTCTGGTCTACTATTCTATTCTATTCTATTCTATTCTATTCTATTCTATTCTATTCTATTCTATTCTATTCTATTCTATGCCATGCCATGCCATGCCATGCCATGCCATGCCATGCCATGCTATTCTATTCTGTGCTACGCTATGCTATTCTATGCTATGCTATTCTATTCTACTCTATGATCTCCCCTCTCCTCTCCTCTCCTCTCCTCTCCCTCCTCTCCTCTCCTCTCCTCTCCTCTCCCTCTCCTCTCCCTCTCCCTCTCCTCTCCTCTCCTCTCCTCTCCTCTCCTCTCCTCTCCTCCTCTCCTCTCCTCTCCTCTCCTCTCCTCTCCTCTCCTCTCCTCTCCTCTCCATCCCTAGTCCTACTGGCCACACCATTCCTGACACAAGCCAAGATGCCACTGGCCTTCTTGGCCACCTGGGCACTCTGCTGGCTCATGTTCAGCTGCCATCAACCAGCACCCCCAGGTCCCTCTCAGCCAGGCTGTTCTCCAGCCACTCTTTGCCCAGTCTGAAGTGCTGCTTGGGGTTATCGTGGCCAAAGTGCAGGACCCTGCACTTGTGCTTCATCTCAGTGTAAATAACCAGGATGCTGCACTTAATAATTAAGTTAAACTGCTCACAGGAGGCCAGAGAAGGAGGATATGACAGGCACATTGGTAGGTTGGGATTTCCATATCTCTTCTGGCTATAAAAAATATGAGAGAAATTCCTAGTTGTGATCTTGATCCATTCTCCTGGACAGAAATAAACTGGTGCATCTGTGAGCTGTTCATAATTGATGACACAACTGCATATTTACTGGGAAATTCCCACCTCATCCATTATCTAAAAGACACCAAAAAATACCACCAAATTAGAGTGCACTAGTGTAGATCTGGGGAAATTCTGCTGCTTTGTAATAAACATAGCAAGGGCAAGTGCAGAGGTAAGGGTTTAGTTGTCCTCATAAGGAGAGGCACCCTCTCAAACTGCTTTAAGACACTCTTTCTAATCAGTTGGATTAGAGGATAAGTTCTGATCCAGTATGAGGTGTCCCTGCCCATGGCAGGGGGGGTGGAACTAGATGATCCTTGAGGTCCCTTCCAACCCTAACAAGTCTATGATGACTCTACCAAAGTACCTTCCTTACTCAAACTAAACTCCAACAGCAAACATCAACAAAAAGGTTACAGTGGAAGTACAACTGGGAGAATATTTGACAGTTAGTGGTCTCATACATGAAGATTGACCTTGTCAATTCTCCCAGGCAACCAGCACCAGAACAAGAGGACACAGTCTCAAGCTGTGCCAGGGGAAGTTTAGGCTGGAGGTGAGGAGAAAGTTCTTCCCAGGAAGAGAGACTGGCCATTGGAATGTGCTGCCCAGGGAGGTGCTGGAGTCACCATCCCTGGAGGTGTTCAAGAAAGGCTTGGATGTGGCACTTGGAGACATGGTTTAGTTGTCAGGAGGTGTTAGGTATTAGGTAATAGGTTGGACTTGATGATCTCTGAGGTCTTTTCCAACCTGTACAGGGGCAGAATGACTTGTCTGCTGGCCAATGGCCTCAGCAGCAGGCACCTGTGGGCCCCAGCATAGGCAGCTGAAACAAAGGGCAAGGAAAGGTAAAAAATGGAAGTTTCTACACCTGAGTCATATTAGCAGACTGTAAAAATCACACAGCCAAAAGCTCCTTAATCTCTTAGTAACCAACAGATGCAGAAATGGAATGCTGATGAAATACAACAAGAAACAGAGAGGGAGAGAGGGGTTTTCATAGTTCCTTCTAGTAGTACTTTGGTGGGAGAATGAAATGCATAGATTGGAAGAGATTTGCTGTGTTAGCTGTGCCTTCATGTTTCTGGCTTTCATTTCTGACACTGAGAAACAGGGAGAAGCTGAAGTGAATACAGTGAATTAATCAGAAAGCAAAGGGGCAAGGCATAGATACAATCCAGGCTCAGCATAATGGATAGTCCAGGGCAAAAAGAGGATGCCATAAGCTTCTTAAAATCCCTGGCTTACAAAATAAACTTCTTTTTTTTTTCTCCCCCCTTTTTCTATTTTTTTCCCCTCTTCTATTTTCCCCCTCCTCCCTCCTTTAAGGAAATGCTGACTCACAAAAGCGAGAGCAGATGCAAATCTCATCTATAATTTCCAATGATCTCCTGTGCTGTTTGTCAATTTCAACTGCCTCTTGCAACCCCTCTCTAAACCCCAGCCCGACTGAAACAGATGGATGTGTAATTCAAATAATGAGCTGGATCCTTTCCCTGTAGCAGTCAATTATACAGGTTTGGGTTTGGTTGTTTTTTTTTCCTCTCTCTGTAGAGTGTTCAAGAGACTAAGATCTTTCTCTATATATAGATCACCTGAAATGACCTTGCTTATGCAGTATCAGAGCCAAAATGGAACAGCAGGGTATGTATCTTGCTGCAGTTTTGAAAAGCTCAGGCTGATGGCTTAAGAACTGTTAGATCTCCAAGGTCTCTTCCAACCTGGTCTATCCTATCCTATCCTATCCTATCCTATCCTATCCTATCCTATCCTATCCTATCCTATCCTATCCCATCCCACCCTATTCTATTCTATTCTATTCTATTCTATTCTATTCTATTCTATTCTATTCTATTCTATTCTATTCTATTCTATTCTATTCTATTCTATTCTATTCTATTCCATTCCATTCCATTCCATTCCATTCCATTCCACCCCACCCCACCCCATCCTATCCTATCCTATCCTATCCCATCCCATCCCACCCTATTCTATTCTATTCTATTCTATTCCATTCCATTCCATCCCACCCCACCCCACCTCACCCCATCCCATGCAACACTACCCTACCCTACCCTACCCTACCCTACCCTACCCTACCCTACCCTACCCTACCCTACCATATCCTATCCTATCCTATCCTATCCTATCCTATCCTATCCTATCCTATCCTATCCTATCCTATCCTATCCTATCCTATCCTATCCTATAAGAATAGAATAGAATAGAATAGAATAGAATAGACCAGACCAGACCAGACCAGGTTGGAAGAGACCTTCAAGATCATCGCGTCCAACCCAACAAGATTTGCACTTAAATTGTTCCCACTACTTCTCACTCTGATCTTTCAGTGTGATACTTTCTGTAGGTGAACCTGCCCAGAGAATAGCTGCTGTCTGGACATGAATGGCATGCAAAGAATCCTAGCAGCATTGCATTTTGCAGAGACTATAATGACAGCTCCCATGAAGGAGCTGGGGGTTGTTTAGCCTGGAGAAGAGAAGAGAAGAGAAGAGAAGAGAAGAGAAGAGAAGAGAAGAGAAGAGAAGAGAAGAGAAGAGAAGAGAAGAGAAGAGAAGAGAAGAGAAGAGAAGAGAAGAGAAGAGAAGAGAAGAGAAGAGAAGAGAAGAGAAGAGAAGAGAAGAGAAGAGAAGAGAAGAGAAGAGAAGAGAAGAGAAGAGAAGAGAAGAGAAGAGAAGAGAAGAGAAGAGAATATTAGAAGAGAATAGAATAAAATAGAATAGACCAGACCAGGTTGGAAGAGACCTTCAAGATCATCGTGTCCAACCCATCAACCAATCCAACCCACCTAAACAACTAACCCATGGCACCAAGCACCCCAACAAGTCTCCTCCTGAACACCTCCAGTGATGGTGACTCCACCACCTCGCCAGGCAGCACATTCCAATGGGCAATCACTCTCTCTGTATAGAACTTCCTCACCTCCAGCCTAAACCTCCCCTGGCGCAGCCTGAGACTGTGTCCTCTTGTTCTGGTGCTGGCTGCCTGGGAGAAGAGACCAACCTCCAGCTGGCTACAACCTCCCTTCAAGTAGTTATAGACAGCAATAAGGTCTCCCCTGAGCCTCCTCTTCTCCAGGCTAAGCAACCCCAGCTCCCTCAGCCTCTCCTCACAGGGCTGTGTTCCAAACCCCTCACCAACTTCATTGCTCTTCTCTGGACACCTTCCAGCAACTCAACATCTTTCCTAAACTGAGGGGCCCAGAACTGAACACAGGACTAAAGGTGTGGTCTAACCAGTGCTGAGTACAGGTGCAGTCTTTATTCCTAAGACCATCTCTCAGGAACCTCAGCCTCTGGAAGCAAGGGAGAGAGGTTGTGGAGTCTCCCTCTCTGGAGACTTTCCAGACCCACCTGGATGCATTCCTGTGTGGACTACCCTGGGTGATGCTGCTTTGGCAGGGCAGTTGGACTTGATCTCTGGAGGTGCCTTCCAACCTCTAATGTGCTGTGATACTGTGATGCTGTTTGATGCAATCTCATTTCATTAACAATAAATGACAGTCTCTAGATGGTGAGAACTCTGTGGCAAAGATTTCATTTGCATCTAGCACTGAATATGACAGCATGTAAGGACTTGCCAAACGGTGTGTGCACTGCCTTCAGCAAAGGCATTACAGAGGAACTTCTCTTCCTCTGTGCTTGTCAACATGCACTCTGCACCAAGTAATACTTTAAGAACCTTTACTTGTAAAAGCATTTGACAGAGTGCTGGGGAAATTTCCCTGGGTCCACAGTATGGTGTCAATGACAGGACTCTAGTGAACTCTATTGTGGGCTATAGATACCTCGTTAGCAAGTGAAGCAAACTTGCTAAGACTGGTTAGAGGCCTCAGTGCTGTTCATGTGCATTAAACTCACCAGGAATCACCAAGAAAAGAGAACTGCTGCTTCACAGAATCACAGAATCAGCCAGGTAGGTAGAGACCTCCAAGATCATCAAGTCCAACTGATCACCCAACCCTATCTAATCAACTAGACCATGGCATTAAGTGCCTCATCCAGTCTGTTCCTAAACACCTCCAGGGAAATCGACCCCACCACCTCCCTGAGCAGCCCATTCCAATGGCCAATCTCTCTTTCTGTGAAGAACTACTTTCTAAGACCAAGCCTAAACTTCCCCCTGTGCAGCTTGAGACTGTGTCCTCTTCTTTTGTCACTGGTTGCATGGGAGAAGAGACCAACCCCCACCTGGCTGCAACCCCCTTCAGGTAGTTGTAGAGAGCAAGAAGGTCTCCCCTGAGCCTTTTTTCTCCTAGCTAAACAACCCCAGCTCCCTCAGCTGCTCCTCACAGGGTTTGTGTTCCAGTCTTCCCTTGGTCATGAAAAATTCTGGCAGGGGTGCAATGTATGTAGCTTGTGGGGTGAAACCTAGAAATCCTCCTAAGGCTGTGCAGTGGGCTGCATCTACTTGTGAAACAGCCTGCCTGCTGCTCAATAGAAAACTTCATGCCCATTGCAGAGCAGCTCCAGGATGGGAGCTAATGGCTCCATGTTGTGCCAGGGGAGGTTGAGAATGGATATTAGGAAAATTACTGAAAGCATGGTGAGGCATTGGAACAGGCAACTCAGGGAGGTGGTGGAGTCACCATCCCTGGAGGTGTCCAAAACCAAAGTGTAGACATGGCATTTCAACACATATTTTAGTGGGCATGTTGGTGTGGGGCTGACAGTTGGATCTGCTGATATTTGAGGTCTTTCTCAACCTTTATGATTCTATGAAAAAGTCAGGAGTGCAGCCAGTTCTGTTCTGTTGTGTGTGAACTCTTGGTATGTGAATCATAGAATCAGAGAATGGTCCAGGCCAGAAGGGTCCTCCAAGGGTCATCCAGTCTGGCCTCTGTGCAGTAAGCAGGGACATCCCCAGCTAGATCAGGCTGCCCACAGCCTCCTTAAGCCTCACCTTGAATATCTCCAAGGAAGGAAACTCAATCACCACCCTGGGCAACCTGTTCCAGTGTTCCACCACCCTCATGGTAAAGAACTTGTTCCTAACACCCAGTCTAAATCTGCTCTTCTCTAGCTTGAAGCCATTGCTTCTTATCCTGTCACTACAGGCCCTTGTAAGCAGTCTCTCTCCATTCTTGTAGCATTTCTCAGCCTGGTTTCTTAAAGTCAATAGGCTTATGCAGTCAAGTTGGCTATCTGTTGGGCTACTCACTCATCACCTAACAGTTTCTGAACCCTTAGAATGATTTTAAATAAGTCTAAAAAAAGAAGGGAAGGGAAGGGAAGGGAAGGGAAGGGAAGGGAAGGGAAGGGAAGGGAAGGGAAGGGAAGGGAAGGGAAGGGAAGGAAGGGAAGGGAAGGAAGGGAAGGGGGAAGGAAGGGAAGGGAAGGGAAGGGAAGGGAAGGGAAGGGAAGGGAAGGGAAGGGAAGGAAGGGAAGGGAAGGGAAGGAAGGGAGGGAGGGAGGGAGGGGGAGGGGGAGGGGAGGGGAGGGAGGAGAGGGAGGGGAGGAGAGGAGAGGAGAGGAGAGGGAGGAGAGGAGAGGAGAGGAGAGGAGAGGAGAGGAGAGGAGAGGAGAGAGAGGGAGAGGAGAGGAGAGGAGAGGGAGGAGAGGAGAGGAGAGGAGAGGGAGAGGAGAGGAGAGGAGAGGAGAGGAGAGGAGAGGAGAGGAGAGGAGAGGAGAGGAGAGGAGAGGAGAGGGAGAGGAGAGGAGAGGAGGGAGTGAAAAGAGAAAAGGGGCGGGGGGAAGGCAAGTACTTTACCAATAAATAGAGATTTGAGCTGCTTTGCTTGTTTGTTTTTACACCATTGCAATGACTAAACAAATAGCATAAAATAAACAAGAGAAGAGAAGAGAAGAGAAGAGAAGAGAAGAGAAGAGAAGAGAAGAGAAGAGAAGAGAGAAAAGAAAAGAGAAGAAAAGAAAAGAAAAGAGAAGAAAAGAAAAGAGGAAAAGAAGGATAAGGAAAAGATAAAGTAAATGAAAAGAGAACTAAGCTGCTAGAAGTTTAGAGAAAATCAGCACAAGTGCAGACCAAGTGTGACCTCTCTGAAGAGGAGCTCAGCTGCATTGCTATCTGTTTAAGAATGACTCTGTGGCAAATGAGCGCAAATGTAGCTGCTAACAAGCCGCAGCTCCTGCTGTCTCTTTCCTGGTGGACGTTTCAAAGGGAGACAGAAGGAGCTGTAATTATTATAATGAGGTAAGCAGCAGGTAAAGAGATTGGGATAAAAGGCTGGGACTCCCCTCTGAAACGTGCCTGTGCAGTTCTGCTGCTCCTGGGGCAAATTAGCTCCCTGCTTTTTAGGTTCTTTTGTTTTCCAAGAAGAGGATTATTACTGTGGCTTGCTTCTGTCAGAGTGTCTCTTACAATTTGAGGCCTCAGTGTTTATTAGCTGCCAGTCTTTGTTTCACTCATCAGAGTGTTCATGCAGACATTTTGTCCTGGTTTTCTGACTGATAGCTCAAACATATCCACAGCTCCAAATGGGGAAAACATTCTTATGATACCATGGCAGAATAATCAGTGCAATCCTGCACTGCATGCAGCTGCTGTCATGATTCTTAGCTGTAAACAAATGACAGAGGCTCTTGAAGACACGAGGTGGTGTCTTAGGTTGTTTTGATATGGGAATCATTGAGAAACATCAAGAAGTTTTCAAGTGTGAAGTGGACATGCTTCAGATAATGCAATAAATAAATGAGAATCCAAAGAAATTCATAGAATCATAGAGTCAATAAGGGTGGAAGAGGCCTCAGGGATCATCAAGTTCACCCTGTCACCCAAGACCTCATGACTACTAAACCATGGCACCAAGTGCCACATCCAATCCCCTCTTGAACTCCTCCAGGGATGGTGACTCCACCACCTCAATAAAGAAGTTCAATCATAGAATTGTTAGGGTTGGAAGGGACCTCAAGGATCAGCCAGTTCCAACCCCCCTGCCATGGGCAGGGACACCTCACACTACAGCAGGTTGCTCACAGCCACATCCAGCCTGGCCTTAAAGACCTCCAGGGACGAGGCTTCCACATCCTCCCTGGGCAACCTGTGCCAGTCTCTCACCACCCTCATGGGGAACAACTTCTTCCTAACATCCAACCTGAACCTACCCACTTCTACTTTTGTTCCATTCCCCCCAGTCCTATCACTCCCTGACACCCTCCAAAGTCCCTCCCCAGCTTTCTTGTAGCCCCCTTCAGATACTGGAAGGACACATTTAGGTCCCCTGGGAACCTTCTCTTCTCAATCTGGTTTATAAAGGAGCAGGAACTAATGGTTTTAAATCCATTCAGTAGGATATTTCCTCAAGGTAGAGAAAAAACACGGAGAGAAATACAGGAAAGCTCAGTGGGGCAAACAGTGGAGAATATACAAAAGAATAGCTGCTAAATAATTGCTGATAGCCTTGTTATTAGTAATAATTAATAGTTACAATAATGTAGCAGCAAGGAGTACTTGCTGGGAGTGGGACCTAAGGTTTTACATCATGTTGAAACATAGGGAATGGAAGGGGAAAACAGAGCAGGGATGCTGAAGGTTTGTGAGGTACAATACCCAGCAAACCCAGAAGTGACTGAAGAATGTACAAGGAGCCTCCAGACAGAGAAGTGCCTGAGTGCTGGCTGGTTCTGCACTGCTGCCTCCTGCAGCAACTGGGAAGCTACAGAACTGGGCTGTATTTGTCTGGTTTGATATTTTTAGTCATCTCTGGTTTAATTTTATGATGGAGGGTAAAGATATTTGCAAAGGGCAGCAGTGATTCTTAGGGAGCTATTTATTTACTGTTTCTTCATTACATGCAGAAGAAATCACAGAGCCATAGACTTATGGAACCATAGAACTGTTAGGGTTGGAAGGGACCTCAAGGGTCACTCAGTTCCAACCCCCCTGCCATGGGCAGGGACACCTCACACTAGATCAGGTTGCTCACATCCAGCCTAGCCTTAAAACCCTCCAGGGATGAGGCTTCCACCACCTCCCTGAGCAACCTGTTCCATCCCCTTCAAATTAGAACAGAGGAAAATGCCTGTGAAGTGCACAAGGATTTTCAAGCATTTTCTTCCTTCATGTGTAGAAAGGATGATCTTAGTCTTATGAACTCACACCTTTTTCAAGATCAGGTTAGAGACCTGAATATCTGGCTAGAGGGCAAAGCACAGCTTTGAGTCCTGATAGTTCTACTTGATGTAGCTCTTTGATTTGAGTGCATTTCTGCAGGTAACACATCACTATGGGACAAAGCTTGGCTAAGCTAAAAAAGTCCCCTTTCACATTTTATACACTGCATTGGTTGTAATTAGCAACCTTATTTTCAGAAATAGAGAACCACCAAATCCTAGGCAAGTTTAGCTGTCACAAAAACTACTTGCTTTCACAGTTAAAGGGCCAGCAGGTTGTGGTCATGGCCATTTATTGTCCACTTGGATCATGGAGAGAAAGCAAAAACTTGGAGGTGTGGTCACAGAATCACAGACACATTCATGTTGGAAAAGACCCTCAGGATCACCAAGCCCAACCCAGAACCCTACTCTTCAAGGGTCACCTCTAAACCATAGCCCCAGCACCACACCCAAACCACCTTTAAACACAGCCAGGCTTGGGAACTCAACCACTTCCCTGGGCAGCACATTCCAATCCCTGACCACTCTTGCTGGGAAAAAAATGTTTCCTAATGTCCAGTCTAAACCTACCCAATCATAGCCATTCCATCTTGTTCCATCACTGGGAGAAGAGACCAGCAGCAGCCTCTCTATAACCTCCTTGCAGGTAGTTGTAGAGAGCAATGAGGTCTCCCCTCAGCCTCCTCTTTTCCAAACTAACCATCCCCAGCTCCTTTAGTTGCTCTGCATCAGATTTATTCTCCAGGCCCTTCCCAGCTTCCTTGCCCTCCTCTGCACTGGCTCCAGCACCTCCACATCTCTCTTGTCTTGAGGTGCCCAAAACTGGACACAGTACTCCAGGTGTGGCCTCACCAGAGCTGAGTCCCAGGGGACAATCCCCTCCCTGCTCCTGCTGGACACAGCATTTCTAATCCAAACTGTGCCCATTTCTGATACCAGCCATGTGCTTTGAGCAGAGGTTCAGTTCAATAAATGGCTGAAGAGGAAACTGGTTTTATAAAGAGGATTTAACCCCATGTAAGAGTTTCTGTGGTGATTAGTGAATATGCCTCTCCCCATCTACGCTGAAGGAGCGGGCAGCGTGGCATTTTTGGTGCCCTGTGCCACACAAAGCCACAGGAGCAGCTGAAAGCTGCCAGTCTTGGCTCTGCTAAAAGCAATCCACTGGAATTCATGTCGAGTTGAGGAATGATATTTTTATTTTAGCTACCCCAGGCAGCTTGGCCTGGGGTATTGAGAGCAGGTGGAAAAAGAAATTCTCTTTTCTCATCTGAACATGAAGAGGGGGGAGGAAAAAAAACCCCAAAATAAAGTGGCCTTACCCTTTTCTCTTAAAAGATTGTTTCCTTTAAAAGATCTTGCAAAAAATAAAAGAGAGAGAGGCAACAAGAACAACATGGATTGGAGTTCCTAGACAATGTGTCAAAATAAAGCAAGCTGTGGCCAAAAATATTGGGCTGCTAGGATTTCTGTCTCTGTGTAGGGAGGGCAATCTTTCCACCCACACAATGAGATTTTGTGTATTTTTAAACAACTTGCCAGCAGCTGCTGTCGTCATGAAGATGGCTTAACTTGCTATTCAAAGTCAGACTGGCTGATAGCCCCATTCAAAGAGGAGGGGCAGGGTGAGACTCCTGGGGACCCTAAGGAGAAGGAAAGGAATGGGCTTCTCCCTCCCTTCACCCCCACGCTGAAATGATTTGAATTTCTTTGTAACTTAACCCAGTGGGATGCAGCCACGGGCTGGGCTGGGGGCTCAGACTGGCTGCTTGTCTTTCCAACACCTGCTCTGCCCAAGAAGGGGTTTCTCTTTTCATTATCACTAGGTTAGCAAGATTAGAATGGCATGGCAGCTGGATTGATTTATTGGGCATTTATGACCCAGGGGTTTGATCTGAAACACAAACAGAGTCTCAGCACAGACTATGGAGTCTGCCTGGGTTTTTTGACTCGGATTTTATGGTCTAGCTGAGCCTTGTTGAGTGGTTTATTAACCTATCAAGCCTCTTGTGCTGAGGTCTTCATTTGGAAGCCCACATCTTTGAAAGGAGTGAGTGAAAGGAATTGCTCTGGGCAATCTGAGCTAGTGGAGGATGTCCCTGCTTACTGCAGAGGGGGTTGGACTGGATGATCTTTCTTTGGGGGTCCCTTTCAACTCAGACCATTCTATGATTCTGTGATTCTAAGATTCCATGTTTCTATGACTCCAAGGTTTTATGATTCTATGTTTCTGTGAGTCTATGATTCTATGGTTCTATGATTCTAAGATTCTATGATTCTAAGATTCTATGTTTCTGTGATTCTGTGAGTCTATGATTCTATGGTTCTGAGATTCTATGATTCTGTGATTCTGAGTCTATGATTCTATGGTTCTAAGACTCTATGATTCTGTGTTTCTATGATTCTATGGTTCTGTGATTCTAAGATTCTATGGTTCTATGATTCTAAGATTCTATGTTTCTATGATTCTATGGTTCTATGATTCTATGCTTCTATGATGCTATGATTCCATGATTCGAAGACTCAATGATTCTAAGACTCCATGATTCTCTGGCAGCACAGGGAAGTTGCTGTGCATCTTAAGCCTTACAGAATATGATCTCCTTAATGAGATAAGAATTTTACATGCATAAAAAAAACATAACAGAAG
This sequence comes from Melanerpes aurifrons, assembly GCA_011125475.1. Taxonomy (NCBI): domain Eukaryota; kingdom Metazoa; phylum Chordata; class Aves; order Piciformes; family Picidae; genus Melanerpes; species Melanerpes aurifrons. The sequence continues at coordinate 3,822,474 of WWNC01000001.1, forward strand.
AATTTTGGTTGGTAAACCAACATCCCAGTAAGCCAGCTTGTGGGTGATAGGTTGGACTCAATGATCCCAAAGGTCTTTTCCAACCTGCTTAATTCAGTATTCTGTACCAGATTTCAAGTTGTGAATCATGCACTGGAGGCCTTAGAACAAATTAGAATAGAATAGAATAGAATAGAATAGAATAGAATAGAATAGAATAGAATAGAATATCATCTTGTCCAACCCATCATCCAACACCACCCAACCAACTAAACCATGGCACCAAGCACCCCATCAAGTCTCCTCCTGAACACCTCCAGTGATGGTGACTCCACCACCCCCCTTGGCAGTCCATTCCAGTGGCCAATCACTCTTTCTGTATAAAACTTCTTCCTAATCTCCAGCCTAAATCTCCCCTGACACAGCCTGAGACTGTGTCCTCTTGTTCTGGTGCTGGTTGCCTGGGAGAAGAGATCAACCTCTGCCTGTCTACAACCTCCCTTCAGGTAGCTGTAGAGAGCAATAACATCACCCCTGAGTCTCCTCTTCTCCAGGCTAAGCAACCCCAGCTCCCTCAGCCTCTCCTCACAGGGCTGTGTTCCAAGCCCCTCACCAACTTCGTTGCCCTTCTCTGGACACCGTTCCAGCAAGTCAACCTCCTTCCTAAACTGAGGGGTCCAGAACTGGACACAGGACTCGAGGTGTGGCCTAACCAGTGCAGTGTACAGGGACAGAATGACCTCCCTGCTCCTGCTGGCCACACTGTTCCTGATGCAGGCAGATGATAATTAAGAGCGTCTTAGCAAATGTGTTTGATGATCATATGTAAAAGTCACACATGATGGCAACCCAGCTCTGAATCTTGCCATGCTACCCCAGGAGTGTATTCTGTATTCTAGAGGATGAATTAAGATATTGTCTCTGTTCTAAAACCAGGAGAGTGTGTCAGCCTTGCCTTTGTCCCTGTGTGGCTCAGCTGTAGCTCTCATGTGCTCAAGCATTTCTCTGCAGCACACAGTTGGAGTCCAGGATCACGTTGACAGGAGCATGTGCAGAGCCGCCAGCCCTTAAATCCCTCAGTCAGAATTTTCTGGCACACACAGACAAAAGTTGGTGCAGGCTTCTCTGCATTCTTTGTGGGAACTGACTCCCAGTCTTGTACTTGGCTAAGAGCGCTGTGTGGCACACCACAGGCTGAAAAAAAAACAACAACCAACAAACCCAAACCAACCAAACAGCAGTTTGGTCTTCTAATACTTGTCATTAAGCTATTTGCATTGAGAGAATTAAACCCTTCTAGTTAAATCACAGCATCACAGAATCTTCATAGAAGATTCTATCTTCATCATAGAAGATTCTATGGTTTAAATAGAAGGATTGAAATCTCTAAATGGAAGTTTTCCAGATTTATATTGCTATTTGTATTTAGAGAATTAAACCCTTCTAGTTGAATCACAGAATCTTCATATAAGAGTCTATCTTTAGAATAGCACAGCATAGCACAGCATAGAATAGCATAGCATAGCATAGAATAGAATAGAATAGAGTAGAATAGAATAGAATAGAATTAACCAGGTTGGAAAAGACCTTTGAGATCATGGAGTCCAACCTATCACCCAACACCATCTGATCAACTAAACCATGGCACTGAGCACCCCTTCCAGACTCTTTTTAAACACCTCCAGTGGTGGTGACTCACAGTATCACCAAGGTTGGAAGAGACCTCAAAGATCATCAAGTCCAACCTGTCACCACAGACCTCATGACTAGACCATGGCACCAAGTGCCACATCCAATCCCCTCTTGAGCACCTCCAGGGATGGTGATTCCTCCACCTCCCTGGGCAGCACATTCCAATGGCCAATCTCTCTTGCTGGGGAGAACTTCCTAGCATCCAGCCTGACCTCCCCTGGCACAGCTTGAGATGGTGTCCTCTTGTTCTGTCTTGTGTCACTGTTTACTTGGGAGAAGAGACCAACCCCCACCTGGCTACAACCTCCCTTCAGGGAGCTGTAGAGAGCAATAAGGTCTCCCCTGAGCCTCCCCTTCTCCAGGCTGTTTGTCTCTGGGTAGCCTGGTGGTGATGCCAGTTACAAAGCAGAACAGACAGTGTGAATTCTTTTATTTGGCTGGCTGCCATTTGTGAGGGATGGCAATGTTCAGAGGTGGGCACCCTTCCTATAGATAAACCAAGATGCACCGAGGCAACAGCTTCAAGGAAAATGTCTGGGGTTTTTCTGAGGGGGGAACTCGCTGAACTGCAGGCAACAGATGGTTCTTATCTTCTGGCTTTCCCCCTCCCCCCCTTTCTAGGGTGTCTTTAAACAGTCTCCAAAACAGTTATTCAAAGAGGAAGAACTTTCAACAGAGTGCCATGTCAGTCACATCCAAACAGAGAAGCAGAACAAAAAAGAAAGGCTGCAAGCCAACCAGTTGCTGCTGCAGTTGTTCTGGCAACTGGGTGCTAAGTAGAAAGTGAAGTTAAAAACAGGCTCAGCTTTCTGCCTACAAGTACAATCTTGTTTTCAGGCTACGATTTCTTCTTGCAGTGCAGACTGTGGTTGTGATAATCTGGATTGATTGTTTAAATAGCGGTAACTGGGCATTTTGCATGTTTACACTGCAAGTGCATTAGATCCTTGTGCTTTCAGTGTAGCCAGGCTGCTGTGTGGCTGGATATATCCAGATATTGTGCATGGGCCCTTTAGTTTATACATTTCAATGTATGTTTTATTGCAGAGGTGAATACAGATACCTGTACACTGATTCTGAAATCAAACTGAATTCAGTGGGGCAGATTTTCCTTTGGCTCAGTTCAGGGTGCAGATTTGTTTTTCTCTCACAGAAGCCAAATTAAATCTTTACACAGAATTGCAGAAACATTCAGGTTGGAAAAGACCCTCAGGATCACCAAGCCCTACCCAGAGTCCTACTCTGCAAGGATCAACCCTAAACCATAGCTCCAAGCATAACATCCAAGCCACCTTGAAACACAGCCAGGCTTGGGGACTCAACCACCTCCCTGGGCAGCACATTCCAATCCCTGACTGCTCTTACCATGAAAAAACGTTTCTTGTCCAGTCCATACCTATCCAGTCACAGCTTGAGGCCATTCCATCTTGTTCTGTCACGAATTACCTGGGGGAAGAGACCAGCAGCAGCCTTTCTACAACCTCTTTGCAGGTAGTTGTAGACAGCAGTGAGGTCTCCCCCCTCAGTCTCCTCTTTTCAAAACTAACCATCCCCAGATCCTTCAGTTGCTCCTCATCAGATTTATTCTCCAGGCCCTTCCCAGCTTCCTTGCCCTCCTCTGCGCTGGCTCCAGCACCTCAACATCTCTCTTGTCCTGAGGTGCCCAAAACTGAACATAATACTTGAGGTGTGGCCTCACTAGAGATGAGTGCAAGGGGACAATCCCCTCCCTGCTCCTGCTGGACACAGCATTTTCATCAGGGTGTCTAGCAATAGGACAAAGGGAAATGGCCTGACCACTCTTGCCAGGAAAAAATGCTTCTACTGCGCAGTCTAAACTTACCCAGACACAGCCTGAGGCCATTCCCACTTGTACTATCACTAATTACCTGTGAGAAGGGACCAGCAGCAGCTTCCAACAGCAGAAGAGTCCATGCCTATGGCTCTGATTCAGAAAAGTACATGGTGAAAACTATCCCTTTTCATATCACTGATGCCACTGTGGCTTTATCAGGCCCAGTGTCTGATCCACTGTTTCTAGCTGAGCAAGAAAAGGAGTAATAGTTCACCAGATTGCAATACCTTGTGATGTGTGATTGTCCTGAGGTCTGACAGCTTTGTACACAGTATCAGTATCACAGTACCTGTCTCTTCTGGAATGGAATGGAATGGAATGGAATGGAATGGAATGGAATGGAATGGAATGGAATGGAATAGAATGGAATAGAATGGAATGGAATGGAATGGAATAGAATAGAATAGAATAGAATAGAATAGAATAGAATAGAATAGAATAGAATAGAATAGAATAGAATAGAATAGAGTTAACCAGGTTGGAAAAGACCTCAGAGATCATCCAGCCCAATCTATCACCCAACACCATCTAATCAACTAAACCATGGCACCAAGTGCCTCATCCAGTCGCCTCTTAAACACCTCCAGTGATGGTGACTCCACCACCTCCCTGGGCAGCACATTCCAATGGCCAGTCTCTCTTTCTGTGAAGAACTTCTGCCTAACATCCAGCCAAAACCTCCCCTGGCATCAACCTCCCCCTGCTTGGATCCAAAGAATGTTTTCCCTCTTTGGTGCTGAGCATTGTTTCCCTGAGCAGTGAAGGTCACAGAATAATAGAACCATAGAATCAACCAGGTTGGAAAAGACCTCAGAGATCATCAAGTCCAACCTATCACCCAACACCTCCTGACAACTAAACCATGGCTCCAAGTGTCACATCCAATCCTATTTTGAACACCTCCATGGGCAGTGACTCCACCACCTCCCTGGGCAGCACATTCCAATGGCCAATCTCTCTTGCTGGGAAGAACTTTCTTCCTAACATCCAGCCTGAACCTCCCCTGGTGCAGCTTGAGACTGTGTCCTCTTGTTCTGCTGCTGGTTGCCTGGGAGAAGAGACCAACTCCCACCTGGCTACAGCCTCCCTTCAGGCAGGTGTAGACAGCAACTCATGTTCACAGCTGCACAGAAACTGCCATATTCCTGCTCTGGTTTTGAACTACTAAAATCTGGTTGCTTAATTTGAGCTTTATCCTTTCATCCCCTGTTTCATTAGGAAGCAATCAAGTTTCATTTATGTCTGGGATACAATACAAGTTTTCCTTAAATGGAGTAAAGTTATCACAGCACATTAGAGGTTGGAAGGGACTTGCAGAGATCATCCAGTCCAACCCCCCTGCCAAAGCAGGATCACCCAGGGTAGTCTGCACAGGAATGCATCCAGGAGGGTTTGGAAAGTCTCCAGAGAAGGAGACTCCACAACCTCTCTGGGCAGCCTCCTCCAATGCTCCATCACCCTCACTGGAAAGAAGTTTCTCCTCCTGATGAGCTGTGCTCCAGACCTCTCCCCAGCCTCGTTGTCCTTCTCTGGACATAATCAAGTGTCTCAATGTCCTTCTTAAATTGAGAGGCCCAGGACTGGACACAGTACTCAAGATGTGGCCAGTGCTGAGTACAGAGGCAGAATGACCCCCCTGCTGCTGCTGGCCACACCATTTCTGATGCAGCCAGGATGCCATCGTCCAATTCATCAGCGTGGTCTCATCCTCTGCAAATGGGTGAGGGAGGAGGAAAATGCTCTCCCTAATAGAATTAGCAGCCACAGAGTGGTTTGCAACGTGAGCTCAGAATTCATGCTGCTGCTGTTTGGCACTAATCTTTTAGGACATGGCAAGTTCCAGGGTATTGATCATTTCAGATTAAATCTCGTTTTTCACTTTGAATTGGTCCCTCCAGCTCTGCTGTCAGATTAATAGCAGCGACAAGAAAGATCTCTTCCCTTCTTAGGTACGAAACATTCAGGCAGAGCTGAAAGTCACAGCACTGTGACTTTCACAGCATTAACTGCATGATGACTTGTGGGTAAAACGATGTTTGAGTTACTATGAGGTCTGTGCTGGCCACTTCCATTTGATTTTGCAAGTCATGCCCACATGGGTGGGATCAAACTTCTTGTCTGACTGGATTAAAAGATGAGTGATTTAGATGAAGGGGAATAGATTGTGCACAGTCTTAGATCTGAAAAGGACCTAACTGGGAAGGGGTTTGGAGCACAGCCCCATGTGGAAAGGCTGAGGGAGCTGGGGTTGCTTAGCCTGGAGAAGAGGAAGTTCAGGGGAGGCCTTATTGCTCTCTATGACTCCCTGAAGGGAGGTTGTAGCCAGGTGGGGGTTGGTCCTTTTCCCAGGCAAGCAGCACCAGAACAAGAGGACACAGCCTCAAGCTGAGCCAAGGAAGCCCTAGGCTCTCTTCCCAGAAAGAGAGATTGGCCATTGGAATGTGCTGCCCAGGGAGGTGGTGGAGTCACCATCCCTGGAGATGTTTACAAAGCGCCTGGATGAGGCACTTAGTGCCATGGGTTAGTTGATGAGATGGTGTTGGGTGATAGGTTGGACTGGATGATCTCAAAGGTCTTTTCCAACCTGGTTAATTCTATTCTATTCTAGTCTAGTCTAGTCTAGTCTAGTCTACTCATTCAGTTTCAGCTGTATTCAAGCATGTCTGAGAGCAGGATTTGGCCCACTTTTGAAAGCTTTTAATGTTGTTACCACTCTTTCTATGTATGACTGTTTAGAAAGTCATGTACCTAGAAGTAAAAACATTGCCTGAGGCAACAAGTCCCCTTAGAGCACAAAAGAAGGGCTGTGTGACTGACCCAGCCTGTGTGACCTACAGCCTGGCATCTGGGGCAGGGCGGGCAGTGATGGTGTAAGAAGGCAGCAGAGGAGAGTGCTCCTGTGCTGGTTTTAGGCTATGCCTTTAATATTTAGTTGCAGATTTCGAGTGGAAAAGTAGACAAATATAAACAAACCACCATTGGGTGTAAGAAGGAAAAAAAAGGTTATTCTAAACAAATTAATTAGCTAAATGTCTGGGATAAGAGGAGCTGTAATGATGTATGAAACAATTCTTCACAGTTCCTCCCTCCCCCTCCCCCCCCTCCCTCCCCCCCTCCCCTCCCTCCCCCCTCCCCTCCCCTCCCCCCCTCCCCCCCCCTCCCCTCTCCCTCCTCCTCTCCCCTCCTCCCTCTCCCTCTCCTCTCCTCTCCTCTCCCTCCTCCTCTCCTCTCCTCTCCTCTCCTCTCCTCTCTCTCTCCTCTCCTCTCCCTCTCCTCTCCTCTCCCTCCCTCTCCTCTCCCTCCTCTCCCCTCTCCCTCTCCTCCCTCCTCTCCTCTCCTCTCCTCTCCTCTCCTCTCCTCTCCTCTCCTCTCCTCTCCTCTCCTCTCCTCTCCCTCTCCTCTCCTCTCTCTCCCTCTCCTCTCCTCTCCTCTCCTCTCCTCTCCTCTCCTCTCCTTTGATTCAATTGGGAGGGGGACAAAGTGCTTCTGGCTGGCCTTGGGATAAGTCAAACCCAAACCCACTGCTTTGTCTCTCAACTCCTCTCTCTCTGGGACAGGGGCATTTGGGGGGTCAGTGGAATGGCTTCCTGGCTCTTTTGACCAGGGTGGGGTTTGTGTTGTTTGCTAACTGCAAATGTCTGTATAATATTGTAAATCCTGTGTGTTTGGTACATATTCATTGCATTCCATTGTAGAGTGAAGTTTTTTCTTGCAACTATAGCTTCATTTGCTTCTAACTGAGTTGGTCTGGCTAGAAGTTAATGCTGGGGGGAAACTTCAACCCACCACAGCTCCACTGCTCCCTTCATTGCCCATCTCTAGAAGAATCTCACCGAATCTCTGTGATTCTGGGAACAGAATCTCTGTGATTCTGTGAACCTCAGCAGATCTCATCTTCCAGCTGAAGCACAGAACAGAAGGGACTCCTTCTGCTGTTTGCTGAGTGCTCAATCCACCCTATTGTGACCAGACACTTGCACTGAGGTTTGATATTTAATACAGACAGATTGGCTGCCAAGTTTCACTGCTTGTTAGTTAACCAATCATCAGGGGAACAATCTGTCTATCAGATACCTCCTTAGGTGAAGCCAACTGAGGCAAGCTGCTTGTAAACGCTGTAGTGGTGTAGGTGTTTGCCACTAAAATGGGTGACTTAGAAACAGTGCTTAATCTATAAAGTGAATAAAATAGCAAAGTAGTTATGCAGGTGGGCATTGTTCCAAGGACACATGCTGCTGACTGAGAGCAGGGTAACTATGGAATGCAGAGAATAAAGTAGAATAAAACTCCCTCTCTGCCTCTTTCCCAGTTCCCTCTTTCCCAGTTGTAACCATGGCCCCACATCCTTTAAGATCATTGAGTCCAACCCTAACCCAACTACCATGACCAATAAATTATATCTGAAGCCCCTATCCTCAATGCTCAAAGCATTGGAATGTGGCACTTGGAGCCATGGTTTAGTTATCAGGAGGTGCTAGGTATTAGGTAATAGGTTGGACTTTATGATCTCTGAGGACACAGTCTCAAGCTGCACCAGGGGAGGTTTAAGCCCAGACAGAGAGATTGGCCATTGGAATGTGCTGCCCAGGGAGGTGGTAGAGTCACCATCACTGGAGGTGTTTAGGAAGAGCCTGGATGAAGCACTTGGTGCCATGGTTTAGTTGATTAGATGGTGTTGGATGATAGGTTGGACTCGATGATCTTTAAAGGTCTTTTCCAACCTGGTTAATTCGATTCAATTCAATTCAATTCAATTCAATTCAATTCAATTCAATTCAATTCAATTCAATTCAACTCAGTTCTGTTCTATTCTATTCTATTCTATTCTATTCTATTCTATTCTATTCTATTCTATTCTATTCTATTCTATTCTATTCTATTCTATTCTATTCTATTCTATTCTATTCTATTCTATTCTATTCTATTCTATTCTAAATGATTCTATTCCCCAAATTCCTTCACTGCACCACAAATGACATCTCTTCATCTGTGGTGGCAGAGTTTCCACAGCCTCCCTCCCTTGGCACCTACAGTAGTAAGACAGCACAGTCGCTTCACTGGCACACTCCAAGGCCAGTACTTTACACACCCCAGAGAGAAGGAAATTGGATGAGGAGAATATTTATAGGTCATTCTGATGGAATTTCTGATTGCATTGGAAAAACAGCAACTAGGAAATAAACATGGAAGGGTTGTACCTCTTTTTTTCTGTCTCTCATGGAAGAGAAAGTAAAGTGTAGTATAGTATAGTATAGTATAGGATAGGATAGGATAGGATAGGATAGGATAGGATAGGATAGAATAGAATAGAATAGAATAGAATAGAATAGAATAGAATAGAATAGAATAGAATAGAATAGAAAGAATGAATTAACCAGGTTGGAAAATAACTTTGAGATCATCCAGTCCAACCTATCACCCAACACCATCTAATCAACTAAACCATGGCACCAAGTGCCTCAGCCAGTCCCCTCTTAAACACCTCCAGGATGGTGACTCCACCACCTCCCTGGGCAGCACATTCCAATGGCCAATCTCTCTTGCTGGGAAGAACTTCTTCCTAATATCCAGCTTAAACCTCTCCTGGCACAGCTTGAGACTGTGTCCTCTTGTTCTGGTGCTGGTTTCCTGGGAGAAGAGAGCAACCCCCACCTGGCTACAACCTCCCTTCAGGTCTCCCCCGAGCCTCCTCTTTTCCAGGTTAAGCAACCTGAGCTCCCTCAGCCTCTCCTCCCAGGGCTGTGCTCCAGATCCCTCCCCAGCTTTGTTGCCCTTCTCTGGACACATTGCACACTTGCAAGCAGAGACATGCAGCAGTCAGAATCCTGGACTGTCAGAGTGAACGTTGCCTGCACATTTTTAACCCTGTTCCTCTGTGCTTATGAATTATGAAAGGAGAATTCTTTCTGAGCTGTTCCCATGGCCTGCTCCTACAAAGGTTGTCAGACTCGATGATCAAGATAGGTCCTTCTCCTTTTGTAACCTAGGGAGTTCTGATCTAAAGCGACACGACCGCACACCGTTTCCCCCTCAGCCATGCCTACTCCAGAGCACTGGGTAGATCTGTGCTGTGGCTGAATTAGTTTGTTGTCTCTGGGCTAACTGTTCCATTTGTTGGAGAATTTGTGAGAAATACAGGGTGGAATGGGTAAGCTGAGGAGAGGAGAGGAGAGGAGAGGAGAGGAGAGGGAGAGGAGAGGAGAGGAGAGAGGAGAGGAGAGGAGAGGAGAGGAGAGGAGAGGAGAGGAGAGGAGAGGAGAGGAGAGGAGAGGAGAGGAGAGGAGAGAGAGGAGAGGAGAGGAGAGGAGAGGAGAGGAGAGGAGAGGAGAGGAGAGGAGAGGAGAGGAGAGAGAGAGAAGAGAGGGAGAGAAGAGAGGGAGAGAAGAGAGAGAAGAGAGAAGAGAGGAGAGAAGAGGGAGAGGAGGAGGAGGGAGAGAAGAGAAGAGAGAGAAGAGAAGGAAGAGAAGAGAAGAGGAGAAGAGAGAGAAGAGAAGAGAAGAGAAGAGAAGAGAAGAGAAGAAGAGAAGAGAGAGAGAGAGGAGGAGGAGAGAAGAGAAGAGAAGAGAAGAGAAGAGAAGAGAAGAGAAGAGAAGAGAAGAGAAGAGAAGAGAAGAGAAGAGAAGAGAAGAGAAGAGAAGGGGTGTAGTGGGTTGAAAATTCCCCCCAACATTAACTTTGCCAGCCCAGCCCAGCTGGAAGCAAGTGAAGCTGTGTTTACAGGTAAAACTGCAATCTACAATGGAATGCAATGGATATGTACAAAATATACAGCATTTACAGGTATTTACAATAAATAAACATCGCAAGAACCCCTCTAGCCAAAACCCAGGGGAGCTAATAGCTTCCCCTTCCCTGCTCCCTTCCCTCTACCCCCTTGAACACAAATGGGACAAGGTAAAGAGCAGAGAGTTATTGGCAGAGCACTGGAAAAGGCTGCCCAGCGGGGTTGTGGAGTCTCCATCTCTGGAGATTCAAAACTCACCTGGATGTGTTCCTGTGTGATCTGGTGTAGGTGATCCTGCTCTAGCTGTGGGGCTAGGACTCAATGTTCTTTTGAAGTCCCTTCCGGCCCCTGAAATTCTGCGATTCTGTGAGTTTAGATACTCAGCCGCAACAAAGAACAGAGCCAAGGTCAGCAAAGCCAAGCAGAAACAAGGTAGTGTCCCCCAGAGTGAGGAAGCAAAACAAAAAGAGAAAGAACAGAATAGAATAAACCAGGTTGGAAGAGACCTTCAAGATCATCACGTCCAACCTATCACCCAACACCACCTAATCAACTAACCCATGTAACCAAGCACCCTGTCAAGTCTCCTCCTGAGCACCTCCAGTGATGGTGACTCCACCACTTCCCCAGGCAGCCCATTCCAATGGGCAATCACTCTCTCTGTGTAAAACTTCCTCCTGACCTCCAGCCTGAACCTCCCCTGGCACAGCCTGAGACTGTGTCCTCTTGTTCTGGTGCTGGCTGCCTGGGAGAAGAGACCAACCTCTGCTTGTCTACAACCTCCCTTCAGGTAGTTGTAGAGAGCAATAAGGTATGGAAGATATCTGTCCAGTGGGGTTGCTTAGGGCTGATTATTTTCCTTTTTCACACCCAAGAGTGATTTATTTACATTCTACCACTTTCTGTTCAAGATAGGTTGGGCTTGATGATCCCTGAGGTCATTTCCAACCGTATTGATTCTATTGATTCTATAAGATCTGTGGGAAATTTCAAGGGCATAGCCTGAAACTACCACAGGTCAGGATGGGTGAGATCTTGAGCAGCCTGGTCCAGTGGAGGGTGTCCCTGCCCATGGCAGAGTGTTTGGAACTGGATGAACTTTAAAGTCCTTTTGAACCCAAAAGATTCTGTGAATCTGTGAATCCACACCTAAACTGTCAGGGTTACTTAACTTCTCACCCATTAGAAGCATGTCTCTCAAGAGCTGAGTAGCTCTTGTGAATCTCTGCAGTGTTATGTCAGCCCCCTTGGAACAGGCAGGTGTGAAACACTCTGAGGGAATGACTGCAGCCTTACAGCATGGGGGTATGTGTTGTGAACCTGGAACACAAGGTTCTGCTTTGCTTTGCCAACAGCAGCTCTTGTGACCAGCAGCTTTAAGGGCTCCAGTGTGTTCAAAGGTAGCAGAAGGCTAGAGAGAAACATCCAGTCATTGTTAATGCCTCAAAGGCACACTTACCCCTTGCACAGAAATATTTTCCAGTCCCTGCATCAGATTCATGAATTGTAATGCAAGGACTAACTTAAGAGTTCTTGAGTGTGTTAAAGTCACTTGTAACAATGGCTAAGTAGTCAGTTTAGTAAAGGAATAAGACATTTGCTCAGTTACCAGACCTGGATTGCCTCTTCTAAGGGACTTTGTCAGGCAGTAAGAAATCTCTGAATCTCCCTACACTGAAAGAATCACAGCAACATTCAGGTTGGAAAGGACCCTCAGGATCAGCAAGTCCAACCCAGAAGCCTACTCTACAAGGGTCACCCCTAAACCATGGCCCCAGGCACCACATCTCAACCACCTTTAAACATAGTCAGGCTTGGGGACTCAACCACTTTCCTGGGCAGAACGTTCCAATGCCTGGCCACTGTTGCTGGGAAAAAATGTTTCTACTGTCCAGTCTAACCCTACCCAGTCACAGCTTGAGGTCATTCCCTCTTGTTCCATCACTAATTACCTGGGAGAAGAGACCAGCATCAGCCACTCTACAATGTCCTTTCAGGGAGTTGTAGAGAGCAATGAGGTCTCCCCTCAGCCTCCTCTTTTCCAAACTAACCATTCCCAGCTCCTTCAGTTGCTCTTCATCAGATTTATTCTCCAGACCCCTCCCAGCTTCCTCACCCTCCTGTGCCCTGGCTCCAGCACCTCCACATCTCTCTTGTATTGAGGTGCCCCAAACCAGTCACAATACTCCAGGTGTGGCCTCACCAGAGCTGAGTGCAAAGGGACAATCCCCTCCCTGCTCCTGCTGGACACAGCATTTTCATCAGAGTGTCTAGCAATAGGACAAGGAGGAATGGTTTGAAGCTGAAGCAGAGCAGGTTAAGATTGGATCTTAGGAAGAACTTCAGTATGAGGGTGGTGAGTCACTGGAACAGACTGCCCAGGGAGGAAGTTGCAGACAGCAAATGAGGTCTCCCCTCAGCCTTCTCTTTTCCAAACTAAGCAGCCCCAGCTCCTTCAGTCACTCTTCATTCTGTTAAGCTGCAGGTTTGTTTTCTAAACTGAGTCACTGAAGCAAGCTTTTGGAAGCTGCATCTGATTTAGCAGCTACTACACCGACATCAATCTGACAGGTGTGATGATGCATCAACACAGCCCTGCGAGCTTAAGAGAAATTATAGTAGTTTGTATCGAGCAGCAAACTGCAGTGGCATATTACACAGAGCTCAGTGTGTTCAGCCACCAGGCATTTGTGCCTGCTGCTTAAAATAGAACCTCTTCCTGTGATGGGTTAATCCCTCTTTGGCTCTGATCCTGGCTAGCTTACTAGTTACAGCATGCTATGAAAGACTGCTGTGTAAGGCAAGGATTTCACCCCAGTCACCACATTCTCTGCACACCAGAAGTCTCTTCTGCATCTGCTAGCAATGTGGGAAATAATTTCATTGTCTTTGATGATGCTCCTATATAATAATTCATAATTATTTTTACACTAATTAATAATTTTTTAATAATAGCTAATAACAGTGAGAGCCTGGCACAGGTTGCCCAGAGAGGTGGTGGAAGCCTCATCCCTGGAGGTTTTTGCAGCCAGGCTGCATGTGGCTGTGAGCAGCATGCTCTAGTGTGAGGTGTCCCTGCCCATGGCAGAGGAGTTGGAACTGGATGATCTTTGAGGTCCCTTCCAACCCTGACAATTCTATGATTCTATTAGAATGGAATGGAATCAACCAGGTTGGAAAAGACCTAAGAGATCATCAAGTCCAACCTATTACCTAACACCTAAGACCTCATGACAACTAAACCATGGCATCAGGTGCCACATCCAATCCTTGTTTGAACACCTCAAGGGATGGTGACTCCACCACCTCCCTGGGCAGCACATCCCAATGCCCAGTTACTCTTTCTGGGAATAATTTTCTCCTCACCTCCAGCCTAAACCTCCCCTGGCACAGCTTGAGTCTGTGTCCTCTTGTTCTGGTGCTGCTTGCCTGAGACCAACCTCCAGCTGGCTACAACCTCCCTTCAGGTAGTTGCAGACATCAATAAGGTCTCCTTTGAGCCTCCGCTTCTCCAGGCTAAGCACCCCCAGCTCCCTCAGCCTCTCCTCACAGGGCTGTGCTCCAGACCTCTCCCCAGCTTTGTTGCCCTTCTCTGGACACCTTCAAGTATCTCAGTGTCCTTCTTCTAAGAGTCTAAGCTTTATGGCAAGACTGCAGTGACAGCTGCTGTCTGCTTTACGCTCACCTGAAGGTCAGTGAATATCAGAACTTGGCAAAGGAGAAAGGATGCTCCTCAAACATTTCCCTGTAAGACAAATGAGTTCAGTTCATCCAAGTTTATGTCCCCATTTGAAGGGACACTTTACTGACACTCAATTAATTGAATTTTCCTGAAATGAATGTGTCTAGAAGCCAAGTTATAAACTTTAGAAGGTTTAACTTTTCTGTCCCTTAGAGTTAGTGCCAAGTGGGGATACACACAAAGTGCTTGGGTTATAAGATTTATTAAACACTGCTCTTTATCACAGCAGCTCATTTTAAAATGCTCAGCCTTGGTGTCCAAATCACTGCCCTTATGTGCAAGTCAGCACAGTTTTGTTGGTTACAAATGTTTAAGCTGCCAGAGCTTGACACTTGGTCAGAGAATGGAAATGGCACTGTGCAGTGACCGGGAATTAAATGTGCTCCCAGATGTGGGAGCTTCATGTGGAAATTCTGAAACATTAGAACATTGCTCAGCAGGGAAGAAAATGTTACCCCAAATGTCCTGAGTTAAGTATGAATAAAGATAATGCTTGAGGAAATTAATTTGCTAACATTCACACAGGCTCCCAGGATGTTAGGGGTTGGAAGAGACCTCTAAAGATCATTGAGTCCAACCCCAGGCTGGAGGTTAGGAAGAAATTCTACACAGAGAGAGTGATTGCCCATTGGAATGGGCTGCCTGAGGAGGTGATGGAGTCACCATCACTGGAGGTGTTCAGGAGGAGACTTGATAGGGTGCTTGATGCCATTACTTGATTAGGTGGTGTTGAATGATAGGTTGGATGCGATGATCTTGAAGGTCTCTCCAACCTGGTTTATTTACTCTGTTCCCCCTGCCAGAGCAGGACCATAGAATCCAGCACAGGTCATGCAGGAACACATCCAGATGGGGCTAGAAAGTCTCCAGAGAAGGAGACTCCACAACCTCTCTGGGCAGCCTGTCCCAGTGCTCTGGGACCTTCACAGTGAAGTAGTTCTTCCTCATGTTGAGGTGGAACCTCCTGTGCTGGAGTTTCTATCCTTTACCCTCTGTCCTATCCCAGGGAGCAAGTGAGCAGAGCCTGTCCCCTCCCTCCTGACCCCCAGCCCTCAGCTATTTATAGACATCTATTAAATCCCCTCTCAGTCTTCTCTCCAGACTAAACAGCCTCAGGGATATCAGTCTCTCCTCAGAAGGCAGTGCTCCAATACCTCAATCATCCTGGTAACTCTGTTGACTCTCTCCAGCAGATCCCTGTCCCTCTTGAACTGAGGAGCCCAGAACTGGATGCAATATTGCAGGTGAGGTCTCAGCAGGGCAGAGTAGAAGGGGAGGAGAACCTCCCTGGATCTGCTGGACACACTCCTCTGAATGCTCCCCAGGATCCCATTGGCCTTCTTGGCCCCCAAGGCACATTGCTGCCCTGTGAAGAACTGGAATGGAATGGAATGGAATGGAATGGAATGGAATGGAATGGAATGGAATGGAATGGAATGGAATGGACCAGACCAGGTTGGAAGAGACCTTCAAGATCATCGCGTCCAACCCATCAACCAATCCAACCCACCTAAACAACTAAACCATGGCACCAAGCACCCCAGCAAGTCTCCTCCTGAACACCTCCAGTGATGGTGACTCCACCACCTCCCCAGGCAGCCCATTCCAATGGGCAATCACTCTCTCTGTATAGAACTTTCTCCTAACATCCAGCCTAAAAATCCACCAGCACTCCCAGGTGCTTGATCACAAGGCTGCTCTCCAGCAGATCACCTCCCAGCCTGTACTGCTGCAGTTTATTCCTTCCCAGATGCAGGACTCTGCTCTTATCCTTTCTCATGAACAAAAAGCAAAAAAGCCTGTGAATGAAAACTGATATTACTTGCAATAGATGTGGGTAAATAGAAGTAGTGGGAAGTGGTTGGTTTTGGGTTTTAGCACAAAACAGGGACAGAGTGATCTAGAATATTTGTCCATCCAAATGGCATAAACACCATGAGAAGCTGAATCCATCTGTAGATCCGAGCTGGTTTGTCAGTGTGTGTCTTTGGTGCCTCTGCCCAAGCTCACTGTGCCAGAAAAATGTTCAAATCAGATAAAAGTGCCCTTTGACCCTGGACATATGGGATCCTGCAGGACTAATTCCTGCTGAAGGATGAGGTGTAGAGCTTGCAGGACTTTCATAGAATCAGAGAATCGTTAGGGTTGGAAGGAACCTCAAGGATCAGCTAGTTCCAGCCCCCCTGCCAGGGGCAGGGACACCTCACACTACAGCAGGTTGCTCACAGCCACATCCAGACTGGCCTTAAAATCCTCCAGGGATGAGGCTTCCACCACCTTCCTGGGCAACCTGTGCCAGTCTCTCACCACCCTCAGGGGGAACAACTTCTTCCTAACATCCAATCTCAATCTACCCATTTCTAGCTGTGTTCCATTCCCCCCAGTCCTATCACTCCATGACATCCTCCAAAGTCCCTCCCCAGCTTTCTTGTAGCCCCCTTCAGATACTGGAAGGCCACAATTAGGTCTCCTTGAAGCCTTCTCTTCTCCAGACTGAACAGCCCCAAATCCCTCAGTCTGTCCTCATAGCAGAGCAGTTCCAGCCCTCTGCTCATCCTCATGGCCCTTCTCTGGACACCTTCCAGCACCTCCAGATCCCTCCTGTAAGGTTTCAGACCAAACAGGCTCATAAGGAGGCAGCTCAGACTTTGGGTGTGGTATGACATTAAAACAATGCTCAAAATCTATCCCCTTCTTCTTGGGTACTTTTTGTGGATGATTAACTGTAGCAATCCCCAGGTCCCTTAGAGATGTGAGAAAGGGGGTTATATAAAGTAAGGCAGTCTGCAAAAATTTCTATCAACAACTATTCTGGGAAGATGCAACAAAAAATATCAATGAAATCAGGTAAATCAGAGACTTTATTGATTTATTTATTCAGTGTTGAGCAGAAGGAATAAGGTTCATTGTCTCAAAGAAGAGAAGATTCAGTATCAGGGCCACAGTTGTGTATGCAAACATCAGACAGGCAGCAGAACAGGTTAGGATCTCCTTGGAGAAAGACCTGGGAGTGCTGATGGACAGCAAGCTCTGCATGAAACAGCAATGTGCCCTTGTGGCCAAGAGTATCACAGTATTATAGTATCATAGTATCAGTCAGGGTTGGAAAGGACCACAAGGATCATCTAGTTCCACCCGCCCTGCTATGGGCAGGGACACCCCACACTCGATCAGGCTGGCCAGAGCCTCATCCAGCCTGGGCTTATACACCTCCAGGGCTGGGGCCTCAACCACCTCCCTGGACAACCCATTCCAGGGCTTCACCACTCTCATGGGGAAGAACTTCCTCTTCACATCCAGCCTGGGGGGTAGCAAGAAAAGTGTAACCAGAAGGTCTAGAGAGGTTCTTCTCCCCCTCTTCTCTGCCCTGGTGAGACCACACCTGGAATACCATGTCCAGTTTTGGGCTCCCCAGTTCCAGAGAGACAGAGAACTGCTGGAGAGAGTCCAACAGAGAGCTGTGAGGGTGATCAGGGGACTTGAGCATCTCCCCAGCCCTGGGCCTGTTTAGTCTGGAGAAGACTGTGGGGGGATTTGAACATTGTCTATCAATATCTGAGGTGTGGGTGTCAAGTGGAGGGGGACAATCTTTTTTTGGTGGTGTGCAATAATAAGACAAGGAACAATGGATGCAAAGTGGAACATAGAAGATTTAATCTCAACATGAGGAGGAGCTTCTATACAGTGAGGGTGACAGATCCCTGGAACAGGCTTCCCAGGCAAGTTGTGGAGTCTCCTTCTCTGGAGATGTTCTAATCCCACCTGGATGCGTTCCTGTGTGCCCTGCCCTGGGTGATCCTGCTTTTGGCAGGGGGGGGTTGGACTGGATGATCTCTGGAGGTCCCTTCCGGCCTCTAATACACTGTAATACTATGATCTGATTTTTCAAGCTCCACTGGATGTGTTGTGTTAGAGATACCTGCCAAAATCAACAGTGCCACATCACACCTGTCAGAACCTACTACATAATTGCCCTGGAGTAAGTCTTGTCAACATCCAAGTGCTCAACAAACCAAACAAAGAGGTCTCTGCTCTCCCTGCCCATCATTATAGTCATTTGTTCAGTTTGTTGCTTTGCCTCGGTGCTACTTAATGTGACTTACAAGTGCTTAGTGCGCACTGGAAAGATGAAGGAGAGAAGTGACTCTGCTGAGGGTCTGGGCAGCTGTCCAACAATTCTAACTCTGTTGTGACAGACAAAATTGGGTCTGACTCACAGGAAAGAGTGCAGGATTACAGGGAGGGATGCTGCTAGCTGCCAGGGAAGCAACAAACTACTTTTTGCAGAGCACGCCAGTAAATGCTTCCCTTAACTGTTTCAGATGTTGCTGACTCTGCTAATACATGACCGAAGATCTCACTTGCAGCAGCCTGGTTTGCAACATGCACGGCTGCTGCAATTAGAAAAATAACAATTAGCAAGAAGCAACAACTAGCAAAAAAACAGCTAGCAAAAAGCAACTAGCGAAAAACAACAACTAGCAAAAAAGTAGCAAACAACAACTAGCAAAAAAACAATTAGCAAAAAAAAACTAGAAAAAAACAATTAGAAAAAACAATTAGAAAAAACAATTAGACAAAAACAATTAGACAAAAACAATTAGAAAAACCTTTAAAAAATAGAAAAATTAGAAAAAGCAACTGGAAAAATAACCATTAGGAAAAAAGTTAGTAAAAATAGGAAAAAAACAATTAAAAAAATAATTAAAAAGTTTAAAAAAATAGAAGAAATAGGAAAAAAGTAGTAAAAAAATAGAAAAAAAATTAGAAAAATATCAATTAGGAAAAAACCAAATAGAAAAAACAATTTAAAATATTTTGAAAATTTTTAAAATAGAAAAAAATTAGAAAAAATAGAAAAAAATTAGAAAAAACTTTAAAAAATAGAAAAAATTAGAAAAAAATAGAAAAAAATAGAAAAAAAATTAGAAAAAATTTTAAAAAATAGAAAAAATTAGAAAAAATTATAAAAAATAGAAAAAAATTACGAAAAAATTAGAAAAATAGAAAAAATAGAAAAATAGAAAGAATTATACAAAACAGTAAAAAATAGAAAAATAACAATTGGGGAAAAAAAATAGAAAAAACTATTAGAAAAATAATTAGAAAAAATAACAATTAGAAAAAAGATTAGAAAAAACAGAAAAAACATTTAAAAACTATTAAATAACCTTGAAAAATATAAAAATTAGGAAAAAAAATAGAACAAATAGGCAAAATTTTAAATTTATGAAAAAAAACTTTAAAAAATAGAAAAATAGGGAAAAAGTAGAAAAAAATAGAAAAATATCAATTGGAAAAAAACAAATAGAAAAACAATTAAAAATATTTTTAAAGCTCTTAAAATAGAAAAAAACAAATAAAAATTAGAAAAAATTAAAAAAAATTGAAAAACAACAATTGGGAAAAAAATTAAAAAACAATTACAAAAAAGATTAGAAAAATAATTAGAAAAAATAGCAATCTGAAAAAAGATTAGGAAAAGCAGAAAAGACAATTAAAACCTATTAAATAACCTCAAAAAAAAGAAAAGTTAGAAAAAAAGCAGAAAAAAATTAGAAAACTTTCAATTAGGAAAAAAAATTAGAAAAACAACAATTAGAAAAACTTAGTAGCAATTAGAAAAACAATTAAAATATTTTAAAAACTTTAAAAATAGAAAAAAAATAGAAAAAATAACAGTTAGAAAAAGAACAATTGGGAAAACATTTAGGAAAAAAACAATTAGAAAAAGAATTAGAAAAAATAGCAGTTAGGAAAATAACAATTAGAAAAAAATCAGAAAAAAACAGGAAAAAAAAACAAATAAAAAGCTATTAAAAAACCTTACAAAAAGAAAAAAATTAGGGAAAAAAGTCTCACAGTCTCACAGTATCACAGTAGGTTGGAAAGGACCTAGAGGATCATCGAGTCCAACCTATCAACACAGACCCCATGCCTAGACCATGGCACCAAGTGCCACGTCCAATCTCCCCTTGAACGCCTCCAGGGTCAGTGACTCAACCACCTCCCTGGGCAACCCGTTCCAATGCCAAATGACTCACTCGGTGAAGAACTTCCTCCTCACCTCGAGTCTAAACCTCCCCTGGCGCAGCTTGAGACTGTGTCCTCTTGTTCTGGTGCTGGTTGCCTGGGAGAAGAGACCAACCCCTTCCTGGCTACAACCACCTTTCAGGTAGTTGTAGAGGGCAATGAGGTCACCCCTGAGCCTCCTCTTCTCCAGGCTAAGCAACCGCAGCTCCCTCAGCCTCTCCTCCCAGGGCTGTGCTCAAGGCCTCTCCCCAGCCTTGTTGCCCTTCTCTGGACACGTTCCAGTGTTTTGAAAATTAGAAAAATATCAATTAGAAAACAACCAATTAGAAAAACTTTGGGAAAATTAGGAAAACAATTAGAAAAACAATTAAAAATCTTTTAAACACTTTAGAATTAGAAAAAAAAATTAGCAAAAAATTAGAAAAATAACAATTGGGGAAAAAAAATTGAAGAAACAATTAGGAAAAACTACTAGAAAAATAATTAGGTAAAAAGAGCAATTAGAAAAATAACCATTAGAAAAACAAATTAGAAAAAAAAACCAGAAAAACACCAATTAAAAACTATTAAAAAAACCTTTAAAAAATAGAAAAAATAATTAGAGAAAAAATAGAAAAAATGTAGAAAAATAGCCATTAGAAAGAAACAATTAGAAAAATTAGAAATTAGAAAATCAATTAAAAATAGTTTTTAAACTTTTAAAATAGAAAACAAAAATAGAAAAAAATAGAAAAAAAGAACAATTAGAAAAATAACAAAATTGGGAAAAAACAATCAGGAAAACAATCAGATAAACAAAGCACTTCAGCGAGGCCTTTGACACCGTCCCCCATAGCAAACTCCTGGCCAAGCTGTCAGCCCATGGCTTGGACAGCAGCACTCTGAGCTGGGTTAGGAACTGGCTGGATGGCCGAGCCCAGAGAGTGGTGGTGAATGGTGCCACAGCCAGCTGGCAGCCAGGCACTAGTGGAGTCCCCCAGGGATCAGTGCTGGGCCCTGTGCTCTTTAACATCTTCATTGATGATCTGGATGAGGGCATTGAGTCCATCATCAGTAAATTTGCTGACGACACCAAGCTGGGGGCAGGAGTTGAACTGCTGGAAGGTAGAGAGGCTCTGCAGAGGGACCTCGACAGGCTGGACAGATGGGCAGAATCCAAGGGCAGGAGATTGAACACATCCAAGTGCCAGGTTCTGCACATTGGCCACAGCAAGCCCATGCAGTGCTACAGGCTGGGGTCAGAGTGGTTGACAGCAGCCAGTTAGAGAGGGACCTGGGGGTGCTGGTTGATGGTAGGATGAACATGAGCCTGCAGTGTGCCCAGGTGTCCAGGATGGCCAATGGCATCCTGGCCTGCATCAGGAACAGTGTGGCCAGCAGGAGCAGGGAGGTCATTCTGCCCCCGTACACTGCACTGGTTAGGCCACACCTCGAGTCCTGTGTCCAGTTCTGGGCTCCTCAGTTTAGGAAGGAGGTTGACTTGCTGGAGTGTGTCCAGAGAAGGGCAACAAAGTTAGTGAGGGGTTTGGAACACAGCCCTGTGAGGAGAGGCTGAGGGAGCTGGGGTTGCTTAGCCTGGAGAAGAGGAGACTCAGGGGTGACTTTATTGCTGTCTACAACTCCCTGAAGGGAGGTTGTAGACAGGCAGAGGTTGGTCTCTTCTCCCAGGCAGCCAGCACCAGAACAAGAGGACACAGTCTCAAGCTGCACCAGGGGAGGTTTGGCTGGAGGTCAGGAGGAAGTTCTACACAGAGAGAGTGATTGGCCATTGGAATGGGCTGCCTGGGGGGGGTGGTGGAGTCACCATCACTGGAGGTGTTCAGAAGGAGACTTGACAGGGTGCTTGGTTACATGCGTTAGTTGATTAGGTGGTGTTGGATGATAGGTTGGACACAATGATCTTGAAGGTCTCTTCCAACCTGGTCTATTCTATTCTATTCTATTCTATTCTATAGAAAAATAACAATTAGGAAAAAAAATAGGTAAAACAATTACAAAAAACAATTAGAAAAATAATTAGACAAAAAAAGTAATTAGAAAAATAACAATTAGAAAAAAAAATAAGAAAAAATGTAGAAAAAATAGAAAAAACAGAAAACATAATCAGAAGAAAAGCAATTAGAAAAGACAATTAGGAAAACAGCAATTAGCCAAATCCCTCTTAACCTCAGTGTGTTTTAGTGGTTAAGAGGCAAATTTCCTTCTTGTGATCTTGGTCACCTTTCTCTTTGCCCAACAGCCAGGTGATGACTTAGGGTTTCTGAATAGCAGGTGTTCAAAAGGATTGGAAGGCAGAAACTGGCCAAGAAAGCTGCCTCAGTAGCAGTGCAGGTTATAAATTCAGCCCAGGCAATCTGTTCTCCAGAACAGAGCTAAAGTGATTTAAAAGGTTCATCAAGGTCAATGGAGAAGACTGTACAGGAGTGCTCCAAAGCACCAGCTGGCAAGACTGCCAAGTCTTGCTAATGAGCTGTGGAATCCATAGCAAACAAAACTAATGCTAGTTGAAGCCTGAAAAGCTTGGAAGCCTGTAGTGGGTGGCAGCTATTGATTTATTTGCAGTGATAATATCAGCTGTGCAGCACGGGACAATGCCTGCCTGCCTGTAGCATTAGCTGATACATTGCTGATGCCATTCATCACTGGATTGAAAGCAGTCCTGAAGAAAAGGACTTGAGGGTGCTGGTGGAGGAGAAGCTCAACAGGAGCCAGCAGTGAGCACCTGCAGTCCAGAAAGCCAACCAGAACCTGGGCTGAACCAAGAGAAGCACAGCCAGCAGGTCAAGGGGAGTGATTCTTCCTCTCTGCTCTGCTCTGGTGAGACCCCACCTGGAGTACTGCATCCAGTTCTGGAGCCCCTAGTACAGGAAGGATCTGGAGGTGCTGGAAGGTGTCCAGAGAAGGGCCACGAGGATGAGCAGAGGGCTGGAGCTGCTCTGCTATGAGGACAGACTGAGGGAGTTGGAGCTGTTCAGTCTGGAGAAGAGAAGGCTCCCAGGAGAACTTCTTGTGGCCTTGCAGTATTTGAAGGGGGCTACAAGAAAGCTGGGGAGGGACTTTGGAGGGTGTCAGGAAGTGATAGGACTAGGTGGGGATGGACAAAACTAGAAATGGGTAGATTGAGATTGGATGTTAGGAAGAAGTTCTTCCCTATGAGGGTGGAGAGACACTGGCACAGGTTGCCCAGGGAGGTGGTGGAAGCCTCATCCCTGGAAGTTTTGAAGGCCAGTTTGAATGTGGCTTTCAGCAACCTGATCTAGTGTGAGGTGTCCATGCCCATAGCAGGGGGAGTTGGGACTAGAAGATGCTTGGGGTCCCTTCCAACCCTAACAATTCTGATTCATACAAATACCTAGCAGGTTTGAAGCCCTCTTCATGAGCAAAGTGGTTGCTACATCTTTCATTCTTTTTTTTTGCTTTCCTAATAAATCCTGTGGTTTAGCATCAAAGAAGGTGTACAGACTGCTCCTGAGCCCAAGAGGAGTTAAGAGTTTGTCTTTGGGCTAGAGTGGGTGTGAACAATCTCAGCTAGAATTGAAGTGATCCCTCTCACAACCTGAGTGTCTGCTTTGGGGGAAGAGGAGGAGGCCTTTTTTGAACAGAAAATGCTATCTGATCCTGTATTTTATGGGGAGCCTAACACCAGTTTTGTCTTGGTTGTGTGAAAGGATGCTAACAGAATCAAGTTCCTCCCTGAAGACAAAGGAGAAATGCAGAAGTTTTAGAGCTTTAGGGGATTTGGATTTGAGCTAAGTGTTAAGCTTCCTGTCCCTATAAAGACTGAGGACTCGTTATCACAGAAAGTTAAGGGTTGGAAGGGACCTCCAGAGATCATTGAGTCCAAGTCTCCTGCCAAAGCAGGATCACTTAGGGCAGGCCACACAGGAACACATCCAGGTTGGCTTTGAAAGTCTCCAGAAAATGAGAATGCAGAAGTTGAACTCAGAGCACAGACTGTGTTTAGTCGCTGCAAAGTAGGCAAATGTTATCTGCAAGTGTTGTCCACAGGCAGCAGCAGCTGAAAGGGCTGTGGAGAAAGGCAGGTTTGAACTTAAGCATTACATTTCCCTTAAGTAGGTCATTAGGTCTCAAGCTGCACCAGGGGAAGTTCAGGCTCGAGATGAGGAGAAAATTCTTCCCAGCAAGAGTAATTGGCCATTGGAATGTGCTGCCCAGGGAGGTGGTGGAGTCACCATCCCTGGAGGTGTTCAAAAGAGGATTGGCTGTGGCACTTGTGGTTTAATTGTCATGAGGTGTTGGGTGAGTGGTTGGACTTGATGATCTCTGAGGTCTTTTCCAACCTTATTGATTCTATGCCTGTGCATCCACACTCATGTCTTGCATGGGAGAACAACTCAGAACTCCGCCTAGCTCCAGAGCCTGACATGGCCAGTGATCTCTGTCTGCACTCTGAGCCTTTGAGCACTACCCTCTGGATGCAGCCAGCCACCCAATTCCTTATCCACTGATTTATGAGCTGTGCTTTGTTGGAACATTCCCCATGGCAACTGCTTGTCCATATTTTTCCAATTTAGCCTCTTAAGTGAAACTCTGTGGCTTTGACTTGCAGTTACTTTCTCTTAGCAAGCAATTAAACATAAAAATATTGGTTGCTGAGTGTCCCAGCTGCATTTGTGCTCTTAAGGTTTTATTTCACACAGTGACGATTGCAAGGTTCGGTTTGCCCACCAAATCTTGAATCTGAGTGGGCTGAGAGAGTTTTATTCTTTTCCTGTGTCCAGGAAAAACTTTTCTGATGTGTCAATACCAAACTTACACGGGCTGGAGAGCTGGGCAGGGAGAAATGGAATGAAATTCAACAAGGGTAAGTGGATAGTCTTACACCTGGGAAAGAACAACCCCGTGGATCAGTATAGGTTGGGGAATGACCTGTTGGAGAGCAGTGAAGGGGAAAGGGACCTGGAGAGGTCCTAGTGGATGGAATGATGAGCATGAGCCAGCATTGTGCCCTTGTGGCCAAGAAGACCAACGGTATTCTGGGGTGGATTGTAAGGGGTGTGGTCAGTAGGTCAAGAGAGGTTCTCCTCCCCCTCTACTCTGCCCTGGTGAGGCCAAAAAGGACCTCGAAGGACCATCCAGTCCAACCTGCCTGCCAGAGCAGGATCACCTGGAGTAAGTCACACAGAAATGCACCCAGCTGGGTCTTGAATATCTCCAGACAGGGAGACTCCACAACCTCCCTGGGTAGCCTGTTCCACTCTTCTGTCACCCTCAAAGTGAAATAATTCTTCCTCCTGATTCCATGGAACTTCCTATGCCTCAACTTCCACCATTGCCCCCTGTGCTGTCATTGGGCATCACTCAGCAGAGCCTGGCTCCAGCCTCTTGGCACTCACCCTGCACATCTTTATCGACATGAATGAGGTCTCCCCTTAGTCTCCTCCTCTCCAAGCTCGAGAGCCCTCAGCTCCCTCAGGCTCTCCTCATAAGGAAGATGTTCCACTCTCTTTATCGTTTTTGTGGCTCTGCACTGGACTCTTTCAAGCAGTCCCCTGAAGTAATTCTTGAACTGAGGGGCTCAGAAGTGGACACAATATTCCAGATGCAGCCTCACCAGCGCAGAGTAAAGAGAGGAGAACCTCTCTCAAGCTCCTAACCACAGCCCTTCCAGTGTACCCCAGACCCCTTCTATGCACCAGCCAGGAGTAGAATGTTAGTGTTTTTGTGGTGTGTTCTAAGACTGGTTTGTTGTAAGACTATAATCTCAGTGAAACCATCACAATGGGAATCAAAATTACTTGGCCTTGCTTCATCTTGCAGATATCAACATGTTCGAAGACTATTTGACCATATCTTAGCAGGGAAGAAATCCTGTTAAGCAGTTGAAGCAAAATCCTAAATCATTCCTGTGTGACCTCTTTTTTTCCCCCCACTGCCTTGAAATGAGTTTAATGACTCACTAGCTAGCACAGTGGCAGTTCTTCCCTCCTTCTGGCAAAAGAAAAATGCCACAAATGTAAGAGGATTATTATCATCATTAGGATTCTTTCCACATTAATAAGTTGAAGTGGAACCTTAGAAGATAATTTCCTATAGAATACACTGCACTCTACCTTGACTCTAGCTTGGGATCCCTCCCTGCAGTCAGCCCAGATGAGGCAGATGAAAAGACTCCAGAGCTAATCAGGCAAGGCTTTATTTAGGCAAATGTAATGCTGTTGCTAATGAACAAGATGGCATCCTGGTTATGATTAGAAATGCTGTGTCCAGCAGCAGCAGGGAGAGGATTGTCCCCTGGGACTCAGCACTGGTAAGGCACCACCTGGAGTGTTAAGTCCACTTTTGGGCACCTCAAGACAAGAGAGATGTGGAGGTGCTGGAGCCAGGAGGACAAGGAAGCTGTGAAGGGCCTGGGGAATAAATCTGATGAAGAGCAATTGAAGGAGCTGGGGATGGTTAGTTTGGAAAAGAGGAGGCTGAGGGGAGACCTCATTGCTCTCTACAGCTACCTGAAAGGATGCTGTGGAGAGGTTGGTGCTGGTCTCTTCTCCCAGGTCATTAGTGACAGAACAAGAGGGAGTGGACTCAAGCTGTGTCTGGGTAGGTTTAGACTGGACCTTAGGAAACATTTTTTCAGGACAAGAGAGGTCAGGGATTGGAATGTGCTGTCCAGGGAGATGCTTGAGTTCCCAGGCCTGGATGCATTTCAAGGTGGTTTGGATGTGGTGCATGGGGGTTATGGTTTAGGGGTAACTCTTGCAGAGTAGGGTTCTGGGTAGAGCTTTGGTGACCCTGAGGGTCTTTTCCAACCTGAATGCTTCTGTGCAAGATCAGAATATCTGGTCTTCATCTGCTGCTAAGTATATCTTCTTAGAATCATAGAATCAATAAGGTTGGAAGAGACCTTAAAGATCATCAATTCCAACCTGTCACCCAAGACCTCATGACTACTTCAGGCAGCATTTATGCTCTTCTTAAATTCTACTGCTTTCCAGTGTTGTTTATGAGTGTATCTTCCCCTGAGTAACTGTTTGACAGTTAGAGCAGATTCTTAGGCAAGAAATAATACTCACTATAGAGATCTGCTTGGCAATGGCTGAAGAAAGTCACTCAGTTATTCTAGCATGGAGCTCTGCAGTTTGCAGTTGTCTGAAGCATGGCTCTCAAGAAGGGCCTGGAAGCTTTAGTGATTTTATTCAGCTCCTTCCTGATGAAGGAAACTTATAATCACCCATCCTGCGTGGATGAACTGGGAAGGGTTTCTTCTGGACAAACAACTCTTTTGTCTTATGTGGGATTTAAAGAGTGATCATTTCAGGAAAACAGAGAATATTAACTTCTCAGGCAAACAGCTTTCCACCATAGGCAATAAATTCTGGAAGCAACCTCTATATCTTTTTCTTGTCACTTGGCCAAAAGAGTCCTTCAGAGGTGCAGTGGTTTGTTACCTGGGAAGGGGGGGAAAGCAGTGGAGATGCCACTTTTCATTTACAACATTTTGGTATTTGCCAAACACCACAACTGGACATCTGAGCAGGCAAAAAAAAAAAACACCAAACCAATAATCAAATCTAAGAGCTCTTCAACACACCAGCAGAATCAAAACGTAGCAGAGAGAAAATGTCTTGTCTAGAGCCTAAGAATTTGTCACTTGACTATCTGGATAAAGAAATACTAACACTCCCCACCCCCCAACATTTCAGTAGGTGACAAATAAAAGTGAAAGTGTTACCATTTTAATGAATAATCAATTATTATGACAGCAGCCCTGTGGAGAGAAAAGAGAAGCAAACATCTGAGCCCTCCTCATCCTTCCTGAAATGAAGTGGAGAGGGACCTGGGAATGCTGGTGGAGAACAAGTTCTGCATGGGATGGCAATGTGCCCTGGTGGCCAGGAAGGCCAATGGGATCCTGGGGTGTATTAAGAAGAGTGTGTCCAGCAGAGCCAGGGAGGTTCTCCTCCCCCTCTACTCTGCTGAGACCTCACCTGGAATATTGCATCCAGTTCTGGGCTCCCCAGTTCAAGAGGGACAGGGATCTACTGGAGAGGGTCCAGCAGAGGCTACAAGGATGCTTAGTGGACTGGAGCACTGCCTGGTGAGGAGAGGCTGAGGGACCTGGGGCTTTTTAGTGTGGAAAAAAAGACTGAGAGGGGATTTAATAAATGTTTAGAAATAGCTGAGGGCTGGGGGGTCAGTGCTGTGAATAAGAGACAGGGCTCAGCCTGAGTCAAACCAGGTGTCCACTTTATTGCGTAAAAGCTTTTCTTTATAAAAGCTAACACAACAAAGAGGCAGTTTGTGATTGGTCACAGAAAGTGCATCACACAGGTACCTACATCTTATCAAGGTTTTAGCAAGCATCAAAGATAAATTAAGAGATCAGGGACTCTGTTGTAACAGTCTGTGATAGGTGTGAAGTCTTACACTTCCAGGTCATAATAACCCTTTGTAATCAGGTATCTGTACTCTTTCAGCTACACTGCTGCATCGTGTTCCCATGGTTTACGAGCCATCAAGGCTAACACTGTCTCCTCTTATCAATCTAGCAGTGCTCAGAGCTCTGCTCTCCAAGTTTGAACCCTTCATTTCCCCCCTTTCTGTTGTATAACAAAATCCCCTTAACAGAGCGATTAATCAAACCCCATCAGCATGACAAGGGACAAGGTAAAAAAAGGTAGCAAAAAAGAATGAAGCAGTAAAAGCACACACAATTGTTTTAAGAAGACTACAAATCCAACAAGAAAGTCCCCAGTTACCAAGCAATATAAAAGATGAAGGAACCAGACACTTATCCAGAGACAGTCCTACTAAACAAGCAGAAAAAGGGGTCCTAGGAAGAAGCTATAGCCAGGCACAAGGTGTCTTGGCCAGTTACATTAACAAGTGTAACCCATACTTCAGTTTTTGATAAGGGAAGGGACTACCAGGATTCTAAAACCCCACTCCAAATATCATTAAACAAACAAAACAGATAAACATGTTCAAAGTTTCCAGGAGATCGATCAGAAATCTGCAGCTCGCTGTCTTGATTACTCCTTTCCATCTTCCTCCTTTGGAGATGATAAAGGCTCTTAGAAAGGTTGAATGTTCTTGGCTGGAATCCACTGTTTTCTGTGGAAACACAAGCATATCCTCTGCCCCATGTTACTAAAGAGTGTGGCCCTAAAATCTTTCCTGTTTCAGGGTCTCGAATTAGCACTGGTGCTTTTCCTTGTGTTTCAAAAGAAGCATTACTGCTAAGATGTCTAACCATAGGTCAGGAGGGAGGGGACAGGCTCTGCTCACTTGCTCCCTGGGATAGGACAAGGAGCAATGGATGTCAGCTGCAGCACAGGAGGTTCCACCTCAACACAAGGGGGAACTTCTTCACTGTGAGCCTCCCAGAGCACTGGAACAGGCTGCCCAGAGAGGTTGCAGAGTCTCCTTCTTTGAAGACTTTCAAGACCCATCTGGATGCATTCCTGTGTGACCTGAGCAAGATTGTATGGTCCTGTTCTGACAGGGGGTTGGACTCAATCTCTTTGGGTCCCTTCCAACCCCTGACATCCTGTGAACTCCTGATCCTTCATCATTTAAAGACCACATAACACTCATTTCACAGCAAGTCTTTCTTTCATAAGGGCTGAATGTGATTGTCTGTATCAAGAGCTTTCCCCCTAAACTAAAATGTATTTGATCTTTGGAGTCTGGTTTATGCTAAAGCTCCAGAAATGGTTTATTTGGCTTCAGAACTTGTATTTAGTTTGGGAAATAATTTGAAAATATCACTCCAAGTGATTTTTTTCAGGACCCTTAGCACCATGATGACAGAACTTCACTGTCAGCAAATTTAATTCTCAGTAACAAGTTCCTGACTTTAAATGAAGCCATTGCACAAAGGGGGCAGGGTACTATTACTGTCTTTTATAGGCTAATACATACACTAACTTCCCCCTGCCTATAGAATGAATCATTGTAAAGTTCTTACCACCAATTTAATCAGGAACAAACGCCTGTGTGACCGCAGTAGAGATCTTGGAGTGATGGAATTGAATGGACCAGGTTGGAAGAGACCTTCAAGATCACTGTATCCAACCAACTTTCTCCTCACCTTAAGCCTAAGCTTCTCCTTGTGCAGCTTGAGACTGTGTTCTCTTGATCTGTTGCTGGTTGCCTGGGCGAAGAGACCAACCTAGCTCATGCTCTAAAAGCCTGTTAATAGTTAGACTAGCAAAGAACACAGTAGTGCAGTTAAAATAGTCATTAGAAGTATCCAAAAATCCAGATCAAAGCTTGTCTAAGTAATAATGAGCAGACAAACCTCAAAGGTGCAATTAGGTTGATTATCAGACCAGACACAGCCCATTTTAAAAGGGGTAGTGGTTTGGAGGGGTCATCAATGCTCTTCCTACCTGACCGGGGGGCCAGCAGGCCCCCCGGCCTTTGTTGTCACCACCACCACCACCCAGTGTGCACCATGAGCACTCACCAGTGATGAGAGGAGGATCCTCCAGCCCAGATGGGCTCAGCTTGGAGCTTCTGCCTCTCCTGGTGGGGATTAAATAGGGCAGCTGGTGGGGAGGACAAAGTGGCCACACCTGGGGTGGGAGGAGACTCTAACAGAGCTCAGGTGCTCTGGGATTTGAGGGGGAAAAGGGTCAGGTGAGGGACTTTTAGGGTGTTGAGTGCTGATGGGGCTAAGGGGGAATGGAAAAAAGAGATGAGTAGATTCTGATTAAATATTGGGAGGTTCTTCTCCATGAGGGTGGTGAGAGACTGGCACAGGTTGCCGAGGGGGGTGGTGGAAGCCTCATCCCTAGGAGTTTTTAAGGCCAGGCTGGGCATGGCTCTGAGCAACCTGCTGTAGTGTGAGGTGTCCCTGCCCATGGCAGGGGGATTGGAACTAGATGATCCTTGAGGTCCCTTCCAACTCCAACAATTCTATGATTCAAAACCAATTTTGCAGTTTAGGCTGGATGATAGGAAGAAATTCTTCCCAGAAAGAGAGATTGGCCATTGGAACGTACTGCCCAGGGAGGTGGTGGTGGAGTCACCATCCCTTGGAGTGTTTAAAATGGGACTGGATGAAGCACTCAGTACCATGGTTTAGTTGATTAGATGGTGTTGATTGGACTCTTCAATTAATGAAGACAGTTAATGCAGCATTAGGGTCTGAACTGGATGGGTTACAGCTATTACTTGTGTTGTGCAAAGAAAATAAATGTCTGTCAGCATCATCAAGCATGATTTTTTGTCTCAAGACTGTGAATCATTCAATGTTTCATTGCTTTTCTTCACTTCTGTATGTCTGAAACTGGGTTTATTTCAGCTGAGGTGAGCTTGTTGTGCTCCTCATCGGGCGAGACAGCTGCATTCCATTTGGACACTAAAAGCCCCGGAGTTCAGCTCTGATGGAAGACAGACAGTGTTCCCCATGAGGGAGCTGGGGTTGCTTAGCCTGGAGAAGAGGAGGCTCAGGGGAGACCTTCTTGCTGTCTACAACTACCTGAAGGGAGGTTGCAGCCAGGTGGGGGTTGGTCTCTTCTCTCAGGCAACCAGCACCAGAACAAGAGGACACAGTCTCAAGCTGTGCAGGGGGATGTTTAGGCTTGGTCTTAGAAAGAAGTTCTTCCCAGAAAGAGAGATTGGCCATTGGAGTATGCTGCCCAGGGAGGTGGTGGGGTGGATGTCCCTGGAGGTGTCTAAAAGACTGGATGAGGTACTTAGTGGTCTAGTTGGTCAGATAGGGTTTGGTGATGGGTTTGACTTCATGATCTTGGAGGTCTCTTCCAACCTGGCTGATTCTGTGTTTCTGTGACTTGGAGCATTCTTACCATCGAGGCTTCAGACCAGAGAACAGTGTGCTGCTAATGTTAAATTTGCAAGTCACAGATAGAGCCTTGGTAATCCTTGTGTTAAAGAAAATCTGATTTTTTTCCCTTGACTCCACACTTGCTTACATGCCCTGCAAGCCAGCTGAATAAAAAAAGATGCTTAAGCTGTAAGGTTTTATTTCTTTCTTCAAAAAAAACCAAAAGAGATTAAAGTAAGTTGCATATAAAAAAAACCTCCAACAAGCCAACAAACAAAGCAACAAACAGCAGAGTGTTGGTTATTTCTGTCTTCCCCAAAAAGACACTGACTTGGATGTATTTTTGCGTTGCTAGCAGTTATAGAAGCAATAAAGAGATTGCAGCAGGACTTACTAGACCTGAATATAAATTTGTCAGCATTTTCCCCTACAGAAAAGCTTACACTCTCTGAAATAGTTCCATTATTAGGGATTCCTCAAAAATCATCCTCTTCTTTCAATTCAAGGATTAATTCCTCAGTCTCTGTTCACAGAAGTGTGCATTTGGCTAGATTATGTCGTAGAATTGTTAGGGCTGGAAGGGACCTCAAGGATCAGCCAGTTCCAAGCCCCCTGCCATGAGCAGGGACACCTCACACTACAGCAGGTTGCTCACAGCCACATCCAGCCTGGCCTGAAAATCCTCCAGGGATGAAGCTTCCACCACCTCCCTGGGCAACCTGTGCCAGTCTCTCACCACCCTCATGGGGAAGAACTGCTTCCCAACATCCAATCTGAATCTACCCACACCACAGAATCACAGAATGTTAGGAGCTGGAAAGGACATTGAGAGATCATCCAGTCTGAGCCCCCTGCCAAACCAGGATCACCTACATCAGATCACACAGGAACATGTCCAGGTGAGTCTTGAGCATCTCCATAGAGGGAGACTCCACAACCCCCCTGGGCAGCCTGTTCCAGTGCTCTGTCACCCTTGATTATATGGTCCTGCTCTGGCAGGGGTGTGGGACTCAATGATCTCTGGAGGTCCCTTCCACCCCTTAATATCCTGTGACCCTGCTGTGTTTCCAATAAAGAAATGAAAGGTGTTTCTATTTGATAAGCTACTTTCCTATCAGTAGCATGACAACACACAAGTACATGCCAGGGAAAATCCCTCCTGCTACACAATTTTCTTGTTCTCATAGAATCATACAATGCTTTGGGTTGGAAGGGACATTGAAAGGTCATCTAGTCCAACCCCCTCTGCAGTCAGCAGGGACATCCTCCGCTAGATCAGGTTGCCCAGAGCCCTGTTGAGCCTCACCTTGACTATCTCCAGGAATGGGACCTCAACTACCTGCCTGAGCAACCTCTTCCAGTCTTCCACCACCTTCAAGGTAAAGGGCTTGTTCCTAACATCCAGTCTAAATCTGCTCTTCTCTCATTTTAAACCATTGTCCTTCATCCTATCACTGCAGGCCTTTGCAAACAGTCCTTCTGCAGCCTTCTTGTAGGCTCCCTTCAGGTATTGAGAGGTCATTATTAGGTCTCCCCTAATAATTAGTAACAAAGGTGCTAGAAATATTAATTCCTGGTCAAGTAAGAGCAGTAACAAGAGCTTTGTGCTTGCCTAGGCTCTGCTGTCTGGGTTTCTGCTTATCTGAGTGTCCTGTAGAAGAAGGGGAGGAGGACATAAGGGAAATTAAAGCATTGCAGTTTGAAAGAGTGACTTTGAAACACACGTGCTAGCCTGTAGGCACTTGTTAAGAATGAGAGCATCAGTGCATTATTTAATGAGTTTTACACCCAGAGACTTGTCTTAAGTCCATTGTGTCAAAGGTGTGGGGGCTTAAATGTATTTTTTTTTCCAGTTGCATAATTTTTCATCAGCTTCTTGATGGTCCCTACTAAAAAATAACCCAAAACACAGCAGTATTGTGTGTCCCAGATCCGCCACTCCTCAGGGTGACTGCGCTCTTGCAGCCATGGTTTTGCAGAGGAGACATCCTTGAAAACCACCCACCTTCTGTCTGTGCTCTGACAGCTGCCTTAATGCAATCAGCCAAGAAGGAGCTTACATGCACAGGAGAGAGCTCCAGGCTCTGCCTCACTGTTAGAGTCGAGGACTGGCTGCCCAGAAGCCAACATGTGTCCTCCTCTCAGGTGTCTGAGCAAGGGTAAAAGAAAGGAAATACAAAGAAATATGGATGGAAAAAAGATCTAAGCAAGCCTTTCTCTCACCTCTTCAAAGAAAAAGGACAGTGGTGAGGAAAATTAGTTAATAAAGAAAAAAGAAAGATCTTAAGGGGGGGAAGGTGTCTGGGAAAAACAGGGAATAGAGTAGAATAGAGTAGAATAGGAGTAGAGTAGAGTAGAATAGAATAGAATAGAAGTAGAATACAAAGAGGAGAGGAGAGGAGAGAGAGAGGAGAGGGAGAGGAGAGGAGAGGAGAGGAGAGGAGAGAGGAGAGGAGGAGAGAGGAGAGGAGAGGAGAGGAGAGGAGAGGAGAGAGGAGAGGAGAGGAGAGGAGAGGAGAGGAGAGGAGAGGAGAGGAGGAGAGGGAGAGGAGAGGGAGAGGGAGAGGAGAGGAGGAGAGAGGAGAGGAGAGGAGAGGAGAGGAGAGGAGAGGGAGAGGAGAGGGAGAGGAGAGGAGGGAGAGGGAGAGGAGAGGAGAGGGAGAGGGAGAGGAGAGGGAGGAGAGGAGAGGAGAGGAGAGGGAGAGGAGAGGAGAGAGGAGGAGAGGAGAGGAGAGAGGAGAGGAGAGGAGAGGAGAGGAGAGGAGAGAGGAGAGGAGAGGAGAGGAGAGGGAGAGGAGAGGAGAGGAGAGGAATAGACCAGGTTGGAAGAGACCTTTGAAATCATCAAGTCCAACCTATCATCCAACACCATCTAATCAACTAAACCATGGCACCAAGCACCCCATCCAGTCTCCTCCTAAACACCTCCAGTGATGGCAACTTAGATGTCAAAAGTCAGGAGGAGAAGCCCAGTTCCATCATCAGAATTCATGTCAAGCTGCTAGTGTTCCTAGTTGTTTCCCTGAGGAATCAGAGTCCAAATTACAACTCTGATGAGCTTCTTGTGAAGGGGAAAAGGACCTAGGGGAGCGGTCCTAGTAGATGGAAGGGTGACCATGAGCCAGCAATGTACTCTTGTGGCCAAGAAGACCAATGGTATCCTAGGGTGGATTAGTAGGGGTATGACCAGTAGGTCAAGAGAGGTTCTCCTCCCTCTGCCCTGGTGAGGCCACATCTGGAATATTGTGCCCAGTTCTGGGCCCCTCAGTTCAAGAGAGACAGTGAACTGCTTGAGAGAGTCCAGTGCAGAGCCATGAAAATGATGAAGGGAGTGGAACATCTTCTTTATGAGAAGAGACTGAGGGACCTGGGGGCTCTTTAGCTTGGAGAAGAGGAGACTGAGAGTGACCTCATTCATCCTTATAAATATGTAAAGGGTGAATCCTGAGAGGATGGACCAGGCTCTGCTGGGCGATGCCCAGCGACAGGACAAGGAACAATGGGTGGAAGTTGAGGTGTAGGAAGATCCATGGAAGCATGAGGAAAAATTATTTCACTGTGAGGGTGACAGAACCCTGGAACAGGCTGCCCAAGGGGGTTGTGGAGTCTCCCTCTCTGAAGGAGAAGGGCCATGAGGATGATCAGAGGATTGGAGCTCCTCTCCTATGAGGACAGACTGAGGGAGTTGGGGCTGTTCAGTCTGGAGAAGAGAAGGCTCCGAGGAGAACTAATTGTGGCCTCCCAAGGAAGCTGGGGAGGGACATTTTAGGGTGTCAGGGAGTGATAGGACTGGGGGGAACTGAGCAAAACTAGAATTGGGTAGATTCAGGCTGGATATTAGGAAGAAGTTCTTCCCCATGAGTGTTGCTCAGGGAGGTGGTGGAAACTTCATCCCTGGAGGTTTTTCAGGCCAGGCTGGATGTGGCTCTGGGCAACCTGCTGTTGTGTGAGATGTCCTTGCCCATGGCAGGGGGATAGGAACTAGATGATCCTTGAGGTCCCTTCCAACCCTAAGAATTCTATGATTAGCACTTATAGGGTGAAAAAAGGAGCTGCAACCAATAAACGTTGCTGGCTCTTAGTAAAAGGTGATAACAGTGCCATTTCTTATACTACAGGCTGGAGGAGTCGAGCTGAATTATACATTACAGACATTTTACCCATTCTGCAATGCCTGTGTTGAAAGCCATTATCTTCAGTCCTTGGGGAGCTCCAAAGAACCAGAGACATGGAAGCTTAGAAGAGAGAAGAAGAAGAAGAAGGGGAAGGGGGGGGGGGGGAAGAATTAAAACTTTTTTTTGCCTAGAAGCAAATTTTAGTTTATTATTCAGCTCAGCTCCACTGTGTTCCACTTTCAGAGTTTCCTTGCCTGTTCCACTTAAAGAGCAAATGATGGCATGAAAAAGAAAGAGGCCTTTAAAGCAGGATTTCTTCAGGGGGGACAGGTAAGGTCTCTGGAGTTTGGAGTAACTTTAAAGGAGGTGGATTTGCCACAATAGGTTAGACAGCTTTGTTTAGCCCTTTATCCCCCCCTTTTTTCCCCCCTCTTTTAAAAGGTATTCCTACCTATGAAACAAACTTAATTCACCAAACCTTATAGCCATTAGTGTTGACAAGTGCTGGTTATGTCTACACCTGGGAGCTACTTATTTTGGACTCCTATTACAAGATGAATTAAGAACATACTCTAGGTCACTCTCTGAGTCTACATCAAGCCAAAGATTTTCGTTGTAGGGAACAAATGATCAGGAGTAGTCAGCGTGGATTTGCCAAGGGGAAATCATGCTTGGCTAATCCTATAGCATTCTATGGTGTCCTCAAGCTGCACCAGGGGACATTCAGGCTGGAGGTGAGGAGAAAGTTCTTCACAGAAAGAGGAATTGGCCATTGGAATGTGCTGCCCAGGGAGGTGGTGGAGTCACCATCACTGGAGGTGCTCACAAAAGGCTTGGATGTGGCACTTGGAGCCATGGTTTAGTTGCCATGAGGTGTTAGGTATTAGGTAATAGGTTGGACTTGATGATTTCTGAGGTCTTTTCCAACCTGGTTGATTCCATGATTCTATGAATGGGTAGATGCAGGGGGACCAGTGGATGTAGTCCACCTTGACCTTAGTAAGGCTTTTGACACTGGCTTCTACAACATCCTTGTGAGCAAGCTCAGGAAGTGTGGGATAGAAGAACAGACAATGAGATGGATTAGGAACTGGGAACACAATAGAGAACAAAGAGTGGTG
The DNA here is from genome assembly GCA_011125475.1 of Melanerpes aurifrons. Taxonomy (NCBI): domain Eukaryota; kingdom Metazoa; phylum Chordata; class Aves; order Piciformes; family Picidae; genus Melanerpes; species Melanerpes aurifrons. The sequence continues at coordinate 3,859,490 of WWNC01000001.1, forward strand.
GTCCATGGTGTCAAGTCCAGATGGAGAACTGTAACCAGTGGTGTCTCCTAGGGATCAGTGCTAGGTCCAGTCCTGTTCAGCATCTTACAGTTTCATAGTCTCATAGTTTCATTCAGGGTTGGAAGGGACCACAAGGATCATCTAGTTCCAACCCCCCTGCCATGGGCAGGGACACCCCACACTAGATCAGGCTGGACACAGCCTCATCTTCATCAATGATACTGATGAAGGGACAGACAGACAGAGTCTGGTCAGCAAGTTTGCTGATGATACCAAGCTGGAAGGCTTGGCTGAGACACCTGAAGGCTGTGTGGCCATTCAGCAAAACCTGGACAGATTGAGAGCTGGGCAGAGAGGAACCTGATGAGGTTCAAGGACAAGTACAGAGTCCTGCATCTGGGCAGGAAGAATAAACTGCAGCAGTACAGGTTGGGAGGTGACAGGTTGGACTTGATGATCTTTGATGTCTATTCCAACCTTGGTGATTCTGTGATTGTGTGATCTGCTGGAGAGCAGCCCTGTGGAGAAGGACCTGGGAGACCTGGTGGATAACAAGTTCTGCATGGGACAGCAATGTGCCCTGGTGGCCAAGAAGGCAAATGGGATCCGGGGGGGCATTCAGTTTTGGGCTCCTCAGTTCAAGAGGGACAGGGATCTGCTGGAAAGAGTCCAATGAAGAGCTACCAGGATGATTGAGGGAATGGAGCACTGCCCTATGAGGGGAGGCTGAGAGCCCTGGGGCTGATTGGTCTGGAGAACAGAAGATTGAGAGGAGATTTAACAAATGCTTATAAATATCTGAGGTCTGGGGGTCAGGAGGGAGGGGACAGGCTCTGCTCAGTTGCATCCTGGATTAGGACAAGGGGCAATGGATGTAAGCTGAAGCACAGGAGGTTCCACCTCAATGTAAGGAGGAACTTCTTCACTGGGAGGGTCCCAGAGCCCTGGAACAGGCTGCCCAGAGAGGTTGTGGAGTCTCCTTCTCTGGAGACTTTCCAGCCCCATCTGGATGTGTTCCTGTGTGACCTGTGCTGGATTCTATGCTCCTGCTCTGGCAGGGGGCTTAGACTTGATGATCTTTGGAGGTCCCTTCCAATCCCTAACATCCTGTGAGCCTGTGAAATGGTAACAATTCTATGACCCAAATGTTAGCTATTTTAACTCATAGCTATGCATTGAATAAACCAGCAACAAAAGCCTGGGCAGAACTCACCTTTACAACTGGAAAACTGGCATGAGGATAAGTTTTACAACTTCACACTCCAGTGAAGTAATACCTTGATGAAATGGTTCACTGGAAACAGATGCTAGCTGGTGGGATAAAATGCCTGTGGCGAGTTTAAGCAGCTTCAAATCTACCTCATGTAAGCCTATGCCTGACAGCAAAAGGAGAAATGCCCTCCCAGCCTTTCTGTTGCTTACCCCAGCACAGGTAGCATACGTTTTCTGATTAACTTTTGGTGTGGTAGAAGCTGCTGCAAGCTGAGAGGTTGCTAAGGATTTTTGCAAGCAAGGGAAAGGATATTTGAGGCAAAAAAATACCACCTAGAGAAATAGGGCATGTTTATCATCTCTGACAGAGCATAGCAGAGGGTCTGCCTGAATTGAAGAGCAACACATACTGGCATTTCCATTTCTTAAGGCCTGTGTTCATGTCACAAGTTAGAATCACAGAATTGTTAGGGATGGAAGGGACCTCAAGGATCATCCAGTTCCAGCCCCCTGCCATGGGCAGGGACACCTCACACTAGAGCAGGTTGCTCACAGCCACATCCAGCCTGGCCTTCAAAAACCTCCGGGGATGAGGCTTCCACCACCTCCCTGGGCAACCTGTGCCAGTCTCTCACCATCCTCATGGGGAAGAACTTCTTCCTGACATCCAATCTGAACCTCCCCATTTCTAGTATTGCTCCATTCCCCCTAGTCCCATCACTCCCTGACTTCCTAACTTATAAGGATTAAGTGTCAGAAAAAAACCAAAGCAAACCTGGCAACAATAGTCAGTGCATTACATGGGAAAATACAAGATGAAACCAAATTCTTCACTATGAGGGTAGCAAGACTCTGGAATGGATTGTCCAGAGAGGCTGTGGATGACCTCTTCTTGGAGATGGTGAAGACCAGGTTGGATGGGGCCTTGAGTTACCTGGTCTAGTTGAGAGACGTCCCAGCCCATGGCAGGGAGGTTGGATTAGATGATCTCTAAGGTCTCTTCCAGCCCAGGCCATTCTATGCTTCTATGAAATGTCTTCACCCTGAGGAATTTAACAAATTTCTGCTTCACTAAATTATGTCTTGAAGAAACAAACAAACAAACAAACAAAACCCCCCAACAGTCTAAAAGCAGAGCAGAGAACCACCTCAATACTGAGAATGAAAACCTGTTATCCTTTCATCTGTGCTCAGAGGGTTTATGAAAGTTAGTAGAGAGCAATCAGAATACAAAATAATCCAGGTTGGAAAAGACCTCAGATATCATCAAGTCCAACCTATCACCCAACAGCATCTAATCAACTAAACCATGGCACCAAGTGCCTCATCCAGGCTCTTTTTAAACACCTCCAGTGATGGTGACTCCACCACCTCCCTGGGCAGCACATTCCAGTGGCCAATCTCTCTCTCTGAACAATTTCTTCCTAACATCCAGCCTAAATCTCCCCTGGTGCAGCTTGAGACTGTGTCCTCTTGTTCTGTCACAGGTCTCCTGGGAGAAGAGACTAACCCCCACCTGGGTACAGTCTCCCTTCAGGTAGATGTAGATGACAACAAGGTCTCCCCTGAGCCTCCTCTTCTCCAGGCAAAACCAACCATGAACAAATCTAAACCAAACTCAGTCTAGCCTCAAGGAAAACTCTTGTGTTTACTGTCACTTATCCAAGCTCCTTGATTCCCTTGGGTTCACCTCCGTTTGCTGCAGCAGCCGTAAATAAAGTGTGTCCAGCTCAATTGTAGGCTGACTCTTTGAGTCTCAGCTTTTTGCTGGCATCCTCAAAACACCAGCTGTTATACTTCTTTAAAGCTTTCATACATTTTGAGCATGCCAAGAAAGAGGTTATATAACATCTTGCCAGAGACCTTGACTGGAACTCCAGTCAAGGAAGTCAGCCTGAAGAGCAGCCCAGTTCTCAGATGGCAAAAGCTTCACTCAGATGCCTCTCACAAGGACCCCACTGAGAATCAGACCTGAGGTAAATTAAATAGCAAAAGAAAAATAACTAAGGTTGTTTTTTTCTTCAACTGATTTAAATCTCATGATGAATTTGCCTGGAATGGAATGGAATGGAATGGAATGGAATGGAATGGAATAGAATAGAATAGAATAGAATAGAATAGAATAGAATAGAATAGAATAGAATAGAATAGACCAGGTTGGAAGAGACCTTCAAGATCATTGTGTCCAACCTATCAACCAATCCAACCCACCTAAACAACTAACCCATGGCACCAAGCACCCCAGCAAGTCTCCTCCTGAACATCTCCAATGATGGTGACTTCACCACCTCCCCAGGCAGCCCATTCCAATGGGCAATCATTCTCTCTGTGTAAAACTTCCTCCTGACCTCCAGCCTGAACTTCCCCTGGTGCAGCCTGAGACTGTGTCCTCTTGTTCTGGTGCTGGCTGCCTGGGAGAAGAGACCAACTTCTGCCTGTTTACAACCCCCTTCAGGTAGTTGTAGAGAGCAATAAGGTCACCCCTGAGTCTCCTCTTCTCCAGGCTAAGCAGCCCCAGCTCCCTCAGTCTCTCCTCATAGGGCTGTGTTCCAAACCCCTCCCCAACTTTGTTGCCCTTCTCTGGACTCATTCCAGCAAGTCAACCTCCTTCCTAAACTGAGGGCCCAGGACTGGACACAGGACTTGAGGTGTGGTCTAACCAGTGCAGTGTACAGGGGCAGAATGACCTCCCTGCTCCTGCTGGCCACACTGTTCCTGATGCAGGCCAGGATGCCATTGTCAGCAAAACTATCTCTAAATTTGTGTGTGTTCATCCCTGGGTTTTAGCAAGAGTATTCCCCCAACAGCCTTCAACAGAAAAGAGCAAACTTCCTTTGATGCAAACTTTGCCACCCATTAAATACACCCAGAGTGCACACACCCAGGCAAACTCCTGACCTCCTGAAACGAAATGATCCTCTTCCTCTGCACCAGCTTGAAAATGATTTGACAAATTGGGATAAGCTCAAATTATCCTAGTTTTCCAGATTAAAATCCTCTGAAGTTTTTTTTTTTCTTTCTTTCTTTCTTTCTTTCTTTCTTTCTTTCTTTCTGTCTTTCTGTCTTTCTGTCTTTCTGTCTTTCTTTCTGTCTTTCCTTCTTTCCTTCTTTCCTTCTTTCTTTCTTTCCTTCTTTCCTTCTTTCTTTCCTGCTTGCTTTCTCTTTCTTTCTTTCTTTCTTTTCTTTCTTTCTTTCTTTCTTTCTTTCTTTCTTTCTTTCTTTTTCTTTCTTTCTTTCCTTCCTTTCTTTCTTTCCTTCCTTCCTTCCTTCCTTCCTTCCTTCCTTCCTTCCTTCCTTCCTTCCTTCCTTCCTTCCTTCCTTCCTTCCTTCCTTCCTTCCTTCCTTCCTTCCTTCCTTCCTTCCTTCCTTCCTTCCTTCCTTCCTTCCTTCCTTCCTTCCTTCCTTCCTTCCTTCCTTCCTTCCTTCTTTCCTTCCTTCTTGTAACCTTTCTGTAGCTTTCCTCTCCTCTTGTCCTTGAGAGTATCATCACTCATTTTTTTGTTTGTTTTCTCTTTGGGACATTAGGGAAACATTGAAGAATCCTTATTTAAATAAAGGAGAGAACAAACCCTATTATACTTTGATATTTGCTGACACCATTTCATTTTCAAAGCTATTTACTTTGTCTTTGTTTTGGCAACATCGAAATGAGGCCTATTCTTTTTGTTACTGACATGAAAATAAAGAACATTGGGGATTGCTCTCCACATCCCTTTGGCAAACTACTTTTGGTGCAAGCACCTTGTTGTTTCACAACAGGGAAAATTAATCAGAGTTCTTAATAGTCACACAGAACCTTTCAAATGCGGTAGAAATCACATACTGAAGTCAATATGAAGTGGCACAATCTAAATGGTTCTAACTAAAACCATAGAATGGAAGAGAGGAGAAGGAGAGGAGAGGAGAGGAGAGGAGGGGAGAGGAGAGGGGGAGAGGAGGAGGGGGAGAGAGGAGAGGGGAGAGGAGAGAGAGGAGAGGGAGAGGAGAGGAGAGGAGAGGAGAGGAGAGAGGAGAGGAGAGGAGAGGAGAGGAGAGGGGGGAGGGGAGGGAGGGGAGGGAGGGAGGGGAGAGGAGAGGAGAGGGAGGAGAGGAGAGGAGAGGAGAGGAGAGGAGAGGAGAGGAGAGGAGAGGAGAGGAGAGGAGAGGGAGGAGGGAGAGGAGAGGAGAGGAGAGGAGAGGAGAGGAGAGGAGAATTAACCAGGTTGGAAAAGACCTTTGAGATCATCCAGTCCAACCTACCACCCAACACCATCTAATCAACTAAACCATGGCACCAAGTGCCTCATCCAGTCCCTTTTTAAACACCTCCAGTGATGGTGACTCCACCACCTCCCTGGGCAGCACATTCCCATAGCCAATCACGCTTTCTGTCACACACACACACACAGATATCATGTTAACATGGACCCTAATAAGTCTTATTTATTAGCTATTTCTTCTTTGGCTCACACACTATTATTATTATTTTTCCTACATCTCAGTAGGTCACAGAATCACAGAAAACCTCTGGTTGGAAGACACTTCAAAGATCATCCAGTCCAATCCAAATCCTTGTTTGGATGTGGTGCTCAGGGCTATGGTTTAGAGGAGACCCTCGTAGAGTAGGGTTCTGGTTTGGCCTTGGTGATCCAGAGGGTCTTTTCCAACCTGAATGTTTCTGTGATTCTGTGACCTCAGTTTAGTCACTGACTTCAACCAAGCTGATTTCTTATACCTCTAAAGCCTTCACACTTGCTCTGCTGGTATTCTACCTGCGTCTTGTGCTTCCTTTGGAACAGTGTTTCACCATGTTCCTTGTCCCTCTGTCCTTTCAGTTCCTGTTTTTGACTCCTTTGATATCCCTTTATGCTCCACCTGAGCCCTGGTTTTAAAGGTTTCACTTCTGACCAAATGCATTTTCTTCATGTCATTTTTTTTTCACTCTCTTATATAATGCTTCTTGAAGTGAAAAAGTGGTCATGAAATGAAGTAAAAAAATATATATATGCCCTTTAAATATGAGGTAGTGTAACCCATGATGCTGTCCAAAGCAGATAAACTAATTGATTGGGAGAAATTAAATATTGATACTGTCTTCTCAGGGCTAGCACAAAACTAAGAAGTTTTGCCAATTTTGCATGGCCCCCTGAGAGCTGATGTGAAAAGATACTGAAGTATAAGTAGGACAAGTGGCTAAAAGAGAGGAGTTTGTAGCTGCTGCACCAGGATTGTAAACTATGGGGGCTTATACACTGCAGCACAGGAGCTTCCACCTCAGTGTGAAGAGCAGCTTCTTCACTGTGAGGGTCCCAGAGCACTGGAACAGGCTGCCCAGAGAGGTTGTGGAGTCTCCTTCTCTGGACACTTCTGGATGTGTTCCTGTGTGACCTGTGCTGGGTTCATAGAATCATAGAATCATAGAATCATAGAATCAACCAGGTGGGAGCAGACCTCTGATCATCAAGTCCAACCTATTACCTAATACCTAACACCTCCTGATGAATAAACCATGGCTTCAAGTGCCACATCCAAGCCCTTTTTGAACACCTCCAGTGATGGTGACTCCACCACCTCCCTGGGCAGCACATTCCAATGGCCAGTCATTCTTTATGGGAAGAACACCTCCCAGTGAGCCTGACTCCCCCACAACTCATTCTGGGCAGATCATCATTCCAATGGCCAGAGTTCCATTCTAAACACCCCCAGGGACAGGGCCTCAACCACCTCCCTGGACAACCCATTCCAGGGTCTCACCACTCTCATGGTGAAGAACCTCCTCCTCACAAGAATCTCCCCACCTCCAGCTTCATTCCATTCCCCCTAGTCCTAACACTACCTGACATCCTGAGAAGTCCTTCCCCAGCCTTCCTGTAGGCAGATCCACAATTAGGTCACCTCGAGCCTCTCTTCTGCAGACTGAACAGCCCCAACTCCTTCAGTCTGTCCTGATGCTGATTGCCTGCTCTGGGAGAAAAGATTCAACCTCTTGTTCTGATGCTGGTTGCCTGCCTGGGAGAAAAGACCAACCCCCATCTGGCTACAACCTCCCTTCAGGTAGTTGTAGAGAGCAATTAGGTCTCCCCTGAACCTCCTTTTCTCCATGCTACACAACCCCAGCTGATGCTGTGGTCCTACTCTGGCAGGAGTTTGGACTTGATGGTCTCTGGAGGTTTCTTTCAAGTCCTAATATCCTAACTACCTGAAAGGAGGTTGTGAAAAGGCTGCTGCTGGTCTCTTCTCCCAGGTAATTAGTGATAGAACAAGAGGGAATTGCCACAAACTGTGACTGGGTAGGTTTAGACTGGACATTAGGAAACAGTTTTTTCATGGCAAGAGTGGTCAGGGATTGGAATGTGCTGCCCAGGGAGGTGGTGGAGTCCCCAAGCCTGGCTGTGTTTCAAGGTGGTTTGGATGTGGTGCTTGGGGGATATGGTTTAGGGGTGACCCTTGTAGAGTAAGGTTCTGGGTTGGGCTTGGTGATCCTGAGAGCTTTTTCCAACCTGAATGTTTCTGCCATTCTGTGGCTCAAAATTGTTCAGAATCAAGATAATAATCTGGAAAAAGGGGGAGAGGGGGGAGGAAATCCCAGAACAAACCAGAAGCTAAAGCTGTAAATATGTTTTAGACCTAATTTTCCTGCTCTTCAATCTTCTGTGAAATCCCCAAATTCTGAACTTTACTTTGACCTCATTTAATTCCCTTCCAGCAGTGATTTTATATTGTTCATTCTGTATTGCTGTGCTCTGTTCACTTTCTCCATTCTCTTCAAGCTGATCTCTGGCTTCTTACCAACTAGAGTTGATTCCTTTAAACAGAATAACTTCAGCAAATGCATCATTTTTTTGGGGGGTGGGGTGGCTCTGTCTGTATTTATTGCTCCTGCTCCTAGTCAGCTGCTAGTTCTTGAGCCTTTTATAGTTATTTACTTTAAAATGCATATTCTGATGACTTAGGAATGTGTACTGAAGCACTGTCTGCAGCTCAGATTGCAATGCAGCTGTTTGCCCTCCCTCTGTACTTTACAGTTCTTCAATCTTTCTCCCCAGACACTCAATATATATTTATTTTCATTTTTAAAAGCCTTCTGTTTATTGCTTCCACTAATCTTTAGATCTCTACTTAACCTCATTGCCCACTATTGCCCTTTTCCTCCATGTAGATTTAACCAGCATGTCAGTTACAGTTTCTCCGGAAGGCTTCTCATCCAAAAACAAACCAAACAAATCCCCCAACAAACAAACCAAGGACAGACTTTTCTTGGTGCTTCTGACACCACAGCTTCCCTCAGGCTTTTGTGCCCTGAAAAATCTCTACTCCTGTTTCTGTAGTATAGAACAGAACAGAACAGAACAGAACAGAATAGAATAGAATAGAATAGAATAGAATAGAATAGAATAGAATAGAATAGAATAGAATAGAACAGACCAGACCAGGTTGGAAGAGACCTTCAAGATCATCACATCCAACCCATCAACCAATCCAACCCGCCTAAACAACTAAACCATTCAACCAAGCACCCCAGCAAGTCTCCTCCTGAACACCTCCAATGATGGTGACTCCACCACCTCGCCAGGCAGCACATTCCAATGGGCAATCACTCTCTCTGTATAGAACTTCCTAACATCCAACCTAAACCTCCCCTGGTGCAGCCTGAGACTGTGTCCTCTTGTTCTGGTACTGGCTGCCTGGGAGAAGAGACCAACCTCCCCCTGTCTACAGCCTCCCTACAGGTAGTTGTAGACAGCAATACTGAAACACAGGGCTTCATAACCCATCCTTGTTCTCATGCTTTAATCAACCATTGTCACTACCCCTTGTGAATCCTCCCACTTGAAAGTTTCTTGAGCCTCTGCATTTCACTGGTGATTTTCTGGGCTGCTCCCTTCAGCCTACCTCATTTTCTTATGTACCCAGCACACTTCACTGGAGTTTAGGCAATCAAAGGAAAAAAAAAACATCCTTCAGAGGGATTAGTAATTAGTCTTAAGGTTGTGTCAAGCAAGCTTATGGTAAAAGGATTTCTTAAGCATTCCATGCCTTAGTGAAAGTGATTGTCTTGATTGTCTGCAAAGATGTGCACTTTCTACCTGTTTTTGCCTCCTGCAAGTCCTCAGGCAGTAAGCAGAGCTGTTGCTCTGGCACCTGTAGAGCAAGAAGATGAAGTTTCCAGGTGCACTAATTCTTAGTGCTGAGTTCTGAATGCATTGCAAGATACAAAGGAAGTGGAAATAAGAGAAAGAACTTCCCTTCACATCCTTCTGCACCAGAAGGATGTTGAAAATGTGAGAGATGCATCTAAGGAAGGCTGAGGGCTGTTTCGGTACTCCTACTTTTGGAATGGAATGGAATGGAATGGAATGGAATGGAATGGAATGGAATGGAATGGAATGGAATGGAATGGAATGGAATGGGATGGGATGGGATGGGATGGGATAGAATAGAATAGAATAGAATAGAATAGAATAGAATAGAATAGAATAGAATAGAATAGAATAGAATAGAATAGAATAGAATAGACCAGACCAGACCAGACCAGGTTGGAAGAGACCTTTGAGGTCATCACTTAGCTCACTGAAGTGCCATGGTCCTGCAGAAAGGGACCTGGGGATGCTAATGGACAAGCAGCTGAAATAGGAGCCAGCAGTGTGGCCAGGAAGCCAATGGCATCCTGTCTGGGATTAGAAAGGCTGTGTCCAGCAGGAGCAGGGAGGGGATTGTCCCCTGGGACTCAGAGACCAACCCCCACCTGGCTACATGCTTTAAAATGCAGGCTAATAGTGAGAATAGAGGCACATCCTCCACACAGCTATCAACATTACTTCCCAGTGCTGCTGTATGTAATCAGCAGGTAAGATTGGGCCTCAGTTCTGCTTATTCATGTGTAACCAAGACCTGGAGCTTCCAAATCCCCCTTAAACTGCTTAGAGAGACACTTAGCAACTGTTGGCAAAGGACTGGGTGAAACTGGCAAGAAACAAAAGTAATTTCTAGGCATGCCTGAAAATCAATGAAGTTGTGAATAAAGCTGGCCACAAAGATGGGAAGGAAAGAAGAAAGATGTTGAGTTGCTGGAAGGTGTCCAGAGAAGAGCAACGAGGCTGGTAAGGGGTCTGGAGCACAGCCTTGTTAGGAGAGGCTGAGGGAGCTGGGGTTGTTTAGCCTGGAGAAGAGGAAGGTTCAGGGGAGACCTCATTGCTGTCTACAACTACCTGAAGGGAGGTTGTAGCTAGGTGGAAGTTGGTCTTTTCTCCCAGGCAACCAGCACCAGAACAAGAGGACACAGTCTCAAGCTGTGCCAGGGGAGGCTGAGGCTTGAGGTGAGGAGAAAGTTCTTCCCAGAGAGATTTGTTGGCCATTGGAATGTGCTGCCTAGGGAAGTGGTGGAGTCCCCATCCCTGGAGGTGTTCAAGAGGGGATTGATGTGGCACTTGATGCCATGGTTTAGTAGTCATGAAGTCTTGGGTGACAGGTTGGACTTGATGATCTTTGGGGTCTCTTCCAACCTTATTGATTCTATGATTCTATGATGGGGAGCATTTGCTAATAGATAGAGGCTGGCTGGGCATTGTGTCATGGAATCATAGAATCAGTCAGGGTTGGAAGGGACCACAAGGATCATCTAGTTCCAACCCCCCTGCCATGGGCAGGGACACCTCACACTAGATCAGGCTGGCCAGTCCAATCCCCTCTTGAACACCTCTAGGGATGGTGACTCACCACCTCCCTGGGCAGCACATTCCAGTGGCAAATTACTCTCTCTGTGAAGAACTTTCTCCTCACCTTGAGCCTCAAACTCCCCTGGCTGGAGATTGTTTCCTGGACAGAAATATTAGCCTTTATTCCCAAAAGTGAATGCTGCCACTGCAGTACCTCAGGTGAAAAACCTTTCTAGAACGCTTCAGCCCTGGTGAAAAGCCAAGCCAGGAGTTTCTGGGCTTTTATGCTTGGAGTGCAGAAACGTTTCCACAATCCTGACACACTGCAAGAGGCTTCAGTCAGACAGCAGAGCAGAAAACATTAGCTTACAAAAGGGACTGTCACAGCTGCAGTGGTGTTTTAAAGACATGGCAGTGATGAACAACTTGATCTCATTCAGAAAGAGCCCAAGACTGCAGAAACATTTGGATGCTACTAGTTTAAAATAGCACCACCAAAAAAGAATGTGAAAGAGCCATGTACATGTTAGTCTCAGAAGATTTTTCTTGTTGGCTTCATTGCACTGCAAAATCAACTCAAATTCTCTCTATCAGTATAAAAAAAGTGACAAGTCTCCGTCTTCTGCTCTAGTTTTATCTTTTCAATGTACACTTGGACATCAGAAGCAGATAGATTATCATAGTATATAGTATTAGTCAGGGTTGGAAGGGACCACAAGGATCATCGAGTTCCAAACCCCCTGCCATGGGCAGGGACACCCCACACTAGATCAGGCTGCCCACAGCCTCATCCAGCCTGGGCTTAAACACCTCCAGGGACAGGGCCTCAACCATCTCCCTGGACAACCCATTCCAGGGCTTCACCACTCTCATGGGGAAGAACTTCCTCCTCACCTCCAGCCTGAATCTCCCCACCTCCAGCTTCACTCCATTCCCCCTAGTCCTATCACTACCTGAGATCCTCAGAAGTCCTTCCCCAGCCTTCCTGTAGCCCCCTTCAGATACCTGAAGGCCATAAGAAGGTCTCCTCAGAGCCTTCTCTTCTGCAGACTGAACAGCCCCAACTCCTTCAGTCTGTCCTCATAGGAGAGGTGCTCCAGCCCTCTGATCATCCTCCTGGCCCTTCTCTGGACACCTTCCAGCACCTCCACATCCCTCTTGTAATAGGGGCTCCAGAACTGGACACAGTCCTCCAGGTGGGGTCTCACCAGGGCTGAGTAGAGGGGGAGGATCACCTCCCTTGCCCTGCTGGCCACGCTTCTGATGCAGCCCAGGATCTGATTGGCTTTGCGGGCTGCAAGTGCACATTGAGAGCTCATGTTGAGCTTCTTGTCCACCAGCACCCCCAAGTCTCTCTCCTCAGGGCTACTTTCCAGCCAGTCACTGCCCAGCCTGTATTTGTGCCTGGGATTGCCTCCACCCAGATGCAGGACCCTGCACTTGCTCTTGTTGAACCTCATGAGGTTGTCATGGGCTCACCTCTCCAGCCTGTCAAGGTCCCTCTGGATGGCCTCCCTTCCCTCCAGCTGTCTGCTGCACCACACAGCTTGGTGTCATCAGCAAACCTGCTGAGGGTGCACTCAATGCCACTGTCCATGTCACCCACAAAGATGTTGAACAAGACAGGTCCCAGGACTGATCCCTGAGGGACTCTGCTTGTCCCTGGCCACCACTGGGACATGGAGCCATGGACAGCCTCATTATAGCCAGGCAATGGTCATTTCAACCAGTTTGCTGTTTCTAGTGCTCTGCATAAGGTATTCCTAAAGTCCCCGAAGCTAGCTGCATTGACTCCTTGTCATAAAATACATACTTATGTATTTTACATTTAATATTCCTGGTGGTGGTCTCTTCAGGCACCACCATAACTTATTTACAAAGTCCACTTATAAGTTCAGTGATTTAGTTGTGGGCATTGAGGACAGACTGAGGGAGTTGGGGCTGTTCAGTCTGGAGAAGAGAAGGTTCCAACGAGACCTAATTGTGGCCTTCCAGTATCTGAAGGGGGACTACAAGAAAGCTGGGGAGGGACTTTTGAGGGTGTCAGGGAGTGATGGGACTGGGGGGAATGGAACAAACTAGAAATGGGTAGATTGAGATTGGATGTTAGGAAGAAGTTCTTCCCCCTGAGGGTGGTGAGACACTGGGACAGGTTGCCCAGGGAGGTGGTTGAGGCTCCATCCCTGGAAGTTTTGAAGCCCAGGCTGGATGAGGCTCTGTCCAGCCTGATCTAGTGTGAGGTGTCCCTGGCCATGGCAGGGGTGTTGGAACTGGATGATCCTTGTGGTCCTTTCCAACCCTGACAATTCTATGACTCTTGATCACTTCTGCCTTCAGCTGCATTCCTACTTTCTAAACTCAGCTCTTATTTCCTTGAGGCTCAGAACAGAAGCACAAAGCACGAGTTTGTCATGGCAGTTTCATGCAGAAGTGGCAAATAATGTCATGTGGTGCAAACAGAGGGTCTTGCAACACTTTTCTCTGTTTCAATGAGACAGTCTTGGAAAGTTAGACAGGTAAGCAAGCCCTTTGATTTACAGAGGGCAGATCCTTAGGGACCTTGTTTTGAGAACTCTCTGTTCTGAACAGCCCAAGAAAAACCAATGGAATCACAGAAAGCTGGAAAACCACAAACAGCAAAGTGGAAAGAGTTGACTTCTATCCTGCCTTACCTCCAACCCACCTAGTAACCCTCAGCATGCTGAGAGAAACAGGAGCAGAGAAACAGCCCCAGGTGTCAGTACTCATCTTCTCGAGTTATTTCAAGGCATCCTAATTATTTACAGTAACAGAGACACTGGGAGAGGTCCAAAGCATCTCTGAGTACTGCCATGTCACAGCTCTCCTGAGGATTTCAGCTCCCTCATTAAGGCAATGTCATTACCATGATCTGCTCACATGCTTGAATGAAATCTCTCTAACAATGCATGGTGCTGCAGGCAGGAGCATCTTATCCAGGCCCACCTCAGCTTTTTGCAGGGCATCAGCTGAGAAAGGGAGATTTGAAGGCAGGCTGAAGTCTGAGCATGCTTAAAGGAAAGGAAAGCTAGTCTGCAGTAATTATTGTGATACAAATTAAACTTTAGGAGCTAATGTGGAAAAAAAGAAGAGCCTCAACAGAGGCTGCTAAAGGTGCAGCACATAGAATCATGGAATCATGGAATCAACCAGGATGGGAAAGACCTCAGTGATCATCAAGTCCAACCTATTACCTATTACCTAACACCTCCTGACAACTAAACCATGGCTCCAAGTGCCACATCCAAGCCTCTTTTGAACACCTCCAGGGATGGGGACTCCACCACTTCCCTGGGCAGCACTTCCCAATGGCCAATTCCTCTTTCTGTGAAGAACTTTCTCCTCACCTTGAGCCTAAACTTCCCCTGGCACAGCTTGAGACTGTGTCCTCTTGTTCTGGTGCTGGTTGCCTGGGAGGAGACCAACCCCCACCTGGCTACAACCTCCCTTCAGGTAGTTGTAGACAGCAAGAAGGTCTCCCCTGAGCCTCCTCTTCTCCAGGCTAAGCAACCCCAGCTCCCTCAGCCTCTCCTCACAGGGCTGTGCTCCAGACTTCTCCCCAGCCTTGTTGCCCTTCTCTGGACACTTTCAAGTATTTCCATGTCCCTCTTAAATTGGGGGGCACAGAGCTGGACACAGAACATCTCCTCATCCTCATTCCATGGCATTTGTACTTAAGGACCAGAAGCAGTGCTGCAGGTTGCATGCTGGACTTTCTCATGCATATAGATAGCCTCTGGGAGAAAACAAAATATGAGGCCATCCATGTGGGGTTTTTTTCCACTTACTATTAGAGGGCATGAATTGTTCTGTAGGGCAAAGCCAGTACACTCACTCAGACTCCTACGTAAATTGTCCCAGGATCCTAATTTGATGTTCTCCCATGGAGAGTGATTAGGGTCAGAGGACTTAAGCTGTATTCTAACACATATTAGATTTAAATAATCCTGTCTTATCTCTCCTGGCTCCCATCCAGTTCATTTTGACATGTTTCACTGAGTGAGTTGGTTTGTAAGGTTTGACCAAGTTTTAGCAGCCTCTAGTGATATTTTACCAGCAAGCAGGCAACCCCCTACCCACCCAGGCTCTGCAGTGCAGCAGGCTTTGATTTTTCTAAGATATCACAAGAGACTGAATTTCACTGAGGAAGCTACAGAAACCTGGCTTGCCAAACTAGGTGTCTCAGGCTTCCATACTCTGAGCACATCTGGGCTGTCATAGCTCCCTGTAGAGGCTATCTTAGAATAGAATAGCATGGAATAGCATAGCATAGCATAGCATAGCATAGCATAGCATAGAATGGAATGGAATGGAATGGAATGGAATGGAATGGAATAGAATAGAATAGAATAGAATAGAATAGAATAGAATAGAATAGAATAGAATAGAATAGAATAGACCAGGTTGGAAAAGACCTCAGAGATCATCCAGTCCAACCTATCACCCAACAGCATCTAATCAACTAAACCATGGCACCAAGCACCCCATCCAGTCTCTTCCTAAACACCTCCAGTGATGGTGACTCCACCACCTCCCTGGGCAGCACATCCCAATGGCCAATCTCTCTCTCTATGAAGAATTTCTTCCTAACATCCAGCTTAAACCTCCCTCAGTGCAGCTTGAGACTGTGTCCTCTTGTTCTGGTGCTGCTTGCCTGGGAGAAGAGACCAGCCCCCACCTGGCTACAACCTCCCTTCAGGTAGTTGTAGACAGCAATAAGGTCTCCCCTGCGGCTCCTCTTCTCCAGCCTAAGCAACCTCAGCTTCCTCAGCCTCTCCTCACAGGGCTGTGCTCCAAACCCTTAAACACCTCCAGGGACAGGGCCTCAGCCACCTCCCTGGACAACCCATTCCAGGGCTTCACCCCTCTCATGGGGAAGAACTTCCTCCTCAGTATACTAAGAAGGGAAACCACACAGCACAGACTTCTTAAGCAGAGAGTCGCCTAACAACTGGGACCAGAGGGAATTCACGAGGTCATGCTGCTTTGCATCTGCAAATGAACAGATATTAAACCAAAACATGTTTAATGCTTTGAAAAGATGATTCAGCAAAGAAGAGGAGCAGTGCAGTGAGATGAAAAGATGATTTCTCCCATGACCAGTGTGCTTCAAATTGACCAGAGAAAGTAATCTAATCAGACTTTATTAAACTGATTCTGCAGTACATCCTCAATGCCTGGAAGCATTGTCTGAGCTGGTCTGCAAGTCTAATCCTGCTTTAGGAGGCTTGCCAGCTCTTTAGCCTTTTTTGAAGTGGAAACCCAGGCACATGCAATTTAATTATTGCAAACTGTTTTAATTAGGAAAAAAAAACAATAAGCAAACAAGTCTGTGAACCTTGGATGGTGCTAGACTTCTGAGAGAGGCTGCACGCACGACAGCGGTGCTGAGAGCATTCTGCCCAAGCAATAGCTGATTCATTCAGAGCAAGTTGTAGCTGATAGTGTAGGCTCACAAGCCAGCCTAAAGAGGTGCTGCCAGGTTATATAATCTTTGAGCTCTCATCCAAGGCAGCCCTGAAGGCAAGCAGAGAGGAGAATTGCTAAGGAGTTGCTTTTGCTTTAGCTACTTCCTCTCTTGCTTGACAAGCTGGCAGCATTGGCAGCAGCAGTTTCAGACCCATATCAGTGAGGAAGCTCCACTAGGGCAACAGGCAGCTCCTCACAGATAGAATCACACAAACAGACTTGTTGGAGTTGGAAAGGACCTCAAGGATCAGCCAGTTCCAACCCCTGCCATGGGCAGGGACACCTCACACTACAGCAGGTTGCTCACAGCCACATCCAGCCTGGCTGCAAACACCTCCAGGCATCAGGTTTCCACCACCTCCCTGGTGCCAGTCTCTCACCACCCTCATGGGGAAGAACTTCTTCCTAACATCCAAGCTGAATCTACCCATTTCTAGTTTTGTTCCATTTCCCCCAGTCCTATCACTCCCTGACACCCTCAAAAGTCCCTCCCCAGCTTTCTTGTAGCACCCTTCAGATACAGGAAGGCCACAATTAGGTCTCCTCAGAGTCTTCTCTTCTCCAGACTGAACAGCCCCAACTCCCTCAGTCTGTCCTCATAGCAGAGCAGCTCCAGCCCTCTGCTCATCCTCATGGCCCTTCTCTGGACACCTTCCAGCACCTCCAGATCCTTCCTGTAATAGAGGCTCCAGAAATTGACACAGTGGTCCAGGTGGGGTCTCACCAGAGCAGAGTAGAGGGGGAGGATCACCTCCCTCACCCTGTTGGCTATGCTTCTCTTGATGCAGCCCTGGCTGTGGTTGGCTTTTTGGGATGCAAGTTCCCACTGCTGGCTCAGGTTCAGCTTCTCCTCCCCCAGCACCCCCAAGTCCTTTTCTTCAGGACTGCTCTCAAGCCAGTCCCAGCCCAGCCTATATTGGTGTTTGGGATTGGCCTGACCCAGATTGTTAAAGCAAAATGCAACTTGTGACAGGACAAGAGGCCATCCCCTGAAGCTGCACCAGGGGAGGTTTAAGTTGGATATTAGGAAGCACTTCTTCACAGAAAGGCTGATCAGGCACTGGGATGACTGCCCAGAGAGGTGGTGGAGTCACCATCACTGGAGGTGTTTAAGAAAAGCTTGGATGTGGCACTTGGTGGCCGGGTTTAGCTGATGTGGTGGTGTTAGGTCCTAGGCTGAACTTGATGATCACAGAGGTCTTTTCCAGCCTCAATAATTCTGTGATTCTATGGGTGTACAAGTTGGAAGAGGACAGAGCCAGGACAGCTGACCCCAACTCATGAAAGAAGTATCCCATGCCACATGAGGCTGTACTCAGCAATAAAACAAAATGGAGAAAGGAGGAGGAAGGGAGGGACAATCAAACCTGTGACATTTACCTTCCCAAGAAAGTGTTATGCATGCTGAAGCCCTGGAGGTGACTGAGCATCTGCCTGCCAGTGGGAAGCAGGGTAATGATTCCTTACTTTGCTTTGCTTGCAGGTGCAGCTTTTGCTGTTCTTGTTAAACTGCATTTCTCTTAAAGAGCAAGTTCTCTCCCTTTCACCCTTCCTATTCTCCCCCCCCAACCCACTAGGTTGAGAGGGCAAGAGGCTGTGTGGGGCTGAGCTGCCTACTGGGCTGAGCCCACAATATTTGAATAGAGTAGAGTAGAGTAGAGTAGAGTAGAGTGGAATGGAATGGAATGGAATGGAATGGAATGGAATGGAATGGAATAGCATAGAATCAAATCCAAGAGAATCCAATAGAAGAGAATCCAATAGAAGAGAATAGAATCCAATAGAATAGAATAGAATCCAATAGAATAGAATAGAATCCAATAGAATAGAATAGACCAGGTTGGAAGAGACCTTCAAGATCATTGTGTCCAACCTATCATCCAACACCACCTAACCAACTAAACTATGCAACCATGGTGCAGTGTTTTCCTCTGGTTTACAGAGGGTGCTGCAACTGCGCTCTCTGATGTCCTCCCTGACACCAGAACAATATAGCACTTCAAAAGTTAAAAGTCTGATAAAAATCACAACTTGCTGATCACACTGTTCAAGCAATTGCTCTCTCCTCTGTATTTTGCCTGCAGCAATGCCACTGTGCAACATTGCAAGTCCCACTTACTTAACTACTCAGTTCTGCACTCTTCAGTCTGCCGACACAGATTATTCCTCCTATTGTCTCCCCCCAGCTGAGGGTTGTCTCACCCTGCACTTTGCAAGACAATCCACTCTCTCCATTTCTGTTCCCAGCTTGATGAATGCTTCTGCAGAGTGTTGAATCTGCCTGCTTCTCTCTCTCTCTCTCTGCCCTAGTGAAGAAATACTACTTGTGTAATTCCTCTGATGTGTTTCCCTCTCTTGAATTGCTGACTGTGGCTGCTGTCCTACTTCTACTTCCATTTTCTACTTAGAATAGAATAGAATAAACCAGGTTGGAAGAGACCTTCAAGATTATCACATCCAACCCATCACCCAACGCCATATAATCAACTAACCCATGGCACCAAGCACCCCAGCAAGTCTCCTCCTAAACACCTCCAATGATGGTGACTCCACCACCTCCCAAGGCAGCCCATTCCAATGGGCAATCACTCTCTCTGTGTAGAATTTCTTCCTAACATCCAGCCTAAACCTCCCCTGGTGCAGCTTGAGACTGTGTCCTCTTGTTCTCTCAGTGGTTGCCTGGGAGAAGAGACCAGGATGTCATGTGGGACAGTGCTAGATTACATCAGTTGCTCTTCCCATACCCATTGATGCTGTAACTCTGTCCTAGAAAGCTACCAAGTTTGTCAGACTTGATTTGCCCTTGGTGAAGCCATGTTGGATGCCACAAGTCATCTCTTCTTCATTTTTCATATGTCTTAGCAGGGCATTCAAGAGGATCTGCTCCTTGTCAGGCACAAAGGTGGGACTGACAGGCCTATAGATGCTGGAGTCTTCCTTTTTCCCCTTTTGGAAGATGTGGGTTGTTTCCCTCTTTCCAGACAGGAGGGACTTCACCAGAACTTTTCACATGTGATGGACAGTGGTTTGCAGCTTTATCAGGACCTCTGGGTGGATCTCCTTGGGCCCCATGGACTAGTGTACCCTTCGGGTTATTTTGATAGTCTCCCTGATCTTCATTTCCAGTGGCCAGATCTTCCTTTTCCCACTCCCTGCCTTTGTTTTCTGGAGCTTGGGTGGTGCACCTAGAGCCCTTGCTGGTGAACACTGTGGTAAAGTAGTCACTGAGCACCTCAGCCTTCTCCTAAAGCAGTCACTGAGCACCTCAGCCTTGTCCTAAGGCAGTCACTGAGCACCTCAGCCTTATCCTAAAGCAGTCACTGAGCACCTCAGCCTCCTCCTAAGGCAGTCACTGAGCACCTCAGCCTTATCCTAAAGCAGTCACTGAGCACCTCAGCCTCCTCCTAAAGCAGTCACTGAGCACCTCAGCCTTCTCCTAAAGCAATCACTGAGCACTTCAACCTTCTCATAAAGCAGTCACTGAGCACCTCAGCCTTATCCTAAAGCAGTCACTGAGCACCTCAGCCTTCTCCTAAAGCAGTCATTGGGCACCTCAGCCTTGTCCTAAAGCAGTCACTGAGCACCTCAGCCTTTGTTTTCTGGAGCCTAAAGCAGTGAACACTTGGGCACACTGAGCACCTCAGCCTTGTCCTAAAGCAGTCACTGAGCACCTCAGCCTCTTTCATTGGGCACCTCAGCCTTGTCCTTTGTTTTCTGGCAGTCATTGGGCACCTCAGCCTTGTCCTAAAGCAGTCCTGAGCACCTCAGTAAGGCAGTCATTGGGCACCTCAGCCTTGTCCTAAGGCAGTCACTGAGCACCTCAGCCTTCTCCTAAGGCAGTCATTGGGCACCTCAGCCTTGTCCTAAAGCAGTCACTGAGCACCTCAGCCTTCTCCTAAGGCAGTCATTGGGCACCTCAGCCTTGTCCTAAGGCAGTCACTGAGCACCTCAGCCTTCTCCATATCCCTCATGTGCAGAAATGTCAAGGTCCCTAAAGGTATGGTAATTATTGGCTATTTCATGTGTCTTAAAAGAGTAAAACTTTAAGAGGTGGGTTTAGAACACCCTTGTGGATCTCTGGTGATCAGCTCTCAGGCTTTATCTGCTCTCTGGCTTTTCAAACTGCCAGGCACACAACCTCCCCCCTATTTCTCACCTGTTCCTTTAACATTCCTGTGCTTTGTATGTGCGATGCCAATCCAGTTGGTTTAGTTATTTATTTATTTAGCTTGTCTGCTGGCCTTGCATTTGGAAGGCTGCCTGAGGAAAGATGCCTCAAGGAAGAGAGGGAACCCAGACAGCTGTAAAAATATCTTGCCCTTCTTTCACAGCATACAAATACATGGGCCAGGATGGCAACCCCTTGTCTTTCAGTGCTGGAGCTGTGTACAGTGAAGGAGACCACATCACTCTTGCCCTGGCATTATCCTTTGTGAGATGCAGATAGTGCCAGGCTGTGATATTTACAGCATTGTGCCCTGTGTTTGATCTGCTAACAACAGCACATCTATTCCTGGCCTGGGAGAGTGGAATTCTGCCTACTCACTCTTTCCTTTCCCTGCACTCTCTTCCTCCTCTCATGTCCATAATGTTCAGACCTTTCATGCTGAGCAGAGCTCAACCAAACCCCAACTTTAAACCTGGGTGCTTTCAGATGTTTAAGGATGGGGTGGATTTGAATTCCCCAGATGGGAAGACACCCTTCTGACTTTAGTATTGGGTTGGGTCCAGAAGCATATGGGCTGCTTTTACATGCAGCCAAGAGCTCACAGCCAGTCTGAAGAAACCTGGGACAAGCTGACAGAAATAGGCAGAATAATAATGAAAGATTTACACCAAAGAGGGCAAAAAGCTCAAAAAAAAAACCCCAAACCCTTTGATCAATTTAGTCTTACAAGGTTTGATAAGATTGCAGAAAAATTGAACACTTATTCTACCTTTTTTGCTTTCTATATAACAAGTTCTGCATGGGGCAGCATTGTGCCCTGGTGGCCAAGAAGGCCAATGGGATCCTGGGCTGTATTAAAAAGAGTGTGTCCAGCAGATCCAGGGAGGTTCTTCTCCCCCTCTACTCTGCTCTGGTGAGACCCCCCCTGGAGTACTGCATCCAGTTCTGGAGCCCTTATTGCAAGAAAGATCTGGAGGTGCTGTCCAGTGAAGGGCCATGAGGATGAGCAGAGGGCTGGAGCAGCTCTGCTATGAGGACAGACTCAGGAGTTGACTGAGGGAGCTGGGGCTGTTCAATTTGGAAAAGAGAAGGCTCCCAGGAGATCTAATTGTGGACTTCCAGTACCTGAAGGGGGCTATGAGAAATATGGAGAGGGAGAAATCTGGAGGGTGTCAGGGAGTGATAGAACTAGGGGGAATGGATCCAAGCTAGAGGAGGGAAGATTCAGATTGGATGTGAGGAGGTTGTTCTTCCCCATGAGGGTGGTGAGACACCGGCACAGGTTGCCCAGGGAAGTTGTAGAAGCCTCACCCCAGGAGGTTTTGAAGGCCAGGTTGGATGTGGCTGTCAGCCAGCTGTAGTGTGAGGTGTCCCTGCCCATGGCAGGGGGTTGGAACTGGCTGATCCTTGTGGTCCCTTCCAACCCTGACAATTCTCTGATTCTTCTCACTCTCCAAATCAGTTAACTGACACTAATCATCCCTCAAGCAGCAATGCCTTTACTGTCCATGTGGCATGCACTAAAGGCATATTTGATCCAACAAACCATCTTGAAATGTCAGGAAGAGTTGGGAACCTTCTTTGGCAGCAGCTTCCCCAAAATACTAGCATGGAGAGCATCTCTCAAATTCCTGTAGGAGCAACCAGTGTCCCCACTGAGACTTCAGAAAATGAAGTGCACATCCAGTAGCCTGCATGCAGGCCAGCTTTTAACTACTAGGAGTTTCAGTCACCACATTCCCCTCTTGCACAAGGCATGAGGATGCAACACATTTGTGGCAGGGTAACATGAGCACTCTCCCTCCCTCTGCATGGCATGGATGGCTGAGCCCTTCATCACTCACACAGGAGTGTATGCAGCTGGGGAAAGCTGAGTCTGGACATTTCAATCCTTGGAGGCACTGGAATGAGAAATTCTCAACTTATATGGTTCCTCTGAGGCCTGGGAAACTTCTCACTTGGGGTATGGAAATCCTAGGATGTGCAGCCTGTGAACTGTTGTCAGAATGCTTCCTTGCCGGTGTTTGTGTCCAGTTTCTGGGGCAGCAGTAGGAATCAGACACCTGAAATTGTCACAACCCTAAAAATGGCAACAGCATCCACAAAACATTAAACATTTGCATAGGTGTTTGCCCAGCTGGGCCCAGGGTAAGATGCACTTCTGTTCTGACTATGCACTAAATACATCAAAATGTATTTAATTGTTTAGTCTGGAGAAGAGGAGGCTCAGGGGAGACCTCATTGCTCTCTACAACTACCTGAAGGGAGGCTGTAGCCAGGAGGGCGGTGGTCTCTTCTCCCAGGCAACCAGCACCAGAACAAGAGGACACAGTCTCAAGCTGTGTCAGGGGAGGATTAGACTCGAGGTGAGGAGAAAGTTCTTCACCAAGCGAGTCATTCATCATTGGAATGTGCTGCCCAGGGAGGTGGTGCAGTCACCATCCCTGGAGGTGTTCAAGAGGGGATTGGATGTGGCACTTGGTGCCGTGGTTTAGTAGTCATGAGGTCTGTGGTGACAGGTTGGACTTGATGATCCTCAAGGTCTCTTCCAACCTTAGTTATACTGTGATACTCTGATTACCTGACACCCTAAAAAGTCCCTGCCCAGCATCTGAAAGGCTCAGTTCTACTGCTCCAATGCTTGCTACCTATTTAAGGGTCAATTTGACTTCCAGTAAGTGATTTCAGTATCTCTATTAAAAGCAATGCTGGCAGAAGCCTGGGGAGGTGAAGCAAGCAAGGTAAAAAACTCAATGGAAAGTGTGGTTTTCTTATGCAAAATCTAGCAGCCTTTGTGATTAAAAACCACCCCAAAACAAGTGCAGACAGAGGGTTTGTGGTACACTCTGAGTTCAGCATTGTCTGTCTTATCAACATCTACCCTGGTGAGACCTCCCCTGGAATATTGCAACCAGTTCTGGGCTCCCCAGTTCAAGAGGGACAAGGATCTGCTAGGGAGAGTCCAACAGAGGGCTGTGAGAGTGATTGAGGGACTGGAGCACTGCCTGGTGGGGAGAGGCTGAGGGACCTGGGGCTTTTGAGTCTGGAGAAGAGAAGACTCAGAGGGGATGTAATAAATGTTTAGAAAAATCTGAGGGCTGGGGGTCAGGAGGGAGGGGACAGGCTCTGCTCACTTGCTCCCTGGGATAGGACAAGGGGCAATGGATATAAGCTGCAGCACAGGAGGTTCCAGCTCAACATGAGGAGGAACTTCTTCACTGTGAGGGTCCCAGAGCCCTGGAGCAGGCTGCCCAGAGAGGTTGTGGAGTCTCTTTCTCTGGAGACTTTCCAGCCCCATCTGGATGTGTTCCTGTGTGACCTGTGCTGGATTCTGTGGTCCTGCTCTGGCAGAAAGAATTTGTTTTGTTTCTTCTAACATGGAGGACCCAAAACCCAATCAGACTTATCACCTGCATGGATAGTTACTGGGTTTACTTTGCAATAATTTGGCTTCATTGCTTCTTTTCTTGCACCAAACTGGCTGTGCAGCTTCTCACTCTGTCCAGTTCTGGGCTCCCCAGGTCAAGAAAGACAGAGACCTGCTGGATAGGATTCAAGGGAGAACCACAAGGATGCTTAGGGGAACTGAGCATCTCCCCTATGGAGACAGACTGAGAGCCCTGGGGCTGTTTAGTCTTGAGAAGACTGAGAGGGGATCTCATCAATGTGTATCAATATCTGAGGGGTGAGTGTCAAGTGGAGGGGGCCAAGATCTCTTGGGTGGTGTGCAATAATAAGCCAAGGAACAATGGATACAAACTTGAACAGAGAAGGTTTCATAGTTTCATAGTTTCATAGTTTCATAGTTTCATAGTTTCATAGTTTCATTCAGGGTTGGAAGGGACCACAAGGATCATCCAGCTCCAACCCCCCTGCCATGGGGTTGGAGCTGGACCCTACACTACATCAGGCTGGACACAGCCTCGTCCAGCCTGCTCTTAAACACCTCCAGGGATGGGGCCTCGACCACCTCCCTGGACAACCCATTCCAGGGTTTCACCACTCTCATGATGAAGAACTTCCTCCTCACCTCCAACCTGAATCTCCCCGCCTCCAGCTTCATTCCATTCCCCCTAGTCCTATCACTACCTGAGATCCTGAGAAGTCCTTCCCCAAGGAAGGAACATGAGGAGAAACTTCTTTACAGTGAGGGTGCCAGAGCCCTGGTGCAGGCTGCCCAGAGAGGTTGTGGAGTCTCCTTCTCTGGAGACTTTCCAACCCCACCTGGATGCATTCATTCCTATGTGGACTCCTCTGGGTGATGCTGCTTTGGCAGGGGGGTTGGACTGGATGATCTTCAGAGGTCCATTCCAACCCCTAATATCCTCTGATCTTGTGATTATAATATGCTAGAAGGTGTTTATGATTCAAATCAATAACATGCCCTCTCCTCTGAGTAATCATGTCACATAAGATTACACACTATTATGTACACAGCAGTGTGGTGAGCCACTGCTTGCCTGCACTCTGATGGCTTCATGACCTTTGCAGCTCTGGTCCTCAGCTGGAGTACACTGCTGCTTTTTTTTCCCACTCTGAAGATTCAAATATCCTTTCAAAGGAAAGACAGGATGGGGTGAGGGCATGGTGTGCAGGCAGGTACCATTCTGTTATGGAGCCATTTGTCATGCAGTTGAGATGCAGGCAGGGATTTGTCTGGGGACACACTGAAGAGGATAAGTTATCTTAACCATGAAGTCACACCAGACATCTCCAGGTATATCAACAGAGTGTGATGGACTTGTCTTCCTGTGGAAACTTGACTGAGGAATAAATGATCCCATAGACAACAGGAATTTACCTACAGGCTCCATAGGATTCCTATATGCACCAATATAGGCTGGGCAGAAGCTGGCTTGAGAGCAGCTTTGAAGAAAAGGACCTGGGGGTGCTGGTGGAAGAGAAGCTCAACATGAGCCAGAAGTGAGCACTTGCAGCCCAGAAAGCCAACCAGAGCCTGGGCTGCATCAAGAGAAGCACAGCCAGCAGGGCCAGGGAGGTGATTCTCCCCCTCTGTTCCACTCTGCTCTGGTGAGACCCCACCTGGAGTACTGTGTCCAGTTCTGGAGCCCCTAGTACAAGAAGGATCTGGAGGTGCTGGAAGGTGTCCAGAGAAAGGCCACAAGGATGAGCAGAGGGCTGGAGCTGCTCTGCTGTGGAGACAGACTGAGGGAGTTGGGGTTGTTCAGGCTGGAGAAAAGAAGCCTCTGAGGAGACCATCTTGTGGCCTTCCAGTATCTGAAGGGGGCAAGAGGAGAGCTGGGGAGGGACTTTTTGGGATGTCAGGTAGTGATAAGTCTAGGGAGAATGGAACAAAACTAGAAATGAGATTCAGCTTGGATGTTAGGAAGAAGTTCTTCCCCATGAGGGTGGTGAGACACTGGCACAGGTTGCCCAGGGAGGTGGTGGAAGCCTCATCCCTGGAAGATTTTAAGGCCAGGCTGGATGTGTCTCTGAGCAACCTGCTGTAGTGTGAGGTGTCCCTGCCCATGGCAGGGGGGTTGGAACTAGCTGATCCTTGAGGTCTCTTCTGACCCTGACAATTCAGTGATCCTCTGAGTCTATATTTAGCCATAAACAAGGGCAGTAAAGGAGCATACTGCATTTTCCTTCTGCTCCAGTTAGTGTTAAGTGTTATAAAAATCAACAGCTACAGACTGTTACATTCCTTGCACCAAAATCTTTGAGGAATGTGACATCCCCCTGTGCCTTGTCACTGGTGAGGCACAGGGGTTTTTTTCTTCCCCTTCCAGCCCCCCCCATGTACTTTGTTTCTAAATAAAGAACAACAATTTCACCCTCCTCCACGTTGTCTCTGGTTTCTCATGCTGTGATATTAATAAGGAGTGACATGTTTAAAACCTTTACTTATACTGGTGGAGAATATCTTTGTTTTGCGAGATATAGTGTGGTGCTCCAGGAGGAGGAGGAGGTCTCTACAATGATTTTATAGTGCAAGGTAAGAAAAGTGTTTCCCTACCAAAAAAAACCCCACCCCAATAAATGAATTAGTCAAAGCAGTAGAGCATTGTAGTCAATGAGGAAAGAGAAATGCTTTTAGTGAGGATTTCAAGCCATGCAATGTGTATGACTGACCTTTACCTATAGTGCTATGGTAGGGAAAGTTGAGGCTGGAGGTGAGGAGAAAGTTCTTCTCAGAAAGAGAGATTGGCCATTGGAATGTGCTGCCCAGGGAGGTGGTGGAGTCACCATCCCTGGAGGTGTTCAAAAAAGGAGAGGAGAGGAGAGGAGAGGAGAGGAGAGGAGGAGGAGAGGAGAGGAGAGGAGAGGAGAGGAGAGGAGAGGAGAGGAGAGGAGAGGAGAGAGGAGGAGAGGGAGAGGAGAGGAGAGGAGGAGGAGAGGAGAGGAGAGGAGAGGAGAGGGAGGGAGAGGGAGAGGGAGGAGAGGAGAGGAGAGGGAGAGGAGAGGAGAGGAGAGGGAGGGAGGAGGGGAGAGAGGGAGAGGGAGAGGAGGGAGAGGAGGGAGGAGAGGAGGGGAGAGGAGGGAGGGAGAGGAGAGGGAGGGAGAGGAGGAGAGGGAGAGGGAGAGGAGAGAGGGAGAGGAGGAGAGGAGAGGAGAGGAGAGGAGAGGAGAGAGAGAGAGAGAAGAGAAGAGAAGAGAAGAGAAGAGAAGAGAAGAAGAGAAGAGAAGAGAAGAGAAGAGAAGAGAAAGAGAAGAGAAAGAGAAGAATAGAAGAGAATAGAATAGAATAGAATAGAAGAGAATAGAATTAACCAGGTTGGAAAAGAACTTCGAGATCATCCAGTCCAACCTAGCACCCAACACCATCTCATCAACTCAAACCATGGCACCAAGTGCCTCATCCCCACTCTTCTTAAACACCTCCAGGATGGTGACTCCACCACCTCCCTGGGCAGCACATTCCAATGGCCAATCTCTCTCTCTCTATGAAGAATTTCTTCCTAACATCCAGCCTAAACCTCCCTGGCACAGCTTGAGACTGTGTCCTCTTGTTCTGGTGCTGGTTGCCTGGGAGAAGAGACCAACCTCCACCTGGCTACAATCTCTCTTTGTTGCCCTTCTCTGGACACCTTCCAGCAACTCAACATCTTTCCTAAACTGAGGGGCCCAGAACTGGACACAGGACTCGAGGTGTGGCCTAACCAGTGCGGTGTACAGGGAGAGAATGACCTCCCTGCTCCTGCTGGCCATGGTTTAGTTGTCATGAGGTGTTAGGCATTGGGTAATAGGTTGGACTTGATCTCTGAGGTCTTTTCCAACTTATGGATTCTATGATTCTATGCTAAACTCTGCCTGATCCATGCACTATGTACTTTGGATTAGGTTTAGCCTCTCAGTGGGAGTAAGGAATGAAAATAGTATTGGTCTGCAAGCAACAGCTGGTACAAGGTAATGGAGAGTAGCAATGCTGCTCTCTTCATCTCTCCCTTTCCTTGGAATTCTCTTTACTCTGAGGTCAGTAAATTCCTTAAGTATTCAGGAAAGATTTCCCAAGGCCTCTTATGCACATGAGGGGCTGTTGCTTCTTAGTAGGGGTGGCCCAAGACCATAATGAGTTTTAGACTCTTCCTCCCCAGTGCTGTAACAGCTGTAGAATCATAGAGTCACAGAATGGCCTGGGTTGGAAGGGACCCACAAAGGTCATTCTGTCCAACCCCCTCTGCAGTCAGCAGGGACATCCTCCACTAGATCAGGTTGCCCAGAGCCCTGTTGAGCCTCACCTTGAATACCTCCAGGGATGGGGCCTCAACTACCTCCCTGGGCAACCTCTTCCAGTGTTCCAGATCCCCCATGAGAGAATTAGGAATAATTTCTCCCTTTTTCCTTTCTCATTAAGACAGATCACTTTTGAACACCTCCATGATTTCTAGCAGTATATGCCTAGCATTTCTTTCCTCCAATTTACAGTGTCACAGTATCACAGTACATTAGAGGCTGGAAGGGACCTCTGAAGATCATCCAGTCCAACCCCCTGCCAAAGCAGCATCACCCAGGGTAGTCCACATAGGAATGAATGCATCCAGGTGGGGTTGGAAAGTCTCCAGAGAAGGAGACTCCACAACCTCTCTGGGCAGCCTGCTCCAGGGCTCTGGCACCCTCACTGTAAAGAAGTTTCTCCTCATGTTGAGGTGAAACCTTCTCTGTTCAAGTTTGTATCCATTGTTCCTTGGTTTATTATTGCACACCACCAAAAAAGAGCTTGGCCCTCTCCACTTGACACTCATCCCTCAGATGACACTCACCCCTTGACAGGGTGCTTGGTGCCATGGGTTAGTTGATTAGGTGGTGTTGGATGATGGGTTGGACGCGATGATCTTGAAGGTCTCTTCCAACCTGGTCTGGTCTATTCTATTCTATTCTATTCTATTCTATTCTATTCTATTCTATTCTATTCTATATTGATAGACATTGATAAGATCCCCTCTCAGTCTTCTCCAGTTATACAGCCCCAGGGCTCACAGTCTCTCTCCATAGGGGAGATGCTCAAGTCCCCTAAGCATCTTTGTGGCTCTCCCTTGGATTCTGTCCAACTGGTGTCTGTCTCTCTTGACCTGTGGAGCACAGAACTGGACAGAGTGAGAAGCTGCACAGCCAGTTTGGTGCAAGAAAAGAAACAATGAAGCCAAATTATTGCACAGTAAATCCAGTGAGTATCCATGCAGGTGATAAGTCTGATTGGGTTTTGGGTCCCCCATGTTAGAAGAAACAAAACAAATTCTTTTGGGAGTGAATGTAGGAGATAAAGCTATAGTCCTTTCTGAAGCCTGCTCAAGAAATTGGCCTGTGCATTTATTCATGCACAGATCTTGTTGCCCTAAGGAAAAGTTAAAGGCCCTGCACTTAAGAGTCTCCTAATTTGCACTTCTCAGATTTAATCCACAAGTAGGCTGAGAAAGGTTCTCCTCCCCCTCTCCTCTGCCCTGGTGGGGCCACATCTGTGTCCAGTTCAAGAGGGGCCTCAGGGAAATGCTTAATAGAGTCCAGTGCAGACCCACAAAGATGATAGAGTGGAACATCTTCCTTACAAGGAGAGTCTGAGGGAGCTGAGGCTCTTGAGCTTGGAGAGGAGGAGACTAAGGGGAGACCTCATTCATGTTGATAAAGATGTGCAGGGGGAGTGCCCAGAGGCTGGAGCCAGGCTCTGCTGGGTGATGCCCAATGCCAGCACAAGGGGCAGTGGTGGAAGCTGAGGCAGAGGAAGTGCCATGGAAATGTGAGGAAAAATATTTTCCCTGTGAGGGTGACAGAAGCCTGGAGCAGGCTGCCCAGGGGGGCTGTGGAGTCTCCCTCTCTGGAGATATTCAAAACTGACCTGGATGTGTTCCTGTGGGATCTGCTGTAGGTGATCCTGCTCTGGCAGGGGGGTTGGACTGCATGGGCTTTCGAGGTCCCTCCCAACCCCTAACATTCTGTGATAAACACAGGACAACACTCACCTGCTTCATGACTGTTTAACAGCTCATGCCTTGTCCTAAGTGATGAGGTAAAACTTGCTGAAGATGCTAAGTATGATAGCTGAGACACATTGTTTTGTACTGACTTTTAAGATAAGAGTCTCCCCACTGTCTGAGCCATGAAGAGCTTTCATCTGAGCAGCAGAAGCATTGGTCAGAGTCATAGAATCACAGAATTGTCAGGGTTGGAAGGGATCTCAAGGATCATCCGGTTACAGTATAACTCAGGTTGGAAGAGACCTCGAGGATCATTGAGTCCAACCTATCACCACAGACCTCATGACTAGACCATGGCACCAAGTGCCACATCCAGTCTCCTCTTGGACACCTCCAGGGACGGTGACTCCACCACCTCCCTGGGCAACACATTCCAATGACCAATGACTCGTTTGGAGAAGAACTTTCCCCCCACCTTGAGTCTAAACCTACCCTGGCGCAGCTTGAGACTGTGTCCTCTTGTTCTGGTGCTGCTTGCCTGGGAGCAGAGACCAACCCCCACCTGGCTACAACCTCCTTTCAGGAGTTGGAGAGAGCAATGAGGTCACCCCTGAGCCTCCTCTTCTCCAGGCTAA
>WWNC01000001.1:3895000-3932500 GCA_011125475.1 Melanerpes aurifrons
TCTCCCTCCTCTCTCCTCTCCTCTCCTCTCCTCTCCTCTCCTCTCCTCTCCTCTCCTCTCCATTCCATTCCATTCCATTCCATTCCATTCCATTCCGTTGTTAAAATGCTGTGGGAGGAAAAAGTCCTTTTGTTTTTTTTCCTTGGCTGTATAGCCTTCTTTAGAAGCCAGGCCAGAGGGTGGAAGCAATAATGATGTTTTTCATCCTTGTCTCTTCTGGGCTTTTGAAATATTTGTAGTAAGTATTCTTCTCCATTTATAAAGTGACAGTTTCTGTAGGCCACTCAGATTTATTTTGCTGCAAAGATAAATATGACAATCTCATGAAGTTCAATAAGGACAAGTGCAGGGTGCTGCTTCTGGGGAGGAATAACAGCAGGCGCCAGGACAGGTTAGGAGCTGCCCTGCTGGGAAGCAGCTCCACAGAGAAAGACCTTGGGCTGCTGGTGGGCAGCAAGTTCTGCATGGGACAGCAATGTGCCCTTGTGACCAAGAGAGCCAATGGGGGGCAGCAAGAAAAGTGTGGCCAGAAGGTCTCTACTCTGCCCTGGGGAGACCACACCTGGAGTAGAGTATTCAGTTTTGGGCTCCCCAATTCAAGAAAGACAGAGACCTGCTGGGGAGAGTCCAACAGAAAACCATGAGGATGATGAAGGGATTTGAGCATCTCCCCTATGAAGAGAGACTGAGAGTTCTGGGGCTGTTTAGTCTGGAGAAGACTGAGAGGGGATCTGATCAATATCTGTCAATATGAGGGGTGGGTGTCAAGTGGAGGGGCCCAAGCTCTTTTGGGCAGTGCACAGCAATAAGCCAAGGATCAATGGATACAAACTTGAACAGAGAAGGTTTCAGCTCAACATGAGGAGAAACTTCTTTACAGTGAGGGTGCCAGAGCCCTGGAGCAGGCTGCCCAGAGAGGTTGTGGAATCTCCCTCTCTGGAGACTTTCCAAACCCACCTGGATGCATTCCTGTGCAGACTACCCTGGGTGATGCTGCTTTGGCAGGGGGGTTGTACTGAATGATCTCTGGAGGTCCCTTCTGGCCTGGACCATTCTGTGATTTAGCTCTGGGCAGGTAATGAACCAAATTCCTTTCACAGTTTGTTTTTGCACAAGGCATAAAATCAAAATACCCCAAAGCACAATTAATTTCACTCAACTCTGAGGCTAAATTAAACACCAACTCAAGAAACACCTCACTCATGCCAGCCTGGCTTATCTGTTTCTGTGAGACACTTCATGACAGCAAGACA
Source organism: Melanerpes aurifrons (assembly GCA_011125475.1). Lineage (NCBI taxonomy): Eukaryota > Metazoa > Chordata > Aves > Piciformes > Picidae > Melanerpes > Melanerpes aurifrons. The sequence goes on from WWNC01000001.1 coordinate 3,896,254, forward strand.
CTTTTAAGGTTAATTTCCACATGAGGACACATTTTTGGATGCATCTAAAAATGTCTGAACTGGTTCTTTTTGTCACACCAAGTTATCATCACAAAAGCACTTTAGGGAGAATGGATTCTAAATAACACAGTCTAGGTTTGGGCTAAAATCAGCATGCTCCCAATCAAAACCCCCAGACTGAGACTAATTAGACGTGAGTGGGATCATCCTTGCGGTTTGCAGCACCAAAATCTGACCCAGATTATGAAATCCCAAGGCCAGCTGTAGATTTACCCAGTTCAATATTGGCTGGATTAGATGATGAAAAATAGTCTCAGATCTCTAGGGTTGGGAGGGGAGGCAGCTGTGAGGGTGAGAAGGAAGCATCTTAGTTTTTGCCTTCTAATTTCATAGAATCATAGAATCAACCAGGTTGGAACAGACCTCAGAGATCATCAAGTCCAATCTATTTCCTAATACCTAACACCTCCTGACAACTAAACCATGGCCCCAAGTGCCACATCCAAGCCTTTCTTGAACACCTCCAGGAATGGTGACTCCACCACCTCCCTGGGCAGCACATTCCAATGGCTGCCTGAGGAGGTGGTGGAGTCACCATCACTGGAGGTGTTCAGGAGGAGACTTGACAGGGTGCTTGGTTGCATGGTTTAGTTGATTAGGTGGTGTTGGGTGATAGGTTGGACGCGATGATCTTGAAGGTCTCTTCCAACCTGGTCTATTCTATTCTATTCTATTCTATTCTATTCTATTCTATTCTATTCTATTCTATTCTATTCTATTCTATTCTTTCTGAGGAGAATTTCTCCTCACCTCCAGCCTAAACTTCCCCTGGCACAGCTTGAGACTGTGTCCTCTTGTTCTGGTGCTGGTTGCCTGGGACAAAAGACCAACCCCCACCTGGCTGTAACCTCCCTTCAGGTAGTTGTAGAGAGCAACAAGGTCTCCCCTGAGTCTCCTCTTCTCCAGGCCAAGCAACCTCAGCTCCCTCAGCCTCTCCTCACAGGTCTTTGCTCCAACCTCGTTGCCCTTCTCTGGACACATTCAAGTCTCTCAATGTCCTTCTTAAACTGAGGGGCCCAGAACTGGACACAGTACTCAACAGTACTGCTGCCACAGAGAGTGAAATGACTTGTTTCAGCAACTCTCTCTCTCTCCCCTCAGATCCTCTTCCTTCAGGAGAGCACTGGAATGCTGTAAGTGTCAGCACAGATAACACCTTCACATGTATGCTGCTCACTGACCACAAACTACATGTATAAAAGGCAAAGAGAAAGTGTGGTGTAATAAGATGCAGTGCTTTAGTGAGGGATACATGCTGTGTGTTTTCTGGCCCTGTGCCACCCTGCTCAGAATTGAGGGATGGATTATTGTGGATTTGTTTTCTTTCAGGAATTAGGGCTGGCCCTGGCTTAGCTTCAGTACTGCAGTGGTATTAACTGCAATGCATTTCTGTCTTACAGCTTCATCCCATTTAGCCATTGTGACTTTGGAGTGACTTCCAAAGCAATCCAATCAGAATGAGTTGGCAGATTAATGTTAACTTTCATGTCAGGACTGAAGGCAATGCAAAATGAAAATGCTAAAAGAAGAGGCATTGCACCAGCCATCCTGCAGCTAAAAATAGAACTGGACTGTCTCATGCCAGCTAATGAGCCTTTGTTTGATCTGCAAGTGAGTAAAGCAGCAGGAAACTACCTGCCTGTGTTTTAATAATTCTCTGAATGTGAATAAAATTGATGCTAGAGCCTCTGGCCGGTAGAGTAGGTCATAGAGTCATAGAATGGGTTGGCTTGGAAGGGACCTCCACAAGTCATCTAACCAACCCCCCCCTGAACTAGAGCAGGTTGCACAGAGGTTCAGCCTGACCTTGAGTATCTCCAGGGATGGGGCCTCATCTACCTCCCTGGGCAACCTGCTTCCACCTTCCACCACCCTCCTGGTACAGGATTTGTTCCTAACATGCAATCTAAATCTCCTCTTCACTCATTTCACACCATTGCTCCTTGTTCTATCACTGCAGGCCTTTGCAAACAGTCTGCAGCCTTCAGGCAGCCCCCTTCAGGTACTGGCAGGTCTTCCTTCTCTTCTCCAGGCTGAACATCCACAGCTCCCTCAGCCTGACCTCATAGTAGAGCTACTCCAACATTTGGATGGCCCTCCTCTGGACCTGCTCCATCAGCTCCATGTCCTTCCTGTGCTGAGGGCTCCAGAGCTGGGGGCAGTGCTCACAGTATCACAGTATCGCCAAGGTTGGAAGAGACCTCAAAGATCATCGAGTCCAACCTGTCACCACAGACCCATGACTAGACCAAAGTGGCAGAATCACCTCTCTGGCTAGTCAAGGCTGCCCTTTATACAGCTAAAATGTTGGATCACCACAGAAGTTTCCATCTTCCTCAGCCTTGGCTGCCACTGAGTTTGTGACACATTTTGTGCTGCAGTTTCTTCAGGAGCAATGCTGGCAAGAATAGATTGACTGTTTCACCTTTGCTTTGGGCAACAATTCAAATGGTGCTTTCCTCCTCGCAGCAAAGCAGTATGGAGAATGCTGATACACTGTAGGGATCAGAGGCCAAGCAGGGAAATTGGAACAGTAACCCTTAACACCTCCATAAAATCTGAATATCAATTCTAATCCAAGCATCAAAAGGGTCTGGAGCACAGCCCTGTGAGGAGTGGCTAAGGGAGTCGGGGTTGTGTAGCCTGGAGAAGAGGAGGCTCAGGGGAGACCTTCTTGCTCTCTACAACTACCTGAAGGGAGGTTGTAGCCAGCTGGGAGTTGGTCTTTTGCCCCAGGTAAGCAGCACCAGAACAAGAGGACACAGTCTCAGGCTGTGCCAGGGGAGTTTTAGGCTCGAGGAGAAAGTTCTTCCCAGAGAGATTTATCATTGGAATGTGCTGCCCAGGGAGGTGGTGGAGTCACCATCACTTGGAGGTGTTTAAGAAGAGACTGGCTGAGGCACTTGGTGCCATGGCTTAGTTGATTAGATGGTGTTGGGTGACAGGTTGGACTTGATGATCTTGAAGGCCTTTTCCAACCTGGTTAATCCTGTATTCTGTATTCAGCCCTACCTCAATGTTTAGCTTTTCAAATCTGTAGGCAGATCTGGTGAGTTTCTGCTCACAATCAAACAAAATTAAGTTTGCTGGGCTTCTTTTAACTTTTAAGATGCATTCTTTTGGCCAGGATGCCTTTTTTCTGATTCATTATTACCCATTTTTTCCTATACATTAGAACACAATGAAAAGAAAATCAACCTTCCTGCCTTTCTCTGTAGGGTTTAGTATCCTCTTGCTTTAAAATGCAAATACCCTTCTCTCAGTACTGTATTTATTCCAAGCTCCAAATATCACAGTATCACAGTATCACAGTATCACAGTATCACTTAGGTTGGAAAGGACCTCGGGGATCATCGAGTCCAACCTATCAACACAGACCCCATGCCTAGACCATGGTACCAAGTGCCACGTCCAATCTCCCCTTGAACGCCTCCAGGGTCAATGACTCAACCACCTCCCTGGGCAACCGGTTCCAATGCCGAATGACTCGCTCGGTGAAGAACTTCCTCCTCACCTCGAGTCTGAACCTCCCCTGGCACAGCTTGAGACTGTGTCCCCTTGTTCTGGTGCTGGTTGCCTGGGAGAAGAGGCCAACCCCCTCCTGGCTACAACCACCCTTCAGGTAGTTGTAGAGGGCAATGAGGTCACCCCTGAGCCTCCTCTTCTCCAGGCTAAGCAACCCCAGCTCCCTCAGCCTCTCCTCATAGGGCTTGTGTTCAAGGCCTCTCACCAGCCTTGTTGCCCTTCTCTGGACACGCTCAAGTGTTTCGATGTCCTTCTTGAACTGAGGGGCCCAGAACTGGACACAGGACTCAAGGTGCGGCCTAACCAAAGCAGAGTCCAGGGGCACTATGACCTCCCTGCTCCTGCTGGCCACACTATTCCTAATGCAGGCCAGGATGCTATTGGCCCTCCTGGCCACCTGGGCACACTGCTGGCTCATATTCAGGTGGCTGTCGATCAGCACTCCCAGGTCCCTCTCTGTTTGGGAGCTCTCCAGCCACTCCGACCCCAGCCTATAGCTCTGCATGGGATTGCGTAGCCAAAGTGCAGCACTCGGCACTTGGACTTGTTGAATGACATCCCATTGGACATCCCATTGGATATAGAGTAAACCAGGTTGGAAGAGACCTTCAAGATCATCTTGTCCAACCCATCAACCAATCCAACCCACCTGAACAACTAACCCATGGCACCAAGCACCCCATCAAGTCTCCTCCTGTACACCTCCAATGATGGTGACTCCACCACCTCCCCAGGCAGCCCATTCCAATGGGCAATCACTCTCTCTGTATAGAACTTCTTCCTAACCTCCAACCTAAACCTCCCCTGGCACAGCCTGAGACTGTGTCCTCTTGTTCTGGTACTGGCTGCCTGGGAGAAGAGACCAACCTCTGCCTGCCTACAACCTCCCTTCAGGTAGTTGTAGACATCAATAAGGTCACCCCTGATTCTCCTCTTCTCCAAGCTAAGCAACTCCAGCTCCCTCAGCCTCTCCTCAGAGGGCTTGTATTCCAAACCTCTCACCAACTTCATTGCCCTTCTCTTACTCACACTAGAATGGAAGTCTTGATATGCATTTTTGCATGCCCACTCATTTTGCTTCTTGCAACTTGGGAAGTCCATGACAGATGAAAAAAAACCCAAACCAACAAACCAAACCAAACCAAAACCCAAAACAAAAACTAATAAAAATAGCAGGAAATGGGAGTCTGGACAAATGATTGTTCTGCTAATGCCTCATGGATGAGAAGCTCAACAGGAGCCAGCAGTGAGCACTTGCAGAGCCCAGAAAGCCAAGCAGAGCCTGGGCTGCATCAAGAGAAGCACAGCCAGCAGGGCCAGGGAGGTGATTCTCACCCTCTGCTCCACTCTGCTGAGACCTCACTGTGTCCAGTTCTGGAGCCCCTAGTACAGGAAGGATCTGGAGGTGCTGGAAGGTGTCCAGAGAAGGGCCACAAGGATGAGCAGAGGGCTGGAGCTGCTCTGCTGTGGAGACAGACTGAAGGATTTGGGGCTGTTCAGTCTGGAGAAGAGAAAGAGACTTAATTGTGGCTTTCCAGTATCTGAAGGGGGCTACAAGGAATCTGGAGAGGGACTTTTTAGGGTGCCAGGGGGTGATGGGAATAGGGGGAATGAAACAATACTGGAAATAGGTAGATTGAGATTGGATGTTAGGAAGAAGTTCTTCCCCCTGAGGGTGGTGAGAGACTGGCACAGGTTTCATAGTTTCATAGTTTCATTCAGGGTTGGAAGGAACCACAAGGATCATCTAGTTCCAACCCCCCTGCCATGGGCAGGGACACCCCACACTACATCAGGCTGGACAGAGCCTCATCCAGCCTGCTCTTAAACACCCCCAGGGACGGGGCCTCGACCACCTCCCTGGACAACCCATTCCAGGGTCTCACCACTCTCATGGTGAAGAACCTCCTCCTCACATCTAGCCTGAATCTCCCCAGCTCCAGCTTCATTCCATTCCCCCTAGTTCTATCACTACCTGACATCCTGAGAAGTCCTTCCTCAGCCTTCCTGTAGGCCCCCTTCAGATCCTGGAAGGCCACAATGAGGTCACCTCGAAGCCTTCTCTTCTGCAGACTGAACAGCCCCAACTCCTTCAGTCTGTCCTCATAGGAGAGGTGCTCCAGCCCTCTGATCATCCTCCTGGCCCTTCTCTGGACACGTTCCAGCACCTCCACATCCCTCTTGTAATAGGGGCTCCAGAACAGGTTGCCCAGGGAGGGGGTGGAAGCCTCATTCCTGGAGGTTTTTGCAACCAGGCTGGATGTGGCTGTGAGCAACCGGCTGGATGTGGCTGTCAGCAACCTGCTGTAGTGTGAGGTGTCCCTGCCCATGGCAGGGGGGTTGGAACTGGATGATCCTTGAGGTCCCTTCCAACCCTGACAATGCTGTGATTGTACATTCACATAAGATGACATAGATGGATTCTTAAAAGTAAGCAGTAAATAAATGAATACTAACATTTCCCTGCTCCCTAACAGTTCACCTATGACACCAACCCTATCATAGGGATACCTGAAAAAGAGAGAGACCTCCCCACACTTACCCTATGCAATTATTCTAATGAAAACATTTTAGACTAATAATTTTGTCAACAAAAGGCTTTTGCAAAGTTGCTGACATCTTCTGGAAGGTCAAAACCTGAGGGAAAAAAAAACCCAACAATTAAATCCAAAAGTGATAGGATTAAAGCCAGCTAAATTTGAAAGGGAAAACAAAAAGTCTCACTGCATGCAACTCATTAAATATAAACCATCAGATGCATTTGCCCCACTTCTACCCTGGGGTGCTCTGATCCTTTCTTGTTTTGCAGTGTGGACCTGTTTACTCTGGAGGTGTGTTGCAGCCAGCACAGGGGATGTCAAGGTGGTGGATAGCTCCTCCTGCAGCAATTTGGCTGATGCCAGCAGAACTCAGGCAGGCACGGTGATGCAGTTCTTATATAACACCTCAAGGTTCAAAGTTGGGCTCCCTCCCATTTCCAGCAGCACACAGCTTGCACTTCTTGTTCTGCAGTGTCACAGGGTGCTCGACAGCAACCCTGCTGAAGGACTGAATCATAGCCACTTCTTACTGTGGAACCTCAAAGCTGCTGCATCTCTATAGCTAATAGAAATGGAGAAAAACATTTCCATCCTTGGACAACCTCTCTGGAATTTCTTTACAATTGCCTCTAAATTTTTATTAATTTAATTTAATTTAATTTAATTTAATTTAAGTTAAGTTAAGTTAGTTTTGTTTTGTTTTAGAATAGAAAAGAATAGAAGGGAAGGGAAGGGAAGGGAAGGGAAGGGAAGGGAAGGGAAGGGAAGGGAAGGGAAGGGAAGGGAAGAGAAGAGAAGAGAAGAGAAGAGAAGAGAAGAGAAGAGAAGAGAAGAGAAGAGAAGAGAAGAGAAGAGAAGAGAAGAGAAGAGAAGAGAAGAGAAGAGAAGAGAAGAGAAGAGAAGAGAAGAGAAGAGAAGAGAAGAGAAGAGAAGAGAAGAGAAGAGTTGGGTTATAGGTTGAACTTGATGATCTTTGAGATCTTTTCCAACCTTATTGTTTCTATGATTCTATGATACTTAGTCTCCAAAGAAAGAGACTCCACAACTTCTCTGGGCAGCCTGTTCCAGTGGTCTGTGACCCTCCCAGTGCAGAGGTTCCTCCTTATGTTGAGGTGGAACCTCCTGTGTTGTAGTGTATATTCATTACCCCTTGTCCTGTTCCAGGGTGCAGATGAGCAGAGCCTATCCCCTCCCTCTCGACCCCTCTTGATATTTGTAAACATTTATTAAATGCCCTCTCAGTCTTCTCCAGACTAAAAAGCCCCAGATGATCCTATTCTTTGGTGAATCAGTTCATGGTATAAGCAAAGGGCATGTAGCATGTGGCTAAAATGATGTAAGGAAAATAGAGGAAAGAAAGCAGGGAGGTGGTGGAAGCCTCATCCCTGGAGGATTTTGCAGCCAGGCTGGATGTGGCTGTGAGCAACCTGCTGTAGTGTGAGGTGTCCCTGCCCATGGCAGGGGGGTTGGAACTGCCTGATCCTTGAGGTTCCTACCAACCCTAACAATTCCATGATTCTATAATGCATGCTTTCATTCTGAAGATTTGGGAGGTGGGTGCAGCACAATGCATGGCTATAGCTGGTACAGGGCTACCAGTTCACAAGTGAAGGCTATACAGCTGTTGCACAGCTGTTGTGCTATAACTCTGCATGCAGCCTCATTGGTTGGACCTGTAAAACAGTTTGGTTGCCTTGCTAAAAGCATGGCACTAAGCTCAGCAGCATGCCTTGTCAAGCTGGAGCTGAGTTGTAAATCTCATGCAGGACAAGACAGAAATAATTAAGTAATTTTATCTTCTTAAAAGGAAAATGATCAGACAAAGTCTAGATGAGAACAAAGCTGTCAAGTTGTGCAGCAAAGCCCTTAAAATATTTCTCAGAAGTTCTCCCTATTAATTATTTAATCTTGAATTGGGTTTGGTTGATTCTGTCTCAGTGAGATCTGCAAAGCAGTATGACAGCACTAGTTCAGTTTATATCAAAAGACCTATTGGAAAACACAAATCAAAGCCAAGTGTAATTTCTGGCCTTCAGCTAATGATATAAACCCAGAACAATCATATATTTAATTAAATATATATAGAGAGATTGACCAAAGTATTGAAGGTATAATGAAACAAGTGTAGCTATTCTACCTGTGCTCATTCCCTGTACTCGGCACTGGTTAGGCCACACCTTGAGTCCTGTGTCCAGTTCTGGGCCTCTCAGGTTAGGAAAGATGTTGAGATGCTGGAAGGTGTCCAGAGAAGGGCAACAAAGCTGAGGAGGGCTTTGGAACACAGCCTTGTGAGGAGAGGCTGAGGGAGCTGGGGTTGCTTAGCCTGGAGAAGAGGAGGCTCAGGGGAGACCTTACTGCTCTCTACAACTCCCTGAAGGGAGGCTGTAGCCAGGTGGGGGTTGGTCTCTTCTCCCAGGCAACCAGAACCACAACAAGAGGACAGTCTCAAGCTGTGCCAGGGAAAGTTTAGGCTGGATGTGAGGAAGAAATTCTTCCTAGAAAGAGAGATTGATCATTGGGATGTGCTGCCCAGGCAGGTGGTGGAGTCACCATCCCTGGAGGTGTTTAGGAATAGCCTGGATGAGGCAGTTGGTGCCATGGTTTAGTTGATTAGATGGTGTTGGGTGATAGGTTGGACTGGATGATCTCAAAGGTCTTTTCCAACCTGGTTAATTCCATCCCATCCCATCCCATCCCATCCTATCCTATCCTATCCTATCCTATCCTATCCTATCCTATCCTATCCTATCCTATCCTATCCTATCCTATCCTATTCCTGTTCTGAGATAATGTTGGGCAAATCTCTGACCACATCCATCTCATGTTCACCCACTTTAAGTGCAGAGCTGAGGAGCCCACAGCAGGAATGACTCTTTAGCTAAGCTGTGGCTGTGCCCTTGCAGCTGTGGAAATAAAACATGGACAATTTCTCTGTGAAATTCATTCTAAACCTGGAAACCTGCACATTCCCATAGCCCCTCCAAGGTTAATTAGTAGAGATGTCTCAGTTTTGTTCTGTTCTGTTTTCAGATGCCATGGATTACAGCATTCTTCTGTGAAGTAACCTTTTTAGTTCACTAGCAAGCTGAACTCTCAGATGAGGCTAATCCTTGATTTGATATTTTTGCAGAGGTTATACAGTGGACTCCACTTTATCTGGATGCCAATTGTCTAGACAATCCTGACAAAAGCTGATTTTCCAGTCTAAATCTATTTTTGTATGGCATATTAAGCCCAGTGCTGTGTTTGGGGCTTTTTTTTTAAGTTCACTACTTATGATCACTCCTAACAAGCTCCTTTCGTCCTCTAATCACTTTCCTCATCCTCGCACCACTATATTCTTCTAAGTGCTGAAGGTGTGCAGGGGATGTTGAGAGCAAATGAAAGGCAGCATTTGTCTGAGGGAGCTTACAGCTGAGGCTGTGGGATTGTAAATTCACAGAATCACAGAAGCATTCAGGTTGGAAAAGGCCCTCAAGATCATCAAGTCCAACAGAGAACTCTACAAGGGTCACCCCTAAACCATAGCCCCATGCACCACATCCAAACCACCTTGAAACACAGTCAGGCTTGGGGATTCCACCACCTCCCTGGGCTGCACATTCCAATCCCTGACCACTCTTACCATGAAAAAATGTTTCCTACTGTCCAGTCTAAACCTACCCAGTTGTAGCTTGAGGCCATTCCCTCTTGTTCTGTCACTAATTACCTGTGAGAAGAGACCACCAGCAGCCTCTCCACAGCCTCCTTTCAGGTAGTTGTAGACAGCAATGAGGTCTCCCCTCAGCCTCCTCTTTTCCAAACTAACCATCCCCAGCTCCTTCAATTGCTCCTCATAAAGTTTATTCTCCCATTCTGCGCCTGCCCAGCTTTGTGACAAGTTCCAGAGAAGTGTGATCCTGCACCACACCTCATTCTGTTACCACTTAAAGTAGTAAGAATTTGGTACTGAACTCAAACTGCAGAGGAGCAAAGCTCCTCTCTGTTGCTGGGACTGGATGTATCGCAGCGAGACAGCGACCTGAGAGCAGGCAGCAGTGCTCAGACACACAGGACGTGAAGCTGTAAGAACTTAGGTTTCCAAGTGGGATTAGCTTTAGCAAGGCTGATTGGTAGGCAGTTGTTCTCCAGTGAACTTCTCAGTCCAAGTTTAGGAATTTCTTGCACAGGGAATGCATAGGAGTCCTAAGAATAGGACCCACAGACACAGTAGGGGAGGGAAAAGTCACTCAAGTTGGGGTGTGAAGAAAAAGAAAAGGCCCCTGGATGGTTGTGTGAAGTAGTCAGAGTGGAATTTATTTCTTTAGCACGGGGGAATGGGGGTTTATAATATTAATCCTACCTTCTAATGGTATTTCCCTGAATAAAACAGGCAGAAATGAAGTTTGCCTTTTATATCATACTATAGGATAGGATAGGATAGGATAGGATAGGATAGGATAGGATAGGATAGGATAGGATAGGATGGGATGGGATGGGATGGGATGGGATGGGATGGGATGGGATGGGATGGAATGGAATGGAATGGAATGGAATGGAATGGAATAGAATGGAATGGAATGGAATGGAATAGAATAGAATAGAATAGAATAGAATAGAATAGAATAGAATAGAATAGAATAGAATAGAATAGAATAGAATAGAATAGAATTAACCAGGTTGGAAAAGACCTTTGAGATCATCCAGTCCAACCTATCATCCAATACCATCTAATCAACTGAACCATGGCACCAAGTGCCTCATCCAGTCCCTTCTTAAACACCTCCAGTGATGGTGACTCCACCACCTCCCTGGGCAGCACATCCCAATGGCCAATTAGACAAACCAAGCAGCAGAGTGCCTAATTGGAGACTCTGCCACACTCACATTTTCAGCTGCTCATCGTCTTCAGGATGCATGCAGGCTGTCATCATTCAGCACCAGAAGTCTGGGCACCTAGAAGAATTTACTGGTGGAGTATTTTGGTGCTGAGATCATTTCAGTGCCTTTCAGGCTAAGTAGCAGCTAAGCAGGGTTTTCTGAGGGTCTCACAGCTGGATTTAGAGAACTAAAGTGGCAGTCTAAATTTAGTGAGCTGAAGTGCTGTCTAAATTCCTTTGCGAAGCTATGTGGGAGAGGTAGGAGCTAATCTTCTACTGGAGGAGGAGAGCACTTTCCAAAGGCTTGGACTTTAGGAAAGCATGTGCCAGTGCAGCTCCTGGGGCACTGACACTTCAGTACTTGCTTATGTTCCTTGCTGGCTTGAGACTATGCTGAGCTGATCTAACAAAACAGTTACGTTGCTTGTAAAGCAATACAGGGAATACAGAAGTTCAGAGAGGTATTCACTGCCAGCCCAAGGTCTGCCTAACTGCTCTGAATCTCCTCCATGATTTTTTACAGAATACAGAATCAACCAGGATGGAAAAGACCTCAGAGATCATCCAGTCCAACCTATCACCCAACACCATCTAATCAACTAAACCATGGCACCGAGTGCCTCAGCCAGGCTCTTCCTAAACACCTCCAGGGATGGTGACTCCACCACTTCCCTGGGCAGCACATCCCAATGGCCAATCTCTCTTTCTGGGAAGACTTTCTTCCTCACATCCAGCCTAAACCTCCCCTGGCACAGCTTGAGGCTGTGTCCTCTTGTTCTGGTGCTGCTTGCCTGGGTGAAGAGACCAACCCCCAGCTGCCTACAACCTCCCTTCAGGGAGTTGTAGACAGCAAGAAGGTCTCCCCTGAGCCTCCTCTTCTCCAGGCTAAGCAACCCCAGCTCCTTCAGCCTCTCCTCACAGGGCTGTGCTCCAGACCCCTCTCTGGCTTTGTTGCCCTTCTCTGGACATGTTCAGGCAACTCAATATGGTGCTCAGAGCTAAGGTATCTGAACTTAGATACCTTAAGTAGGTGTTGTCTGTGTAGCCTGAAATGGATCACAAATGGGAGGTCTGGTTACAGTCAGTTTAGTTTCTGAGTTTCTGCACATCACTTTCTGCTTTGCAATATCTCCTTCCTGTCCTTTAAAGGCATATAGGAAACTAATGAGCCATCTGCCCCAGGTATAAACCAGGCCCTTCACCAGCTGTGCTGCCCTTCTCTGAACATGCTCCAGAACCTCACTGTACCTCTTGCATTGAGGTGCCCAAAACTGGACACAATACTCAAGATGTGGCCTCACCAGTGCTGAGCACAGGGGAATGGTTACCTCCTTGACCCTGCTGGCCGTGGTGTTTCTAATCCCAGCCAGGATGCCATTGACTTTCTTGGCCACCTGGGCACACTGCTGGCTCATATTTAGTCAACTCTCAACCATATTCTCAAGGTCCCTCTCTGAGTTGTATCTTTCAACCTCACATCTCCAATTCAGTAGCTTACCATGAATCATAGAATCATAGAATCAATAAGGTTGGAAAAGACCTCAGATATCATCAAGTCCAACCTGTCACCCAACCCCTCATGACTACTAAACCATGGCACCAAGTGCCACGTCCAGTCCCCTCTTGAACACCTCCAGGGATGGGGACTCCACCACCTCCCTGGGCAGCACATTCCAACAGATAACAACTGTCTCCATGAAGAACTTCTTCCTCACCTTGAGTCTCAACCTCCCCTGGCACAGCTTGAGACTGTGTCCTCTTGTTCTGGTGATGGTTGGCTGGGAGAAGAGACAAACCCCCACCTGGGTACAACCTCCCTTCAGGTAGTTGTAGAGAGCAAGAAGGTCTCCCCTGAGCCTCCTCTTCTCCAGGCTAAGCAACCCCAGCTCCCTCAGCCTCTCCTCACAGTGCTGTGCTCCAGGCCTCTCCACAGCCTCATTGCCCTTCTCTTTACATGTTCAAGAGTCTCAATGTCCTTCTTAAACTGAGGGGCCCAGTGGTTGTTGTGACCCAGGTGGAGGACCTGGCACTTGGCCTTGCTCAACTTCATACCATTAGCCTTGGCCTGTGGGTCTAGCCTGTCCAGGTCCTGCTGCAAAGCCTCCCTACCCTCTGGTGGAACAACATGGCCACCCATCTTGGTGTCACCTGCAGTGATTTGTTTGCTTGTCTGTTTGTTTGCTTGTTTCTCAGCAACATTTCTGCTGCAACTCCCTTACAGGCAAAAGTACAGGAACCTCAGACACCGAGCTTATTTCTCCCCTGCATGCATGCTTGCTGTGTCTAATGGTATTGTAGTAGTAGTAATTTCCTCAATAGTGGTTCATTACCAGCAGTTAACAAACCCTTCTGGCAATTAACTAATTACCTTGCCTTCATCTATGGTGCAAAGAAACGGCTATCAAGGGCATTGTTTGCTCAATTAACCACAAGCAACAGACACATGCTTCCTAAAAGCTGTAGAAGGAAATCCCTCCCCAAATGCCCTCCTCTTCATTTTTCTTAGGAGCTGTGCAGTCTGAAAGGTTAACTTAAAGAATTTCAGAGGAGTCAATATGCTTTGGGTGGGGTTTTGTCTTCTGTTTTCTTAACAAGCATCATCACAACACCATTCTCCTGTAAAATGCAAGATCCTGAGCTCAGTCAAGGCTTGTGGTATTCTGAGAGCTCAGACTCACGCAGCCACGAGCAGCTCAGGCCAGGATGGCCTCCAGGATCCTGCGAGCTGGATGTCACCCAGGGGATGAATCTGCTTGGCCAGCTGCCTTTTCCTCAGAGGAGCTGCCACGGCTTCCTTCAAGTGGGCAGGGAGATGGATGGATGGGGACATAAACCTCCTACAGAGGGCCCAGCAAAACCTCCATATGGCCCATGCAGAAAAGACAAGAGAAAGCTGCTCTCTCTCCTCACTAAAAAGCCTGGCCTCTCTCTCTCACTCCTTTAAGCCCTTCAGGTTTCAGCCACTCTAATCTGTGTGATACCTATAACAAAAAGGCATCAACCCAGCCACTCATAAACAGTTGCTGGCTAAAAATTCTTCAGGGAAAGATGCCAAATTGCAAAATATTTTTGTTGGGTTTTTTTTAACTTAAAAGAGATGATTTTTATCCAGATAACAGCTGGCACCGTTTATCATGTTTCACTTTCTTCACAGGAAAAAGTTGTGCTAAATCAGTTATCGAACAGGAGCCAGGAGTGGTACAGCCTTAATGCCAGTCCTTGTCTTTTTCCCAGTCTGTTCTTAATGCCTCTCAGTGCTTCCTGTTGTACCATCAGGACCTGAGCTGACTCCACGTTTTGCCATATGGCCAAAATGCCTCTGCATGATGGGGTGTATTTATTTTTCCCAAACCCATTTCATTTCCCTATGTGTGATCCTAATTGATTCACTTGTACATGACTCCCAACTCTTCAAAAACACCTGAAAATTGTCACTGGCTTTTCTCTCCTCCCTGTTAGTGGGAACAGAACAAAGCAAAGCCTGGGAATAGAAAAAAAGCAAACCCACCTTCTTCCCTGATCCCCCCACCCCAAACCATGCGCTACCATCATTTTCTGGCTATGAACCAAAGCAGGTTTTAGAAGGCTGGAGAAATGATATTGGCCAACATACTGCTGGTGCAGTATGGGTTTGATGGATGGACCATTCAGTGCATACAGAACTGGCTTGAGGGCTGTACCCAAAGGGTGGCTGTCAATGGATCCACATCCAAGTGGAGGCCAGTGACAAGTGGAGCCCCTCAGGGATCAGTACTGGGACCAGTCTTGTTTAACATCTTTGTTGGCAATGCAGACAGGGGCACTGAGTGCACCCTCAGCCAGGAAGGATCTGGAGGTGCTGGAGCGTGTCCAGAGAAGGGCCACGAGGATGAGCAGAGGGATGGAACTGCTCTGCTATGAGGACAGACTGAAGGAGTTGGGGTTGTGCAGTCTGGAGAGGAGAAGGCTCTGAGGAGACCTTGTTGTGGCCTTGCAGTATCTGAAGGGGGCTCCAAGAAAGCTGGGGAGGGACTTTTGAGGGTGTCAGGGAGTGATAGGACTGGGGGGTGGTGGAACAAAGCTAGAAATGGGTAGATTCAAATCGGATGTTAGGAAGAAGTTCTTCCCCATGAGGGTGGCGTGACACTGGCACAGGTTGCCCAGGGAGGTGGTGGAAGCTTCATGCCTGGAGGTTTTGCAGCCAGGCTGGATGTGGTCTGAGCAACCTTCTGTAGTGTGAGGTGTCCCTGCCCATGGCAGTGGGGTTGGAACTAGACAATCCTTGAAGTCCCTTCAATTCCCTAACAATTCCATGATTCTTTTGTACTTGGCAGCAACAAAGGAAAAGATTCAGTCTCTGCTTTCTGCAATGATGTGTTGAAAAACAAAACAAAGCAAACAAAAACAAACAATCAAAAACAAACAATCAAAACCAAACAATCATACAAGCAAACAAACAGCAACAAAAAAAAGGACATTTTCTCTGCACTCTCCCCATGCTCTGACTGAAGGAACATGTTCCAGCTTAGCGTGAAGACAGATCACGCCTAAAGTAATATGCCACTTTATACAGCAGATGGAGCCCAGTAACTCAGACCAGTGTAGGAAAATAACCACAAAAGAAGCCTTTTAGCATGAAAAGAGAGCAACACAGCACAAAAGCAGACATATTTGCTGTTCACAGTATACTCTCTGTGAGCTTACTCCTTATTAAACTAAAAAGGAATCCCGTTTTCATGGTGGTTTCTCTCTGGCCCTGGCAACAGAGCAGGCACACACCACTTAAAGATGTTCAGTAATATCCTGCAACAACCCTTAGAAAGGGAAGACTGGAGATTAATGGTTTAGGAATAGCTTTTTCCATCCTAAGGAAAGTAATTCATCTGCTCATTCATCTGCAGAGTGCTGTTCTTTTTACCGCCCTGGTAGGTTTCCCTGAAACATATGAAAGAATCATAGAACTGTCAGAGTTGGAAGGGACCTCAAGGATCATCCAGTTCCAGCCCCCCTGCCATGGGCAGGGACACCTCACACTACAGCAGGTTGCTCACAGCCACATCCAGCCTGGCTGCAAAAACCTTCAGGGGTGAGGCTTCCACCACCTCCCTGGGCAACCTGTGCCAGTGTCTCACCACCTTCATGGGGAACAACTTCTTCCTAACATCCAAGCTGAATCTCCCCATTTCTAGTGTGTGGTTTTTTTCCATTTCCCCCAGTCCTGTCACTCCCTGACACCCTAAAAGGTCCCACCCCAGCTTTCTTCTAGCCCTCTTCAGATACTGCAAGGCCACAATTAGGTCAACTTGGAGCCTTCTCTTCTCCAGACTGAACAGCCCCAACTCCCTCAGTCTGTCCTCGTAGGAGAGGTGAAGGAGATTTTCCAAAGTATTTTGTTGGTGGCCTACCTTCCTTCCTGCTGCAGTAGAGAGGATAAGACTCCTTGATTTTTCAGTGGGTGGAAAGCCCTGCACATTCTGGTTATGTTTTCTTCTTATCATTGGCTTCTATCACAGTATCACAGTATCACTAAGGTTGGAAGAGACCTCAAACATCAAGTCCAACTTGTCACCACAGACCTCATGACTAGACCATGGCACCAAGTGCCATGTCCAATCCCCTCTTGAACACCCCCAGGGACAGGAATGGAATGGAATGGAATGGAATGGAATGGAATGGAATGGAATGGAATTGAATTGAATTGAATTGAATTGAATTGAATTGACCAGGTTGGAAAAGACCTTCGAGATCACCAAGTCCAAACTATCACCCAACACCATCTAAGCAACTAAACCATGGCACCAAGGGCCACATCCAGTCTCTTCTTAAACACCTCCAGTGATAGTGACTCCACCACCTCCCTGGGCAGCACATTCCAATGGTGAATGACTCTCTCAGTGAAGAACTTTCTCCTCACCTCGAGCCTAAACTTCCCCTGGCACAGCTTGAGGCTGTGTCCTCTTGTTCTGGTGCTGGTTGCCTGAGACATCCCCAAATCTATAATGCTTCCTTAAAAATATCCTGCCTTCTTACCAGATATTCAACAAATAAACAAAACCACAGAATCACAGAATTTCAGGGGCCTGAAGGGACCTCAAAAGCTCATGCAGTCCAACAGAGCAGGGTCACCTAGAGCAGATCACACAGGAACGCATCCAGGTGAGTCTGCCTGTTCGTTATATTGTTATTTCCAAGATCAGAAGCTATAACCTTAAACATACTAAAGGAAATTAATCATAATCAATGTAAAAACAAACAAACAACCAACAAACCCCATCAGCATTGATTAGGATAACTCCTTCTTTTGGAGTTTCCATGCCAGTGGATTGATAAGGCTGTTGGAATGAACAGGGAAAGCAACTCAGCCATTTTGTAGGACACTTCAGAATGGCAGCATCCAGGCTGCAGAGAAAATGGCTGCTTTCCTCTATAAATAACAACAAAAAACCCAGGCCTCAGCTTTTGCATAATAGCTCCAGGGCTGGTTTCAGCTGCATTCTGTCACATAGGGATGGATGTGAGAACTGCAAGGTGATCTGGGGTGAAAAGCACAGTGTGCTTCCCAAACTAGAAACCGGTCTGAAACCTATCGATGCATTCTCACAACACTCCCCAAAGCATCCAGAAAATCAGCAGACCTCCTTAAAATTCTTCATATATCTTTAACACCCGGGCAGAAGAACACCTGTGCCTTTGGCACCCAAGATTTGGGGCTGGATTATGACTCCAGGTAGGCCCTTGTGCAGCCTAAGACTGCAGCACCCTTGGTGTGTGCACACAGAAAGGAGACTTTTGACACTGGCAATGCTTGGCAGCTCCCTGGCTTTGGCTTGAGGCTCTCAGATAGTCATGAGACAATCTGAGGGAGTAGCCAGAGGTTTGAAGTTAACAGGAAGTGACTGAGTTTTATATCTAGGACTATGTTAAATAAGGTTAGGCCAGCTGGTTTAAGGAAGCATGCTATTTATAGAGCGTGCTGTTTCTCAAGGAAGAATTTTTTTCATGGAAGACATAAAAAAAACCCAACAGGTTAAATCCCTCAGTGTGTCACTCAATTTGTCCCTTGAGTCAAAGATAAGTGGTTGGGAGAGGTCATTCAGAGCTACCATTTGACATCACTTTTCTTATCTCTTTATCTTGTCTTAGTAGAGATGTTTTCTAGGGAGAATAGATTAGAGTAGGATGGAATGGAATGGAATGGAATGGAATGGAATGGAATGGAATGGAATGGAATGTAGAATAGAATAGAATAGAATAGAATAGAATAGAATAGAATAGAATAGAATAGAATAGAATAGAATAGAATAGAATAGAATAGAATAGGATTGAATTGAATGGAATGGGATTGAATTGAATTGAATTGAATTGAATTGAATTGAATTGAATTGAATTGAATTGAATTGAATTGCATTGCATTGCATTGCATTGCATTGAATTGAATTGAATTGAATTGAACAGGTTGGAAAAGAACTTTGAGATCATCAAGTCCAAACTATCACCCAACACCATCTAAGCAGCTAAACCATGGCACTGAGTGCCTCATCCAGTCTCTTCTTAAACACCTCCAGTGATGGTGACTCCACCACCTCCATGGGCAGCACATCCCAATGGCCAATCTCTCTTTTTATGAAGAACTTCTTCCTAACACCCAGCCTGAACCTCCCCTGGTGCAGCTCGAGACTGTGTCCTCTAGATGGAGGAGGATGAGTACACTGAAGCTGTCTGTGACACTGAAGCCAACACAATGTCTTTGAACTATTGAGAGAAAAATGATGGAAACTCAAAATATCTGGCAAATTTTTTGAGTAGTTATTTTACCACAGTACATGTAGAGAGGCTTACAGAGAGCTAAAATCAGCCAAATACATTTTAGCAGGGAACAACAAACTGGGGAAAGGTAGGGTCTGCACTGCAGCAACATTATACTGATTTTTAAGTGGCCTAGCAACAGAGAAAATGTCATTTTCTCTTGTTGTCAAGCTACTAGCAAAGATCTGTCTTCTTAGAGGCAGATAATATCAACTGTGTGACAGACCAGGGGGTTGCCTGTGAGAGAGAACTTTGAATAATAGCTGCTTGACACTGAATGGAAGCACAGAATAGAAAGAACAGAATCACAGAATGTTAGGAGCTGGAAGGGGCCTTGAGTGATCATTCAGTCCAACCCTCCTGCCAGAGCAGCATCAACTAGAGCAGGGTCTTGAATATCTCCAGAGAGAGAGAGAGACTCCACAACCTCTCTGGGCATCCTGTTCCAGGCCTCTGTCACCCTCACAAAGAATTTTCCTATGTTATGGCACAGTATTTGAGTAAATGTCATACTGTCTGATATTAAATGTGTTACTGTCTGATAATGGAGACTTGTTGGGGTGTTTGATGCCATGGTTTAGTTTATTAGATGGTGTTGGATGATGGGTTGGATGTGATCATCTTGAAGGTATATTCTGTTCTATTCTATTCTATTCTATTCTATTCTATTCTAAAAAAGAGAAACCCCATAGGCTAAACATAGCTGTAAGTTATCACAGAATTGTCAGGATTGGAAGGGACCCCTAGGATCATCCAGTTCCAATCCCCCTGCCATGGCCAGGGACACTTTCCACTAAATGAGGTTGCCTGTAGACACATCCAGCCTGGCCTTCAAAACCTCCAGGGATGAGGCTTCCACCACCTCCCTGGGCAACCTGTGCCAGTCTCTCACCACCCTCATGGGCAAGAACATCTTCCTACCATCCAATCTAAACCTACTCCTACGCCAGGGGAGGTTTAGGCTGGAGGTTAGGAGGAGGTTCTACATAGAGAGAGTGATTGCCCATTGGGATGGGCTGCCTGGGGAGGTGGTGGAGTCACCATCACTGGAGGCGTTCAGGAGGAGACTTGATGGGGTGCTTGGTGCCATGGGTTAGTTGATTAGGAGGTGTTGGATGATAGGTTGGACACGATGATCTTGAAGGTCTCTTCCAACCTGGTCTATTCTATTCTACTCTACTCTACTCTACTCTACTCTACTCTACTCTACTCTACTCTACTCTACTCTACTCTATTCTACTCTTCCCTAGTTTGAAGCCATTGCCTCTTGTCCTATCACTATAGGCATTTGTAAACAGTCTCTCTCCATCCTTCTTTTAGGCCTCCTTCAGGTACTGGAAGCTCTCTATTAGGTCTTCCCAGAGCCTTCTTTCCTCCAGGCTGAACAACCCCAGCTCCCTCAGCCTGCTTGGGAAGCTTTCAATGCAGTACACACAATTCACTAATCCTATCTTTTCTTTTTGCACATTAGTTATTCATCAATAGCAGCTGGTGGCATTAAAATTAATTAACATTCCATAATACTAATAATTGTCAATATATGCAAGCATGGTACATTTTGTACATACTCATTGCATTTCACATTTCTAGATTGTAGCTTGCTTGTAAATACAGCTTCATTTGTTTCCCACTGAGCTGGTTTGGCAATTTTATTCTGGGGGGCAATATTAACCCACCACAGAAGGTCTCAGTATGGAGGAGGGCCCCTCAGTTTAGGAAAGATGTTGAGTTGCTGGAAGGTGTCCAGAGAAGGGCAACAAAGCTGGGGAGGGGTTTGGAGCACAGCCCTGTGAGGAGAGGCTGAGGGAGCTGGGTTTGCTTAGCCTGGAGAAGAGGAAGCTCAGGGGAGACCTTCTTGCTCTCTACAACTACCTGAAGGGAGGTTGTAGCCAGGTGGGGGTTGGTCTCTTCTCCCAGGCAAGCAGCACCAGAACAAGAGGACACAGTCTCAAGCTGTGCCAGGGAAGTTTAGGCTGGATGTGAGGAAGAAATCCTTCCCAGAGAGAGAGATTGGCCATTGGAATGGGCTGCCCAGGGAGGTGGTGGAGTCACCATCCCTGGAGGTATTTAGGAAGAGCCTGGCTGAGGCACTTGGTGCCATGGTTTAGTTGATTAGATGGTGTTGGGTGATAGGTTGGACTTGATGACCTCTCAGGTCTCTTCCAACCTGGTCTATTCTATTCTATTCTATTCTATTCTATTCTATTCTATTCTATTCTATTCTATTCTATTCTATTCTATTCCATTCCATTCCATTCCATTCCATTCCATTCCATTCCATTCCATTGTATTCTAATGTATCCTATGCCTGTGGGCAGAACAAAATGTAAGTTATAGAATCATAGAATGGTTTGGCTTGGAAGTGGCCTCCAAAGCTCCCCAAGGGACCCACAAAGGCCATTCTGTCCAACCCCCTGTGCAGTAAGCAGGGGCATCCTCAACTAGATCAGGCTGCCCAGAGCCCTGTTGAGCCTCACCTTGAATATCTCCAGGGATGGGGCTTCAACTGCCTCCCTGGGCAACCTGTTCCAGTGTTCCACCACCCTCATGCTAAAGAACTTGTTCCTAAGTCACCCTTGGTTAAAAAAAAGAGGCACCTGATTTTCCAGCCTGAAGGGTGAGTGACTTCTTTAATGAAACAAAGCATTGAGAAAAGTCCCAGAGGCTGGGAATGACTCAGAGACACAGCAGAGATACAGAGCAAGTTTTAAATTCTTATAGCTATCTCCTTGGTGAGAAAAGAAATGTTGCCTTCCATAATCGTTTCCTCCTGATGCATAACAAATGGCACAAAGATGGAGTGCTGCAGAGAGTGGCTCTCACCTAGACCTTGTGGAGTGCTCTCTACAGGCTGAGGGAGATTCTTAGGGGATAATTCTGGGAAGCTAGGGATGTGTTTTGAGCCCACATATGTTGTTAGTGTATCCAAATGGTGATGGACGACGGTAGGCTGAACATGAGCCTGCAGTGTGCCCAGGCAGCCAGGAGGGCCAATGGCATCCTGTCCTGCATCTGGAACAGTGTGGCCAGCAGGAGCAGGGAGGTCATTCTACCCCTGTACACTGCACTGGTTAGGCCACACCTCTAGTCCTGTGTCCAGTTCTGGGCCTCTCAGTTTAGGAAGGAGGTTGACTTGCTGGAACAAGTCCAGAGAAGGGCAACAAAGTTGGTGAGGGGTTTGGAACACAAGCCCTATGAGGAGAGACTGAGGGAGCTGGGGTTGCTTTACCTGGAGAAGAGAAGGCTCAGGGGAGACCTTATTGCTCTCTACAATTACCTGAAGGGAGGTTGTAGACAGGCAGAGGTTGTTCTCTTCTCCCAGGCAGCCAGAACCAGAACAAGAGGACACAATCTCAGGCTGTGCCAGGGGAGATTTAGGTTGGATGTTAGGAAGAAGTTCTATACAGAGAGAGTGATTTGCCCATTGGAATGTGCTGCCTGGGGAGGTAGTGGGGTCACCATCACTGGAGGTGTTCAGGAGGAGATTTGATGGGGTGCTTGGTGCCATGGGTTAGTTGTTCAGGTGGGTTGGACACGATGACCTTGAAGATCTCTTCCAACCTGGTCTGGTCTATTCTATTCTATTCTATTCTATTCTATTCTATTCTATTCTATTCTATTCTAATGCAGCAAAGGAATCAAGGCTGTGCCTCTTCATTTCAGGAGCTGGATGATGTAGTAACACTTCATGAAAACATGGAGGGGGGGTAGGAAAAACCACTGGGAAGAATTCAGATCAGCCAGGGTCTGCTTCTTTTATGGGTCAAGTTAACTATGATTAATTCACCTGCCTGCTGGACCCTTTCAAAGGTCATCTTCTCAATATACCAAGCTACAAAGGCAGAAGTCTCCCCAGTCACCTGGAGATGCTCGTTTCTATCTGCTGCAGTTGCCAGGCAACCATCACAAGCTTCCAGTTACTAAAAATTGCCTGACTGGAGTTGACCTTACTTTTGTGCTGTGGTTACCCCTACAGCCTTCCCCCAAAAATAACAAAATCCTGTCAATCTGCCAGAAACAAAATCCTGTCATTACACTGAAATTTTGCAGGCCATTAGTCCATACTATGACCTCTTGCCTTGAGGTGGCCCAAAGGGCTGAGCTGCTGCAGCAGCAACTGAGTTAGAAGCAAAGGGCTTTTTTTCTGTTTGTTTTCCAGTGCATGTGAAAGTCTTCCTTTCCTCTCTTTTAAACAAATATTCACACTGATTCTAAGAATGTAGACCAGGGGGCTGGAGTCTGCACTGCAGCCTTAGCCAGAATCTTGATTAGATTGGATAGGAGGGCAGCCTATTTATAAGAAGGCAGCATGTGGCCTTTTCAGCAACCAAATGCATGTCAGGGATTGCCAGAATCTGAGAGTCAGGATTCCATGGGAATCAAATCACATGCCAATGAACTCTGAGTAGTTTGGAACTTATTTCATATTTGTTGTTTTAGTTGCAAGGAAGGCATGAAAAAGAAACTGCTCTACACAAGTAGGCAAACATCAGTCCTGCTTTGCCATAAGGAGAGATGAAAAGAGACATGTTAAAGGTTCCCAAATAGAAAGTACTCAGCCTGCATCTGAAATTCATAGAGGAGTTAGCCAGGAAGAAACTGCATGCTAGCCAGGGAGCTGCCAGAGTGATCTTCAGCTCACCTAAGTTAGCTAGCTGCAGTGAATGCATCCGGGCCCAGAGAGTGGTGCAGAATGGTGCCACTGCCAGCTGGCAGCCAGGCACCAGTGGTGTCCCTCAGGGATTAGTGCTGGCCCCCACCCGGTTCAATATCTTTATTGATGACCTGGATGAGGGCATTGAGTCTATTATCAGTAAATTTGCAGAAGACACAAAGCTGGGGGCAGGAGTTGATATGTTAGAGGGTAGGAGAGCACTGAAGAGGGACCTTGACAGGGTGGACAGGTGGGCAGAGTCCAAGGGCACCTCTAAGTGCCAGGTTCTACACATTGGCCACAACAACCCCATGCAGTGCTGCAGGCTGGAGAGCAGCCAGGCAGAAAGGAAGCTGGGGGTACTGTTGATAGTAGGCTGAACATGAGCCTGCAGTGTGTCAATGGCATCCTGGACTGGATCAGGAATAGTGTGGCCAGCAGGAGCAGGGAGGTCATTCTGCCCTGTGCTCAGCACTGGTTAGGCCACACCTTGAGACCTGTGTCCAGTTCTGGGCTCCTCAGTTTAGAAAAGATGTTGAGTTGCTGGAAGGTGTCCAGAGAAGGGTAACAAAGCTGGGGAGGGGTTTGGAGCACAGCCCTGTGAGGAGAGGCTGAGGGAGCTGGGGTTGCTTAGCCTGGAGAAGAGGAGGCTGAGGGGAGACCTTCTTGCTCTCTACAACTACCTGAAGGGAGGTTGTAGCCAGGGGGGTTGTTCTCTTCTCCCAGGCAGCCAGCACCAGAACAAGAGGACACAGTCTCAAGCTGCACCAGGGGAGGTTTAGGCTGGATGTTAGGAAGAAGTTCTTCATAGGAAGAGAGATTGGCCTTTGGAATGTGCTGCCCAGGGAGGTGGTGGAGTCACCAGCCCTGGAAGTGTTTAAGAAGAGATGGGATGAGGCACTTGGTGCCATGGTTTAGTTGATCAGATGGTGTTGGGTGATAGGTTGGACTTGATGATCTCAAAGGTCTTTTCCAATCTGGATAATTCTATTCTATTCTATTCCATTCCATTCCATATTCTGGTTCAATCTACATTCTCTCTACTGAGAATGGAGAGAGCTGCCATGGCAGGTTCATCCACTTGAACAGTGTCTTTGTATCTGTCTTGACAAGAGCTAGATGCAGCTCAGCTGAATAACTTAACCAGCTGCCTGACATTTACACAGCTGAGGTTCAGTGAGATTAATTACTCAGTTTACAGGTAATCAATGGAAAGTACTCTGCAGATGGACTCTAAGGTCACAGTGCAATTGTATGCAAGAAAGCAGAACAGCTCTGGTCTCAAATTATCCAGCTCTGTGATTTATTCACTGATCACTACCCTTTGTGCAGACAATGTAATGTGTTGGTGATGATTTCTTTTTTTTTCCTAGCACTTAAAAAGACATTTATTAGATGAAGTGACTCACTGTTTCTTTCCAGCTAGATTTCACTTATGTTCTGCAAGCTCAGCAGTTTGGACTGCAAAATGATACAGTTGTGTTGTAACAAGAAAACTCCTACTTAACCCACTTAAAAAACTATTAAGTAGTGCAAGAGTTGCCAGAGCTAAGTATTAGAAAGCTGGAAGGACCTCCAGCAAACCCCACAGTGACACAGCATCCCTCTGGGCCAAATTACAATTGGAATGGAATGGAATGGAATGGAATGGAATAGAATAGAATAGAATAGAATAGAATAGAATAGAATAGAATAGAATAGAATAGAATAGAATAGAATAGAATTAACCAGGTTGGAAAAGACCTTCGAGATCATCAAGTCCAACCCATCACCCAACACTATCTCATCAATTAAACCATGGCACTAAATGCCTCATCCAGGCTCCTCTTAAACAGGTCCAGTGATGGTAACTCCACCACCGCCCTGGGCAGCACATTCCAATGGCCAATCTCTCTCTCTCTATGAAGAATTTCTTCCTCACCTCCAGCCTAAACTTCCCCTGGTGCAGCTTGAGACTGTGTCCTCTTGTTCTGGTGCTGGTTGCGTGGGAGAAGAGACCAACATCCACCTGGCTACAGCCTCCCTTCAGGTAGTTGTAGAGAGCAAGGTGGTCTCCCCTGAGCCTCCTCTTCTCCAGGCTAAGCAACCCCAGCTCCCTCAGCCTCTCCTCACAGGGCTGTGCTCCAAACCCCTCCCCAGCTTTGTTGCCCTTCTCTGGACACCTTCCAGCATCTCAACATCTTTCCTAAACTGATGAACCCAGAACTGGACACAGGACTCAAGGTGTGGTCTAACCAGTGCAGAGTACAGGGGCAGAATGACCTCCCTGCTCCTGCTGGCCACACTGTTCCTGATGCAGGCCAGGATGCCATTGGCCTTCTTTGGCCACCTGGGCACACTGCTGGCTCATGTTCAGCCTACTATCAACCAGTACCCCCAGGTCCCTCTCTGCCTGGCCACTCTCCAGCCACTCTGACCCCAGCCTGTAGCACTGCATGGGGTTGTTGTGTGGCAAATCTGCCTTCTATATTGCTTTAAAAAGAGACAAGCATTAACAGAAATAGTAAGCATATTTCCCCCCCTTACTTTACAGCTCATTTGGGATTTATACAAGTGATATTTTACACTGAATGTGCTGAAGTTTTGCATTTCTTTCCCCAAGATGTTGATGTTTGCACTGCTGCCAAGGGAGT
This sequence comes from Melanerpes aurifrons, assembly GCA_011125475.1. Lineage (NCBI taxonomy): Eukaryota > Metazoa > Chordata > Aves > Piciformes > Picidae > Melanerpes > Melanerpes aurifrons. The sequence continues at coordinate 3,922,310 of WWNC01000001.1, forward strand.
CAATGAGAAAATATATTCAGGGATGTTTAATCCTAACTTTATTTGCTCACCCACTGCAGAGAAAAACTGGAACTGAAATAGGATCTTAAATGTGATTTGTATAGGCTGGATGAAAATTCCTCCTTTTTCTACATCCCATGGAAACAATTCCTCTTGAAGTTTTCAGGGAATCAAGGTGATTATAATAGCCTTACAGTCTGCAGGTATAAAATGCTGACTGCTGTGGTACTTTGTTAAGAAGATCTCTAATACTTCAGCTGTGCTATTCCTAAACCTTAAGCTGAGGCCACACCAGGCAATGATGTCTAAAACGGTGCAGAAGAAGGAGTTCCACAAATGCTTGAGTCTATGATACTATGTGTGGGGTGTCCCTGCCCATGGCAGGGGGGTTGGAACTAGATGATCCTTGTGGTCCCTTCCAACCCTGACTGATACTATGATACTATAAAACAGTGCAGAAGAAGGAGTCCCACAAATGCTGGGGAGCCTAAGAATTTGCCCCAAAACAGATGTTGGCTGCTCTTCTGCTTGTTTTCAACCATATGCTGTCTGACTCCTTAACAGCAGCCTCATTGTGGAGCTGCTTTATTTTCCTTCTTACACCCAAGGGTGATTTGTTTACACTTTACTGCTTTTCTGTTCAGGATCTGTGAAACGGTTTTGAAGGTATAGCCTAGAACATACAGAGCAAACACAGGCTGTAAGAAACAGTCTTGTGCTGAAGTGATTTTGACCCAGGTCAGTTCCCCCAGCCCAGTTTTAGAGTCATAGTCTTAGAAATGTGGCATAGAACATTAGAATTAGTGAAGGAAGATAAGCAGTGTGGCCAGATGGAACAGAAGGCCAATGGCATCTTATATCAGGATGAGGAGAGGCTGAGGGAGCTGGAGTTGCTCAGCATGGAGAAAAGGAGGTTCAAGGGAGACCTTCCTGCTCTCTACAAATACCTGAAGGTTGTAGCCAGGTGGGGGTTGGTCTCTTTTCCCAGGCAACCAGCACCAGAATAAGAGTGAAGCCCCAGAACAGATAGCTTCGAAAGCATGAACCAGATAAAGCAATAAATTGGCTGAGGCATGGGTCACTGTGACAGAAAAAGAAGATAAGGACTGACAAGAACTGTTAGGGTAAGCATGATTCAGAGCCAACAAGGCCAAACTAACACTCAGAGCATTGTCAAGCCAGGCACACCGGGAATTGACCAAATTAGGAAAGGAGTTCAAAAGTTTAAGGAGGAAGACTCATCAGGAAACCCCTGCCCATGATGAAGGCCACCGGAACGACCACCAAGAAGATCCTCAAAAGAGATGTCCCCGCCCACGCTCCGCCTACACCACGCCCCACATGAATATGTATGCAAAAATATGATTATGTATAAGATCTGATGCAATACTACATCCAAAACTGTATAAAAGACATGCTTGTGTTACGGGAAAGGCAGAAATCCATTTAGTGATTTCTCCAACGCGTTGCCAATAAAATACCTCCTGTCTATCTGACTTAAACTGAGTCTCTTAGGCAGTTATTCTCGCCTTTTGGGGCAAAATTCGGCATCAAGAGGACACAGTCTCAAGCTGTGCCAGGGGAGGTTCAGGCTGAATGTGAGGAAGAAATTCTTTCCAGCAAGAGAGACTGGCCATTGGAATGTGCTGTCAAGGGAGGTGGTGGAGTCACCATCACTGGAGGTGTTTAAGAGGAGACTGGAGACTTAGTGCCATGGTTTAGTTGATGAGATGGTGTTGGGTGATAGATGGTGTTGGACTTGATGATCTCTGAGGACTTTTCCAACCTGGTTAATTCTTTCTATTCTATTCTATTCTATTCTATTCTATTCTATTCTATTCTATTCTATTCTATTCTATTCTATTCCATGAGAGTGGTGAAGCCCTGGAATGGGTTGTCCAGGGAGGTGGTTGAGGTTGCCATCCCTGGAGGTGTTTAAGCCCAGGTTGGATGAGGCTCTGGCCAGGCTGCTGTAGTGTGGGGTGTCCCTGCCCATGGCAGGGGGGTTGGAACTAGATGATCCTTGTGGTTCCTTCCAACCTGACTGATACTAGGATATTATTCTAATGTGGTCAGCAGGACTAGGGATGGAATTCTGCCCTGTACTGGGCACCTGGTGAGGCCTCACCTCGAGCACTGTGTACAGCTCTGAGCCCCTCACTTCAGGAAGGTTATTGAGATGCTGGAATAGGCCCAGAGGAGAGTGATGAGTCTGGGGAAGGGACTGGAGGAAAAGGCTGATGAGGAAAGGCTGAGGAAGCTGGGGGTGTTCAGCTTGGAGAAGAGGACATTTAGAGGGGACCTTATGACTCTCTACAACTACTGAAAAGGAAGTTGTAGTCAGTGGGGGTCAGGCTCTTCTCCCAGGCAACTTGTGACAGGACAAGAGGGCATGGCCTGAAGCTGTGCCAGGGGAGGTTGTGGTTGGATATTAGGAAGCACTTCCTCACAGCAAGCCTGATCAGGCACTGGGATGGACTGCCCAGGGAGGTGGTGGAGTCACCATCACTGGAGGTGTTTAAGAAAAGCTTGGATGTGGCACTTGGTAACATGGTTTATGTGATGTGAGTGGTGCTAGGTGGTAGGCTGAACTTGATGACCCCAGAGGTCTTTTCCAGCCTCACTAATTCTGAGATTCTCTGATCTGTGGCAGGATGGAGATACACAGCATCAGGAAAGAACAGCTGGGTTCACATCCCTATTTGATCATGTGGATTTGATGTCTGTGAAGAGCTATCTCAGGCACCTAAACAGTAGAACTGGCAACTGGTTGATGTGGGCATCTTTAGTGCTGTTGGTTATTTTTTCCTTCAGGCTAACTACTTTTTAATTAGCTTTGCAATCATGTGGTCAAAGCAATATGAGGAGTCAGTGAGTGAGCAGTCTTTTGCATATGCTTAAGATTAGGAGGTTTAGAGCAGACCTGCAGAATTGTAGCCTATCACATCGCATGGATGTTCTGTTTAGATGACACCTGCTGTCTTCAATACATGAGAGGAGCCTTCAATGAAGATATCAGGCGGGCAAGCAATGCTGCGTCTCGCGAGGCTCTGCCCTCAAAGATGAATGGTAGCTGGAAGTAGGACAACAGCAGAATGTAAGCAGATATGCTAGAGGATAGAATGTCAGTAGCTGGAAGCTATTTGGATAGCAAATGCTGCAAGTTTTATGAATGGTTGTCAGGAGCCAATCGTATAAAATAACCTTACATAAGCCACAGAGGAGCTGGGGAACAGACTAGCAAAATGCTTGGTGTTCCCTCCTCTAGGATTGGGTGGCAGATCGAGGTCTACATCTGACTCTAGGTGGGACTGATCTTGGTGAAAGGCTACAAAGTCTCCCTGCATTAATTCAGGACACAGAAGCACAGAATTAACCAGGTTGGAAAAGACCTTGGAGATCACCGAGTCCAACCTATCACCCAATACCATGTAATCAACTAAACCATGGCACCAAGTGCCTCATTCAGGCTCTTCCTAAACACCTCCAGAGATGGTGACTCCACCACCTCCCTGGGCAGCACATCCCAATGACCAATCTCTCTTTCTAGGAAGAATTTCTTCCTCACATCCAGCCTAAACTTTCCCTGGCACAGCTTGAGACTCTGTCCTCTTGTTGTGGTGCTGGTTGCCTGGGAGAAGAGACCAACCCCCACCTGGCTGCAACCTCCCTTCAGGTAGCTGTAGACAGCAATAAGGTCTCCCCTGAGCCTCCTCTTCTTCTCTAGGCTAAACAACCCCAGCTTCCTCAGCCTCTCTTCATAGCAGAGGTGTCCTAGTTCCCTGAGCATCATTGTGGCTCCCCTCTGGACCCACTCCATCAGGTCCATGTCCGTCCTGTGTTGAGGGCTCCAGAGCTGAATGCAGCACTGCAGGTGAGCTATTACCAGAGCAAAGTGTCAGAATCCCCTCTCTCCATTTGCTGGCCACACTTCTTTTGATGCAGCCCAGGATGCCATTGGCCTTCTGGGCTGCAAGCACAAGCTGTTGGCTCATGTCCACCACCCCCAAATCCTTTTCTGCAGGGCTGCTCTCAATTTCACCACCCTCCAACCTCTCTTGGTATCTAGGATTGCACCAACCTATGTGCAGGACCTAACATTTTGCCTGATTAAACCTGATGAGATTCTCCTCAGCCCACCTCCCCAGTCTGTCCAGGTCTCTCATCCCATCCTTCATGCCATGCCATCCCATCCCATCCTTCAGACTCATCATCCACACTGCTGAACTTGAAATGTTTATCCACCATTTAAATGGCAAAAGTTTTTCTATCCCCTCTGTCATGTGTTATTTTTTAACAAGTTCAAAGCACACATGAACTTTGAACCACTTGATTACTTCCATCTTATTTTCTTTCTATTTTCTTTATGTCTAAGGTGATTTGGTCAAGTGTGATTGCATTAGCAGGCCCCTTAGCATCAGCAGACCAAGTAGGTCTGACACCAGTGAATGAATAAATACGTACTTGCAGACATCAGCTGTCCTCATTTCATGCAGCTGAAAGTGAGAGTTTGCTCAAGAGCACTTCTTATGCTCCATTAGTGCCCTCTGCTGTATTGCAAAGTAGCTGTGAAATGCTTTATGGTAACGAGAAGAGAAGAGAAAGAAGAGAAGAGAAGAGAAGAGAAGAGAAGAGAAGAGAAGAGAAGAGAAGAGAAGAGGAAGAGAAGAGGAAGAGAAGAGAAGAGAAGAGAAGAGAAGAGAAGAGAAGAGAAGAGAAGAGAAGAGAAGAGAAGAGAAGAGAAGAGAAGAGAAGAGAAGAGAAGAGAAGAGAAGAGAAGAGAAGAGAAGAGAAGAGAAGAGAAGAGAAGAGAAGAATAGACCAGGTTGGAAGAGACCTTCGAGATCATCATGTCCAACCTATCATCCAACACCACCCAACCAACTAAACCAAGCAACCAAGCACCCTGTCAAGTCTCCTCCTGAACACCTCCAGTGATGCAGAGGAAAACCTCTGGACATTAAAGAGCCAAAGTCTGAGAAGAATGTTCACAGAATGGGTCAGGTTGGAAGGGACCTTGAAGATTGTCTAGTTCCAATCCACCTGCAATGGGCAGGGACTCCTTCTTCCAGACCAGGTGGCTCAAGAGCTCATCCCACCTTGCTTTGAACAGCTGCAGGGAGGGGACATCCAGGACCTCCTTGGGCAATGTGTTCCAGTATCTCACCACTCTCACTATAAAGAATTTCTTCCTAATCTGCACTCTCCTCAAGCTTCAATCCATTCCTCGTGTTCCTATCACAACAAGCCCTTGGACAAAGCCACTTTCTGGCTTTCTTGTAGACCCTCTACAGATACTGGAAGGCTGACATAGAGCCTTCTTTTCTCCAGGCTGAGCAGCTCCAGCTCTCACAATTTGTCCCCACAGGGGAAGTGCTCCAGCCCTCTGATCATCTTTGTGGCTCTCCTCTGGACCTGCTCCATCAGCTCCATGTCCCTCTTATGCTGGGGGCACTAGAACTGGATGCAGTATTCCAGGTGGGGGTCTCATAAGAGCAGAGTAGGGGGACAGAATCACCTCTCACATCCTGCTGCTTACACTTAATTTGATGCAGCCCAGCACACAGCTGCCTTCTGTGCTGCCAGCAACCATTGCCAGCTCATGCTGAGTTTTTCACCAGCTAAGTCCCCCAAGTCATTCTCCTTGAGACTGCTCTTGAGCCACTCCTCAGCCAGCCTGTATTTGTGCTTGGGATTGCCCTGACCCAGCTGCAGGACCTTGCACTTGGCTTTGTTGAACTTCATGAATCTGGCTTGGGTCCGCCTTTCAATGCTGTCCAAGTCCCTCTGGATGGATCCCTTCCCTCCAGCATGTCAGCCAGACCACACAGTTTGGTGTCATCTGCAAACTTGCTGAGGGTGCCTCAGTCCCACTGTCCATGTCACCAACAAAGATGTTAACCAGCACTGGTCCTGGTGCCAACCCCAAGGGACACCACTCATTACTGGTCTCCATGTGGACATTGCTGCTGATTGCAGCTCCCTGAGTGCAGCCATCCAGCCAATTCCTGACCCTACAAGTGCTGCACCCCTCAAGTCCAATTTGGTAATAGATTAACCAGAAGTGTTTATGGGATGTCCATCAATTTCAGATCAATAATGTAGGGAAATACAATTGCAGTTTGATGTTGAATGAAGATCTGCACTCGTGCAGGGTGCTTCAGGGACACCAGCTAGTGAAGTAAGTGTAAATTGGAAGACAGGAGCTGGGTTCTGATGTCTGATTGGAAGACTGAAGCTGGGTTATGATGGCTGGATGACGTTTCTAGGGATGTCAGCCCTGAGGAGAGAGACTTGGGGGTGCTGGGGGAGGAGAAGCTCAAATGAGCTCTCAGTGTGCACTTGCAGCCCACAAAGCCAATCAGATCCTGGGCTGCATCAGGAGAAGTGTGGCCAGCAGGGCAAGGGAGGTGATCCTCCCCCTCTACTCAGCTCTGGTGAGACCCCACCTGGAGTACTGCATCCAGTTCTGGAGCCCCTATTACAAGAGGGATGTGGAGGTGCTGGAATGTGTCCAGAGAAGGGCCACAAGGATGAGCAGAGGGCTGGAGCACCTCTCCTGTGAGGACAGACTGAAGGAGTTGGGGCTGTTCAGTCTGGAGAAGAGAAGGCTCCGAGGTGACCTCATTGTGGCCTTCCAGTATCTGAAGTGGGCTACAAGAAAGCTGGGGAGGGACTTCTCAGGATCTCAGGTAGTGCTAGGACTAGGGGGAATGGAATGAAGGTGGAAGTGGGGAGGTTGAGGCTGGAGGTGAGGAGGAAGTTCTTCCCCATGAGAGTGTGAAGCCCTGGAATGGGTTGTCCAGGGAGGTGGTTGGGGCACCGTCCCTGGGGGTGTTTAAGCCCAGGCTGGATGAGGCTCTGGCCAGGCTGCTGTAGTGTGGGGTGTCCCTGCCCATGGCAGGGGGGTTGGAACTAGATGATCCTTGTGGTCCCTTCCAACCCTGACTGATACTATGATACTATGATACTATGATTATGATTAGGGTAAAGTGATTCAGCACCCAGCATTTGCCTTCAGAGGCCTGTTCAAACTAGAAGTGTTCTCCACTTCATGACATTGCTACTTGCTCTCTGTTTTGTGCAGTCTTTCATCTCAGCTATTGATTTAATTTACTCCACTGGCTTTATCCCTGCTTAACCACAGTAATCCCAAACCTGCTTACTCCCACAGATCTTTCTTCCATTCTTACTAAAGTTTTGCTGAATGCATATGGTGAGTATTTGTGTCACTGGTGTTTATCAACATCCCAAATCAGATGCTCACATATTGGTAGTATCTTCACACTGTAACAGCTCCCATCAGTGTGAGACCTATGGCCCTCTCTGCTCTTGTATCAGCTCACATTGCTCAGCTGCTGAGCTACTCTCTGCTTTATTTTCTGTCTCCCTTTAGGGCTGACTTTCTGGAAAGGCAAAACAACCCCACCCCAACAACAACAAAACAACAAACAAAGAAGCAAGCAACTTTGAGACCTTATTGCTCTCTGCAAATCCCTGAAGGAGGTTGTAGCCAGGTGGGGGTTGGTCTGTTTTCCCAGGCAACCAGCATCAGAACAAGAGGACACAGTCTCAAGCTGTGCCAGGGGAAGTTCAGGCTGGATGTTAGGAAGAAAGTTCTTCCCAGAAAGAGAGATTGGTCATTGGAATGTGCTGCCCAGGGAGGTGGTGGAGTCACCATCCCTGGAGGTGTTCAAGAAAGGACTGGATGTGGCACTTGAAGCCATGGTTTAGTTGTCATGAGCTGATAGATAATAGATTGGACTGGATGATCTCTGAGGTCTTTTCCAACCTTGTTGATTCTGTGAAATAAGCCCTGAGAAAATGGGGAACTTCATGGTTTCTAGCCAAGAGTGCTGCCTCATGCCACAAGATGCTGCTCTTGGCCTTTGGTCTAACACTAAGATTAGTGTGCATGTTTAGAATAGAATAAACCAAACCAGGTTGGCAGAGACCTTCAAGATCATCATGTCCAACCCATCAACCAATCCAACCCACCCAAACAGCTAACCCATGGCACCAAGCACCCCATCAAGTCTCCTCCTGAACACCTCCAATGATGGTGACTCCACCACCTCCCTGGGCAGCCCATTCCAATGGGCAATCACTCTCTCTGTAGAGAACTTCTTCCTAACATCCAACCTGAACCTCCCCTGGAGCAGCCTGAGACTGTGTCCTCTTGTTCTGTTAATCTACATTATATTCTAAGACTAGTGAGGAAATCAACTTTATGCCACTACATGCAAAAAAATAAATCTTCAGACCAGTTTAAAATCCCTCTAAAAAGGTTTGCCTAGAAAAAAACAATAGTTTAGATTAGGCCCAAATCACAATGAGTGAGCTCCAGGGCCTCACTCCTGCACACTCCTCACCAGGATTGATTAACTCCTCCTGCTTATGTCTGGTTTGGTTGCTGGACTGCTCCCCAGAACCTTGTTTCCTGGGCTCATAACAATACAGGGGGCACCATCTAGTGGCCTCAGGAAAAAAATTACTCAGATGTTGGGACCATTTTTTGACTTTATAACATCATGTTGGATTTAGGACATCAAGTGAGTTACTTAGGTATAGAATTCCTGATTATGAGACCTTAATTAGTGGGTTTTCTTCAAGTCAAAACTGACACAAAGGTATAATCAGTAATGAAAAGTTAGAAGAGTGGGTTAGAAGCTTCTAATAAGATTGTAATACAAGAATCTATCACAGCTTCAAATTCTGATACTCTAGACTTGGCTATCTGAATAAAGGCACACAGGACCAGGAATGGAATGGAATGGAATGGAATGGAATGGAATGGAATGGAGTAGAGTGGAGTGGAGTGGAGTAGAATAGAATAGAATAGAATAGAATAGAATAGAATAGAATAGAATAGAATAGAATAGAATAGAATAGAATAGAATAGAATAGAATAGAATAGAATAGAATTAACCAGGCTGGAAAAGACCTTCAAGATCATCAAGTCCAACCTATCATCCAACACCATCTCATCAACTAAACCATAGCACCAAGTGCTTCATCCAATCTCTTCTTAAACACCTCCAGGGATGGTGACTCCACCACCTCCCTGGGCAGCACATTCCAGTGGCCAATCTTTCTGGGAAGAATTTCTTCCAGCCTAAACTGGGATAAGCAACCCCAGCTCCCTCAGCCTCTCTTGGTGCCATGGTTTAGTTGATTAGATGGTGCTGGGTGATGGGTTGGACTTGATGATCTGAGGTCTTTTCCAACCTGATTAACTCAATTAAAGGATTGGATGTGGAGCCATGGTTTAGCTGTCCTGAGGTGTTAGGTATTAGGTAATATGTTGGACTTGATGGTCTCTCAGGTCTTTCCCAACTTGATTGATCCTATGAGTCTATGATTCTATTATTCTCTGATTTTCTTCCTGATTGAGAAATATTTCTGCAAGTTACCTCTTATTAAGATAATTTTCTCAGCAGCAAATAGCAAGACAGAGATTCCACAGTACCCAAAATAAAGGATAAATGATTGTATTCAAAGCCTTTCTAAAACCTGAGCTACCTAGCAGTGAGTCTATACCAGATGTGCATATCCCCCACACCCACCCCCTCACTTAAATGATCTTTAACCTAATCCAGCCACTGCTGGCTTTGTTGTTATGTGAGACTCAAATTAGGACAGGACATGGTAATGAGGGTTGACAAATGTCAGTTCTCTGATTCAGAAGCATCTGAAAATTCGAAGGTAAATGCCAGTGATCTGTGAACACCACAGATGGCCACGGAGCTGGGTTGGAAATGGAGACTTCTTTCTGCCAGCAACAAATATCCATCACTGTGTCCACTAAACCATTGTAAAGCAGCTTGAAACAAATCCAGGGGTTGCTTCTGCATGTCCTTGGACTCAAAAGAAAAGGTAGCTAAGTTATACTAAGTAGGAGCTTGGGTATCTGGAAGGTGAGAACTTGTTATAAGAGGCACTACTGTTAGCAGCCCTTTGCATAAGGTCTCAGGGGAGACCTTATTGCTGTCTACAACTACCTGAAGGGAGGTTGTAGCCAGGTGGGGGTTGGTCTCTTCTCCCAGGCAGCCAGCACCAGAACAACAGGACACAGTCTCAAGCTGCACCAGGGGAGGTTTAGGCTGGATGTTAGGAAGAAGTTCTTCACAGAGGAAGTGATTTGCCATTGGAATGGGCTGCCCAGGTGGAGTCACCATCCCTGGAAGTGTT
>WWNC01000001.1:3937500-4095000 GCA_011125475.1 Melanerpes aurifrons
GGGCTCTCAGTCTCTCTTCACAGGGGAGATGCTCAAGTCCCCTAATGATCCTTGTGGCTCTCTGTTGGACTCTCCCCAGTAGGTCTCTGTCTTGAACTGGGGAGCCCAAAATTTGGCACATTTCATCTTGTGTCAAAACAGAGGTTTGAACCAGACCCACTTACAAGCAATTGTGTAGACAGTAAGTGGGATGGGCTTGCTGTCCAATTATAAAAAGAGCTAAAGGAGTTTACTTTGTCAGTCCTTAGATGTTAAAAATCAGACAAATCTGTAATTCAATCTTTGCAGCCTCTTTGATGAGTCTTACTTCTTCATTCTCTTAGTGATGGATGGAAGCTGATTGCAATTGCATCTTTGATTTGATAAGGGCATTGTTCAAGTTTGTTCAGCACACTGTCAGGAACAGAGGCTGAATCAGGGTACTCAGAGATTTTACATCTGATTATTTATTAGCTTGCAGTCAAGAGGGAGGAGTTGGGGCTACTCAGTCTGGAGAACAGTTAGGGCTATTCAGTCTAGAGAAGAGAGACCTTATTGTGGCCTTGCAGTATCTTAGGGGGCCTACAAGAAAGCTGGGGAGGGACTTCTTAGGGTGTCAGGGAGTGATAGGACTGGGGGGAATGGAAAAAAACTAGAACTGGGTAGATTCAGATTGGATGTTAAGAAGAAGTTCTTCCCCATGAGGGTGGTGAGAGCCTGGCACAGGTTGCCCAGGGAGGTGGTGGAAGCCTCATCCCTGGAGGTTTTTGCAGCCAGGCTGGATGTGGCTGTGAGCAACCTGCTGCAGTGTGAGGTGTCCCTGCCCATGGCAGGGGGGGCTGGTCCTGGATGATCTTTTAGGTCCCTTCCAACCCTACCAATTCCATGATTGTAAGAAAACCACAGAAGCCTGTCGGTCTGATTTCCCTATTCTAATTCCAGTGAGGTTTTCCAGCCTCAGAGGGTTCAAATGTGATCCTAGATGAGAAATCTCTAAGCTAAACCTCTGTGTGTGTGAGCTTTTCCCCCCCCACCATTCTTTCTTTCCCCATAATATTTTCATCATCCTTCTTTGTCAGAAGAAGGTAAATTACACTTAAAAACTTTGCAGGGAAGCCTTAGGTTGTATTCACAGCAGCAAACCTCTCTCTGCTACAAATCCCTTTATCTTACAAATAAGCAGCAGTCTGTTTCTTTAAATTGTGTTTTTGTACTATACCTGCTCACTCTGCATGAAATTAACCACAAAGGTCTCTCTCATGCTTCACCATTATTTATGCTATAATGACCTGGAGGAGAGGATTGAGAGGACCTGGGTGGGGGCAGGGGGGGGATGCTGACACCTGTCAGGATGTGCTGCCATCCAAGAGATCTGGACAGGCTGAGAGCTGGGTGAAGGAGAACCTCATGAAGTTCAGTAAGGACAAGAGCAAGGTCCTGCATCTGGGGAGGAATAACAGCAGGCACCAGGACAGGTTAGGAGCTGCCCTGCTGGAAAGCAGCTCCACAGAGAAAGACCTTGGGGTCCTAGTGGACAGCAAGTTCTCCATGGGACAGCAGTCATATCATAGTATCCTAGTATCAGTAAGGGTTGGAAGGGACCACAAGGATCATCGAGTTCCAACCCCCCTGCCATGGGCAGGGGCACCCCACACTAGATCAGCCTGGCCACAGCCTCATCCAGCCTGGGCTTAAAACACCCCGGGGACAGCGCCTCAGCCACCTCCCTGGACAACCCATTCCAGGGCTTCACCACTCTCATGGGGAAGAACTTCCTCCTCACCTCCAGCCTGAATCTCCCCACCTCCAGCTTCATTCCATTCCCCCTAGTCCTATCACTACCTGACATCCTGAGAAGTCCCTCCCCAGCCTTCCTGTAGGCCCCCTTCAGATACTGGAAGGCCACAATTAGGTCACCTCGGAGCCTGCAATGTGCCCTTGTGGCCAAGAGAGCCAATGGGATCCTGGGGGCCAGCAAGAAAAGTGTGGCCAGAAGGTCTAGGGAGGTTCTTCTCCCCCTCTACTCTGCCCTGGTGAGATCACACCTGCAATATCGTGTTCACTTTTGGGCTACCCAGCTCAAGAGAGACAGAGACCTGCTAGAATTCAGTGGAGAGCCATGAGGATGATGGATGGGACTAGAACATCACTGCTGGGAATAGAGTAGAATAGAATAGAATAGAATAGAATAGAATAGAATAGAATAGAATAGAATAGAATAGAATAGAATAGAATAGAATAGAATAGAATAGAATAGAATAGAATAGAACAGACCAGACCAGGTTGGAAGAGACCTTCAAGATCATCGTGTCCAACCTATCACCCAACACCACCCAACCAACTAAACCATGCAACCAAGCACCCTATCAAAGAAAGACTGAGAGTCCTGGGGCTGTGTAGTCTGGAGAAGAGAAGGCTGAGAGGGGGTCTGATCAATGTCAGTATCTGAGGGGTAGGTGTCAAGTGGAAGGGGCCAAGCTCTTTTTGGTGGTGTACAGTAACAAACCAAGGAAGAATGGATACAAACTGGAATGCAGAAGGTTTCACCTCAACATGAGGAAGGTGACAGAGGGTGAGGGAGACAGAGCACTGAACAGGCTGCCCAGGGGTGTTGTGGAGTCTCCTTCTCTGGAGGCTTTCCAAACCCACCTGGATGCACTCCTGTGTGGGCTACCCTGGGTGACCCTGCTCTGGCAGGGGGGTTGGACTGGCTGATCTCTGGAGGTCCCTTCCAACCTCTACCATTCTGTGATTCTGTGCTTCTGTGATGTTTTATTCCATCATACTAAATATAAATACAGTCAGAGTGGACTGTAGACACTTTATTCCCAGGAACTCTTCTCTCTCTGAGCTCCACTGCTGCTTATTTTTATGTACACCAGGACAAAAGCAGCAGCTCATCAACTTTGTTTCATGATCTGTAAATAGCCACTGTAACCTGGAAGCTGGAGTAGGTTGTGATAAAAAGTGCTTTTTGGGAACCTAGCAGGACTAAAATGTGCACCTAGAGCAGATTACTTATAGACAGCATAAGTAGCTTAGAAGGCAGGCAGTAAATAAACTCAGTAATTGGAAATACCTTGTGTTCTGCAGGAAGAAAGTGTGGCCCTAACAATTATTGCAGCCTTATTCAACAGGCTTTGCTCCACAGGCCAGATGATATCTGTGCAGAACAAGTGCAGCAGTAGACCACTGACAGTAGAAGATGCTGCCAAATTGAACCTAGGAAAGTGTCAGGACAGAGCCAAATTCTGCTGTGTGCAAGGGCTCTGATTCTCAAGAGCAGTCAGTGTGAGATAAGGTTAAACACAGGCAGAGCTTTTTCTGCAGAGGTAGGTCAAACATAAGGCATAAAATGAACAAAATACTTGCATAATAACATCATTTACAAAGAATGAATGAAATAGTGTCAGCTTTGCTTCCAATATTTGATAGTAGTGTAGCTGAGCTGCTGTTGAATATAAGCAAACAGAGAAGTTTGGAGTTTGTTCAGTTGTGGGGTGGTTTTCTGTCTAAATGCAGATGCTAGAGCATCTTCTACTATTTGATCTTGTCCAACAATTCCTCTCCAGCTCTGGAAATATAGAATCCTAGAAATTTTAGGGTTGGAAGGGACCTCAAGGATTATGCAGTACCAACCCCCCTGCCATGGGCAGGGACACCTCACACTGCAGCAGGCTGCTCACAGCCACATCCAGCCTGGCTGCAAAAACCTCCAGGGATGAGGCTTCCACCACCTCCCTGGGTAACCTGTGCCAGTGTCTCACCACCCTCATGGGGAAGAACTTCTTCCTGACATCCAATCTGAATCTCCCCATTTCTAGTTTTGTTCCATTCCCCCTATTTTTATCACTCCCTGACACCCTCAAAAGTCCCTCCCCAGCTTTCTTGGAGCCCCCTTCAGATACTGGAAGGCCACAATTAGGTCTCCTTGGAGCCTTCTCTTCTCCACACTGAACAGCCCCAACTCCCTCAGTCTGTCCTCATAGCAGAGCAGCTCCAGACCTCTGCTCATCCTTGTAGCCCTTCTCTGGACATGTTCCAGCCTTGAGTCCTGGGTCCAGTTCTGGGCTCCTCAGTTTAGGAAAGATGTTGAGCTGCTGGAATGTGCCCAGAGAAGGGCAGAAAAAGCTGGGGAGGGTTTGGAGCACAGCCCTGTGAGGAGAGGCTGAGGGAGCTGGGGTTGCTTAGCCTGGAGAAGAGGAGGCTCAGGGGAGACCTTATTGCTCTCTACAACTCCCTGAAGGGAGGTTGTAGGCAGTTGGGGGTTGGTCGGTTTTCCCAGACAACCAGCACCAGAACAAGAGGACACAGTCTCAAGCTGTGTCAGGGGAGGTTTAGGCTGGAGGTGAGGAGTAAGTTCTTCCCAGCAAGAGAGATTGGCCATTGGGATGTGCTGCCCAGGAGGGTGGTGTAAGTCCCTGAAGGTGCTCAAGAGGGAATTGGATGTGGCACTTGGAGCCATGGTTCATTTAGTCATGAGGTGTTAGGAAATAGGTTGGACTCGATGATCTCTGAGGTCTTTTCCAACCTTATTGATTCTGTGATTCTATGAGAGACACTCTGAAAACTGCTATTTATTACCTGTTCTCTCTGTCCCTCATTCTCTGGGGAATGTCTTGCAAGTTGTTAGAGTCGTATCAGTATCAGGCTTACACTGTAGGAGACTGCAAAAGGGCTTCTCACTCCTGGGTTATCACTATCACAAAGCTCCTGATGCACAAGAGGGCAGTGTGCCACAGGGAGAAAAACCTAGCATCAGAGCTGCCAGGCACAGGGCTGCTGTTTCTGGCACAAAAGACACCCTGGTTTGGGGTTGATCCATTGGCTCAGGTATTTCCACTCCAGTTTTTGAGCCAATTTAATGAGCCCAGGGAATTGCAAAAAACACCAATTAAACATATTTTCATGTATATATTTATTTTATCCCCCCCCACCACCCCCAGCCTTTACCTCTTTATTGACTGTGCAGGCTTTGTATATATACCATGTGATACTAATGCACAAAGGGAACTCTGCCAAGGATGACACTATTCCAACCTTGCTGCAAGCTGCAGCCAAGGCCTGGTAATGGCAGCGACTGACTCCGTGGGCTCGGTGCTGGCTCTGTAACTTCAATGTCACCTTTCAGCAGCAGCAGACAAACTTCCAACAGCTGGGGCTCTGCCAATCTAAGGAACCTGGGATCAAGTTGCTTTGTGGTTTGGGTTGGTTTGAGTTGGGCTTTTTGGCTCTTTTTTTTTAATGGGCAGGGGGAGTTTGGTTATTTCTTGGCTTTGTTTCTGCTTTATTTGTTTGTTTGCTGCTTTTGGTTTCTGTTCTAGTTATTTGCTTGGTTTGGTTCTCTGTTATTTAGTTGTTTGTTTTGTTTCTCTTTGTTTATTTGCTGCTTTTGTTTCCATTTTACTTCATTATTTTGTTTCTCTGATTTCTTTGGTTTGCTTCTCTTTGATTTCTTTGGTTTGCTTCCCTTTGATTTCTTTGGCTTGCTTCTCTTTCATTTATTTCTTTGGCTTTCTTCTCTTTGATTTATTTGTTTGGTTTGCTTCTCCTCTCTTTGTTTCTTTGCTTGGTTTGCTTCTGTCTTATTTGTTGATTTGTTTGTTTTTATTTCTCCTTTATTCATTTGTTTTGCTTCTCTTTGTTGATTTGCTTGCTTTGTTTCTCTTTTATTTGTTTGCTTGTTTTGTTTCTCTTTTGTTTGTTTGGTTTGTTCCTCTTTTCTGTGTTTGTTTGCTTGTTGTGTTTCTGTTTTGTTTGGTTTGTTCCTCTTTTCTGTGTTTGTTTGCTTGTTGTGTTTCTGTTTTGTTAGTTTTGTTTCTCTTCTGTGTGTTTGTTTGCTTGTTTTGTTTCTGTTTTATTTGCTTTGTTTGGATTTGGTTTGTTTTCCCTGTGTAATTTCAGAACATACAAGAAATACTTGTGATGCACAGGAGCCAGCAGTGTGCCCAGGTGGCCAAGAAGGCCAATGGCATCCTGGTCTGCATCAGGAACAGTGTGGCCAGCAGGAGCAGGGAGGTCATTCTGCCCTGTGCTCAGCACTGGTTAGACCACACCTTGAGTCCTGCGTCCAGTTGTGGGCTCCTCAGTTTAGGAAGGACATTGAGACACTTGGAAGTGTCCAGAGAAGGGCAACATGGCTGGGGAGGGGTTTGGAGCACAGCCCTGTGAGGAGAGGCTGAGGGAGCTGGGGTTGCTTAGCCTGGAGAAGAGGAGGCTCAGGGGAGACCTTATTGCGCTCTACAGCTACCTGAAGGGAAGCTGCAGCCAGGTGGGGGTTGGTCTCTTCTCCTCCTGGGACATTTCAGCTGAACATATAGGTGCATTAAAACAGCAGTGAGTGAAACTCTACATAGAATCACAGAATTGTTAGGATTGGAAGGGACCTCAATGCTCAGCTAGTTCCAAATCCCCCTGCCATGGGCAGGGACATGTCTCACCAGATCAGGCTGCTCAGGGCCACATAGTTCTTTCCACAGATGTCTGACACACCAATACTGTTATTCAATGTACACTAAGCTTAGACCTCACTTGAAAATACAAGAATATGCTTCTGAAGTGAACCAGCAGCCAATGAGACTCTGGAATAGGCTGCCCAGGGAGGTTGTGGATGCCTCAGGGTGCCCAAGGCCAAGCTGGATGAGACCTTGAGCAGCTCAGTCTAGTTGAGGCATCCCTGCCCATGGTGGGGAGGTTGGAGTCGATGATCTCTGAGGTCTCTTCCAACCTAAGCCATTCTAGGTTTCTGTGACATCATGAGCAAAAGTCCCTCAGTGCCCCAGGTCCTACCAAATGGCTACTATCCAAAAGGCAAACAAATCAGCAGCTTCACACTTGCCACTGTTCTTTTGGCTTACCAGGCATCCACAATGCATTTGAGGGCTCCCTGGATCAAGGCAGCAGCTACCACAGCAATATTCCTGCCTCCTCTGTATGTTCACCCAGCTGCTGCATTCTGTGTTTGCTGGCAGAAGGATAACCTTTCCCAACCAGCACTCCAGACCATAATTGGCTTCTAAGAATAGAACAAACCAACCTAAGCCATTCTGTGATATTAAAAAACCTTTAAAGGAATAAACATTGTGGAAGTCTAGAGAATTGACTCATTGTGGGGGGGAGGCAAAAAAAGATCCTGTGAAATGTCACTAATTTACTTTTAAAGTACCTTCTGCCCTAGGCTTCTCACAGGAACATTCAGCTTGGAAAAGACCCTCAGGATCACCAAGGCCAACCCACAACCCTACTCTACAAGGCTCACCCCTAAACCATAGCCACAAGCACCACATCCAAAGCACCTTGAAACACAGCCAGGCTTGGGGATTCCACCACCTCCCTGGGCAGCACATTCCAATGCCTGACCACTCTTGATGGGAAAAAACTTTTCCTACTGTCCAGTCTAAACCTACCCAGTCACAGCCTGAGTCCATTCCCTCTTGTTCTGTCACTAATGACCTGGGAGAAGAGACCAGCACCAACCTCTCCACAATGTCCTTACAGGTAGTTGTAGAGAGCAATGAGGTCTCCCCTCAGCCTCCTCTTTTCCAAACTAACCATCCCCAGCTCCTTGATCTTGAAGGTCTCTTCCAACCTGGTTGATTATTCTATTCTATTCTATTCTATTCTATTCTATTCTATTCTATTCTATTCTATTCTATTCTATTCTATTCTATTCTATTCTATTCTATTCCATTCCATTCCATTCCATTCCATTCCATTCCATTCCATTCCATTCCATTCCACTCCACTCCACTCCACTCCACTCCATTCTATTCTATTCTATTCTATTCTATTCTATTCTATTCTATTCTATTCTATTCCTCTTCATCAGATTTATTCTCCAGGCCCTTCTCAGCTTCCTTGCCCTCCCTTCAATGGCTGTGGAATCCTGAGAACAATAATGCTCTTACTGTTGTACAAGCCATTCACTCTTCAGTCCAAATCTTCCCTTAGCTAGAGCATCCTGTCCCCAGACTTTGAGCAGAGAGAAGGGCAAGGAAGAAGGGGAAGGAAAAGCAAAGTTCAAAGGTATTCTGCTGTGTCTCAGCCATCTGAGTCTACAATCACTCTCTGAAAAGCAGACTGGAGGCTGTACAGCCCCAGGACATCCTCAGCAACACCAGCAAGGGGCTCTTAGAGAAGACCAGTCTGAAAATATGTTTGAAAACATGTTTGACAATATGTTCTTCAGCAAGACTAATCATTGACATTACATGCAGTCCTATCCAGAGGATACATCTTCCATGCTGCCAGAGTGCTTTTGACAGATGCAGTCACTCAAATGAGCATTGTTCATTTGATAACCCAGTATCTTGCAAGGCAGAAAGAGGAAACCATTCAGCAGATAGATGTGCTTAAAATGAGGATTACCTTGCATTCTGGGAGACCATGGAGCTGAAAAATCTCTTCTCTTAACTTTCCCCTTTGTCTCCAGAGGCTGGGAAATTTCTGACCTGAGCTGAAAGCCTGTTTGACCTGTACCAGATGAATCAGGCACTGGATGCTTAGAAATACAACTGAACCATCACTTGCAACACAAGCCAAGTCATGCTGAGGTAGCCCAAAAGAATATTTCCATTTCAATTTGCTTCTAATTCATTAATTGCATGCTGTTCATTTGCAAACTTGATTTTGTGAATTACATTTTTTTCCCCCCAGGAGGTAATTAGATCTCTAATAACATTATTTATCAAGGGGTGTGTCTCACCTCAGCCTCCTCTTTTCCAAACTAACCATCCCCAGCTCCTTCAGTTGCTCTTCATCAGATTCATTCTCCAGGCCCTTCACAGCTTCCTTGCCCTCCTGGCTCCAGCACCTCCACATCCCTCTTGTATTGAGGTGCCCAAAAGTGGACACAATATTGAAGGTGTGGCCTCACCAGAGCTGAGTCCCAGGAGACAATCCCCTCCCTGCTCCAGCTGGACAAGAAGAGAAGAGAGGAGACTCGAGGAGAGAGGAGGAGAAGAGAAGAGAAGAGAAGAGAAGAGAAGAGAAGAGAAGAGAAGAGAAGAGAAGAGAAGAGAAGAGAAGAGAAGAGAAGAGAAGAGAAGAGAAAGAAGAAGAGAAAGAGAAGAGAAGAGAGGAGAGGAGAGAAGAGAAGAGAAGAGAAGAGAAGAGAAGAGAAGAGAAGAGAAGAGAAGAGAAGAGAAGAGAAGAGAAGAGAAGAGAAGAGAAAAAAGAAGAGAAGAGAAGAGAATTAATCAGGTTGGAAGAGACCTCCAAGATCATCAAGTCCAACCTATCACCCAACACCATCTAACCAACTAAACCATGGCACCAAGCACTCCATCCAGTCTCTTCCTAAACCCCTCCACTGATGGTGACTCCACCACCTCCCTGAGCAGCACATTCCAATGGCCAATCTCTCTTTCTGGGAAGAACTTCTGCACAGTTTCCCTATGTTCCATGAGGAGGTGGTTGGAACTCTCCTTAGCAGCTTGGATCCCCACAAGTCCATGGGACCAGATGGGATTCATCCTAGGGTGCTGAGAGAGCTGGCAGATGAGCTGGCCAAACACTTGGATGTGTTCAATCTCCTGCCCTTGGCCTCTGCCCATCTGTCCAGCCTGTCGAGGTCCCTCTGCAGAGCCTCTCTACCCTCCAGCAGATCAACTCCTGCCCCCAGATTGGTGTGTTGGCAAATTTACTGATGATGGACTCAATGCCCTCATCCAGATCATCAATAAAAACGTTAAAGAGCAAGTTAAAGGACAAGCACAAGTCACAGATGCTTCCTTTACCTCTTATTTACATGACTATTTGATCTTTATTGTTGGCTTTCTAGTTTGAAATCTGCAGGAATGTGCTTGCAGGGGGAGAGGAGAAAAAAAAAAGACAATTAGGTCTTCTGCATATTCTATTGTGGAAAACAAAATGTAGCACTGGGCAGAGGACTGCTCATGAATTTCAAAGAGCTCCTCATGAATTTGCAAATGTGCCTGCTTGGTGCAGATAGTGCAAACACCTCCTCAGACACCACTGCTCTCTAATGCACTTGGACACGGGGGCTTGAGAGGTAATGAGTGAAGCCCAGCCCTTGTCCTCGGTGCCTGCTCAAAAGGGAGCAGTCACAATGGTGCCAGGCTTAATTCACAGGGCAAAAAGGGGGAAAAAAAAGGCATGGAGGAAAATAATGCAAGTGTAGCCATCCTCTAAAAGGATTTCATCAACCTTTTTTAGGACAGCAGCCTTTGCATAGCAAATAATCCAGAGGATGGAAACCTATTTAAGGAAATGGGAGGCCTCTATCTTTTGCACCAGCTGGGCTGAGGAGGGGGGGAGGCTGCCACAAGAAAATATTCAATTTGGACAGCTATTAGCAGGATGTCAAAGTAGACTTTACTTCAGAATCTGCAGGACTTATGGCTGTATCTTATAATGAGGAGTCCAGTTAAAAGTTCACTCTTCATACAGGAAAAAAGAAGATTAATCACCCTCCTTTGCCAGCCTTATGCTTGGCTCACTACATTTGGAATAAGTGCTAAAATATAGAGCAGCATCTCACAGAATCATAGAATTGTCAGGGTTGGAAGGGACCTCAAGGATCATCCAGTTCCAACCCCCCGGCCACAGGCAGGGACACCTCACACTACTCTTCCCTTCTCTTCCCTAGCTCCCTCAGCCTCTCCTCATAGCAACACAGAGCTGGACATTTATTTTACACACTCAGGCAGCACATCTAGGAGGATGAATTCCAAGTGAACCAAGACATCATAAGTCAAATTCTTCCTTCATGTACATTAGTGCAGACACAGTCAGTCCAGCACTGAAGATGATGTGGAAAGGGTTTTAATGATGAGCACAGTTAATTAAAGAGTGTGGCCTTAGTGCTGTTAATTGAGAGGTGATTTACACCTGGAGATTTGCTGGAAGGTGTCCAGAGAAGGGCAGCAAAGCTGGGGAGGGGTTTGGAGCACAGCCCTGTGAGGAGAGGCTGAGGGAGCTGGGATTGCTTAGCCTGGAGAAGAGGAGGCTCAGGGGAGACCTTCTTGCTGTCTACAACTCCCTGAAGGGAGGTTGTAGCCAGGTAGGGGTCGGTCTCTTCTCCCAGGTAATCAGCACCAGAACAAGAGGGCACAGTCTCAAGCTGCACCAGGGGTAGTTTAGGCTGGATGTGAGGAAGAAACTCTTCCCAGAAAAAGAGATAGGTCATTGGAATGTGCTGCCCAGGGAGGTGGTGGAGTCACCATCACTGGAGGTGTTTAGGAAGAGATGGATGGGGTGCTTGGTGCCATGGTTTAGTTGGTTAGATGGTGTTGGGTGCTAGGTTGGACTTGATGATCTGAAAGGTCTTTTCCAACCTGCTTTATTCTACTCTACTCTACTCTACTCTACTCTACTCTACTCTACTCTACTCTACTCCATTCCATTCCATTCCATTCCATTCCATTCCATTCCATTCCATTCCATTCCATTCCATTCCATTCCATTCCATTCCATTCCATTCCATCTAGTCTAGCCTAGTCTATTCTAGCCTACTCTAGTCTAGTCTATTCTAGTCTATCTAGTCTAATCTAGCCTAGCCTATCCTAGTCTAGTCTAGTCTAGTCTAGTCTATTAGCACCCTCTCCTAAAAAGCAGAACCTGCTCTCTGATAACAGCAGGTTACCAGATCCAGATCCACAAAGTCAGGAAGTGTTCACTGACAGAAATCACCACCAGCACCATCAACTGCAGAGCTGTGCCAGGTAGCAATGCCAGCCTTTAATGCATTTCCCAAAAGAGCTTTAAAGTGTTAGCCTCTTACACCTGGACCCCATTGGTAGGAAGGACACTTCCTTTTCTCTTTCTCTTTCTTTCTCTTTCTCTTTCTCTTTCTCTTTCTCTTTCTCTTTCTCTTTCTCTTTCTCTTTCTCTTTCTCTTTCTCTTTCTCTTTCTCTTTCTCTTTCTCTTTCTCTTTCTCTTTCTCTTTCTCTTTCTCTCTCATTCTCTCTCTCTCTCTTCCTCTCTCTCTCCCTCTCTCTCTCTCTCTTTCTCTCTCTCTTTCTCTCTCTCTTTCTCTCTCTCTCTCTCTCTCTCTCTCTTTCTCTTTCTCTTTCTCTTTCTCTTTCTCTCTCTCTTTCTCTTTCTCTTTCTCTTTCTCTTTCTCTTTCTCTTTCTCTTTCTCTTTCTCTTTCTCTTTCTCTTTCTCTCTCCTTTTTTTTTTTTTCCCCTCTGATATATTCCAACAGAAAGAGGAAAAATAGGTTTCAGCACATGTACCCACTGTTCCAATCACTTGCAAAGCTGTAGGGGTTATTTTAATGGGCATGATTTAAAGCAGACCTTTACCAGGCATGCCCTTCTATTTAAAAGAAGGGAGGGAAAAAAAGAGAGGGCAAAAAAAGAAGTTATTATTCTTATGTTAAAATGCAAACCAACAAGAGCACAGAGCTCAAAGGTTTAAACTCAATTGTTCAGTGCAATGTTTTATCAAGCAATTAAACACATTTCACTCAGAGTGGGGAAAAAAGGAAGCATCACAGTCACTAAATCAGTGATTTCTGAACACAGCTGTTGGATAAATGTTTTGGACTGAATTTTTTGGCATTCACTAACAACTTCTTTCACTTGCTGGGAGTTAAAGATATAGTGTGTTTGATCATTGGCCAGAGCAGGGTCCTGCAATCCTATGCACAAGTATAGTCTGTGTAGGGACTGGCTTGAGAGCAGCCCTGAAGAAAAGGACTTGGGGGTGCTGGTGGAAGAGAAGCTCAACGTGAGTCAGCAGTGAGCACTTGCAGCCCAGAAAGCCAACCAGAGCCTGGGTTGCATCAAGATGAGTAATGGGACTTCAGAAACCCTTTTGTGGTATGGTGTGGGGTGCCCAGTGATAGGACAAGGAACAATGGGCACAAGCTAGAGCAGAGGAGGTTCCACCTCAACACACAAGACACTTTGTTATGGGGAGGGGGACAGAGCCCAGGAACAGGCTGCCCAGAGAGGTTGTGGTGTCTTCTGCTCTGGAGACTTTCAGGACCTGTCTGGCTGTATTCCTGTTCAACCTGCCCTAGGTGACCCTGCTTTGGCAGGGGGGCTTGGACTGGATGACCTCTGGAGGTCCCTTCCAACCCCTAACATTCTGTGATTCAGTGTTTCTGTGAAGCATAGCCAGGAGGTCAAAGGAGGTGATTCTCCCCTTCTACACTGGCACTAGAAAAACCCAAGAGACCAAAGTGTCTAGCCCACTACTCCCTTCAGCCCAGTAGGCAACATCAGACCCTGAGCTGCAGAAAATACTGTGAAACATAGAACCACAGAATCCCAGAATGGCTTAAGTTGAAAGGGACCTCAGAGATCATAGAATCATAGAATCACTTAGGCTGGAAAAGACCTTTGAGATCATTGAGTCCAACCACAACCCAACTCCCATGACCACTAAACCATGTCCTGAAGCATCACAACTACAGCTTCTTGAACTCCAGGGATGGCTAAGATCATCTACTCCAACTTCCCTGCCATGGGCAGGGACAGCTCTCCACTAGACTTGGCTGCTCAAGACCTCATCCAGCCTGGCCTTGAACACCCTCAGGAAGGAGGTATCCACAGCATCCCTAGGCAGCATGTTCCAGAGTCTTGCTTCCCTCATACTGAAGAACTTCTTCCTAAGATCCAGTCTAAACCTACACTCCCTCAGCTTCGAACCATTCCCTGTCCTGTCTCTAGACACCCTGATGAAAAGTCCTCCTCCAACCTTCCTGGAGAATCCCTTCAGGTATTGGAAGGCAGCTCTAAGGTCTCCCTAGAGTGTTCCCTTCCCTAGGCTGAACAACCCCAGCTCCCTCAGCCTATCTTCATAGCAGAGGTGTTCCACTTTTTATTCAAACCAAAGTGCTAGAGCCATGGATTGCATTCCACTGGATTTGATATACAGAGAGAACTCCACTCTTAGCTCTGTCTTCTGCTCATGCTGTTTTCAAGTATAACACAGACCACTAACTTATCAACACCTTCTACAGGCAGTGCAGAAAGCAGGCAATCTAATAACATCTTTCTGGGAATGTTTGCATCTGAGGGTTTTGCATTCTCACTATTAAATGTGAACAAAATGAGAAAGGAAAGCAGAGGGAAAGTAACACTCCAGGGAATTTTTAGCCTCTCTGTAGCTATGCAGTGCTATTGGCCTTGTACTTTTGTAAAGCAGCTCTGGAGCAACACCCACAAAGATGATCTCAAGTCAGTTGTCATTAAAGGTAGAATCACAGAATTGTTAGGGTTGGAAGAGACCTCAAGGATCATCCAGTTCCAGCCCCCCTGCCATGGGCAGGGACACCTCACACTACAGCAGGTTACTCACAGCCACATCCAACCTGGCTGCAAAAACCTCCAGGGATGAGCCTTCCACCACCTCCCTGGGCAACCTGTGCCAGTCTCTCACCACCCTCATGGGGGAAGAACTTCTTCCTAACATCCAAGCTGAATCTACCCATTTCTAGTTTTGCTCCATTCCCCCCAGTCCTATCACTCCCTGACACCCTCAAAAGTCCCTCCCCAGCTTTCATGTAGCCCCCTTCAGATACTGGAAGGCCACAAGAAGGTCTCTGTGGAGCCTTCTCTTCTCCAGACTGAACAGCCCCAACACCCTCAGTCTGTCCTCATAGGAGAGCAGTTCCAGCCCTCTGCTCATCCTCGTGGCCCTTCTCTGGACATGCTCCAGCACATCCAAAAACTTCAGAGCCTCCTTGCAAAGCTCAGTGACAGTGCCCAGGTTTGCTCACAGTGTGTCAAGCCAGTTAATGCTATCTTTATTTCCTCATATTTGATCTTTATACTTTTCACTCCTCCTAATTTCCAAGGAGGCTTAGAGTTTCTCTGCAGAGAGAGAGAGAAAGAGAGAGAGATGTGTTTCAGAGCAACCTCAATAGATTTTTTCCACTGTGCCATGTACTGAACTGCCACTTGAAAGCAGTCCTCAAGGAAAGGTCACTTGCAATCTCATTTAATTCATGATGCACTGAGTACATTTGAAGAGCCAGTACCAGGATAATGATGAGGTGAAATCCAGTTTCCCTGAGTCTATTTATGTGAACAGCTAATAGAAAAGAGATCAGAAGTCACAGAACAATTAATGCTATGGATGAAAAGGATACTGAGGTTACCTGCCCCAAGAGAAGATGAATCATATCTCCATCATTTCTGGTCTTCAGCACTCTCAGTGATGCCCATTCAATTCTATTTACACCCTAAAGTACCCATTTTTCTAGGCTCTAGCTCCTATCTCCTCTCCTGCAACTATAATATCATTGCCTCTTCAGCTATCTGTTATGAAATACTTTAATCCTCTTTAATCCTTTCTCCTTCGTTATTATCTTTTAGTATATTTGGAAGCCAGCATCAGGGATTCTCTGCTTTGATTTGCCACACTACAGGACCTGAAGGGAGTCAGATTTTCCTTGTGACTTACATCTGGGAGACCATTTCAGTTCCACTCCACTCACCTCAGACCTCTTTCTGGGGAAGACTCAACAAGAATGCAAGAAAAAAAGAGATATTTGTTGCTTGCCTAATAAAAGAGGCAGTAAAAATGGCTCAGGAGCTTGGGAGCACTACTACAGATATGTCTATATTTAATTTTAATGATTTTTTTTGTGTGTGTGGAAAGGCAAAGAATAAGGAACAGAAAATAAGCAAAGGATAATCAAAAAACAACAGTTTGTTTTGTAGTGAAAGAGAAATGATGAAGAGGAGAGTGCTGGAAAATGGGGAAGAGAGATGGTCAGGGGACTGGAGCATTGCCTGGTGAGGAGAGGCTGAGGGACCTATCCTATCCTATCCTATCCTATCCTATCCTATCCTATCCTATCCTATCCTATCCTACCCTACCCTACCCTACCCTATTCTATTCTACCCTCCTCTCCTCTCTCCTCTCCTCTCCTTGAGACTCCTCTCCTCTCCTTGAGTCTCTTCTCTTCTCTTCTCTTCTCTTCTCTTCTCTTCTCTTCTCTTCTCTTCTCTTCTCTCTCTCTTCTTCTTCTCTTCTCTTCTCTTCTCTTCTCTTCTCTTCTCTCTTCTCTTCTCTTCTCTTCTCTTCTCTCTCTTCTCTTCTCTCCTCTCTCTCTCTCTTCTCTCTCTCTCTCTCCTCTCCTCTCCTCTCCTCTCCTCTCCTCTCCTCTCCTCCTCCTCTCCTTCCTATCCTCCTATCCTATCCTATCCTATCCTATCCTATCCTATCCTATCCTATCCTATCCTATCCTATCCCATCTCTTCAGCTGTTAGAAGGCAGCTAGATGTCCTATGGCAGTTTTAGGCTGATGCTTGTAAACATAGCCTCATTTGCTATCCAACTGATCTAGCCTGGCAATTTCTTTATGGGGGGGGTGGGGGGGGGGGTAACTTCAACCCACCACAGGTCCCTCTGGAGCCTTCTCTTCTCCAGGCTGACCCACCCCAGCTCCCTCAGCCTATCCTCATAGCAGAGCTGTTCCCAGCCCCTGCTGGAAAACATCAATGAAATGATTAGGCTAATTAAAAACCACTTCACACAGCAGCTGGATTGGCTTCTCAGTTGAAGGTCAGAGTTATCATCTCCTTAAACTGCATTCTGCACCTCCTGATCAATCTGTCATAACTCCTGTACACACCTTTCAGAGCTGGAGAGGAGCAGAATTGAACAGAGGGCAGATAATCAATAGCAGTTATGTAGTGTAGCAAGGTGAGAAGGCACATTAGTTGAGATGGATGTTTAGGGGGAAAACAGTCCATGAACTGCTACAGAGTCTGACAAGCTGCCTCAGCCTAGAGAACAATTAATCACAGCATCACAGAATGTTGAGGGGTGGAAGGAAACCTCAACAGCTCCTCCAGTCCAACCCCCCTGCCAGAGCAGGATCACCTGCAGCAGGTCACACAGGAATGCATAGAGGTGGGTTTGGAATATTTCCTGCTGGACACAGGGTTTCTAACCCCAGCCAGGAGGCCTTTGGCTTTCTTGGCCACCTGGGCACACTGCTGGCTCCTATTCAGCTGCTTGTCCCTTAGCACCCCCAGGTCCCTTTCTGCCAGCAGCTTTCCAGCCACACTGCCCCAAGCCTGTAGCATTGCTTGGGGTTGTTGTGACCCAAGTGCAGGACCTGGCACCAGCGCCTGCAGGGATTAATGGTCATGACAAAGCCTCCCGGTGCATGCTCTGCCTTGTCTAACTCCATTGTGACCCAAAGCTACACCGACCAAAGTGGACTTCTACTTCCCCTGGTTTTAAGCTGACTCTGGGTTTAACAACCATTACAACTTTTCTTCTTCCTCTGGTAGTCCCTCATCTTTCACATCTTCAGTCAAGACCCATACTTTTATTCCTCCTTGCTTTGCCTGGCCTGCAGTTGGTCAGCCCTCCTACAGAGCTCACAGCCTACAATCGATTCCTCAGCTCCTGCTTTCTGCAGTGCACACTTTGCAACATGAAGGATATTCATTTTTCAACCTTTTCAAAGGAGACAGAAATGCCACAATTTATCATGTTGGGCAGGGGAGTCTTAACCTTTCTGCTCTGCCAAGACTGAAGGGAAAAGTGCTGTGCATGCATCCCACCTTCTCTTTCCCCCAGTTGGCTTAAAATGGCTTCAAAGTGTGTGGCTGGGCTCCGCCCTACATGTGGAGAGGCTTTGTTCTTTCAGAGGGAAACCAAGGGAAAGGAAGAGAGGAGAAGGGAAGCTTGTGATTATGATGTCCCACTCCAGCAGCTGAAATCATAGACTCACAGAATCATCACAGGGTGGCTTAAGTTGGAAGGGACATCAGAGATCATCTACTCCAACCTCCCCACCATGGGCAGGGAGGTCTTTTGGCTCGATGATCTTAAAAGTCTTTTCCAACCTGGTTCATTCTGTATAAACCCAAAGATTCAACTCAAGCCATGCCACTCACCTTCCCAGCTGCTCTTACACAACAAAGACGGGGCTCTGGAAATTGCAGGTGAGGCAAACAAGGTCCCTGTGAGGCCTGTCAAGGTCCCTCTGGATGGATCCCTTCCCTCCAGCCTGTCTGCTGCACCACACAGCTTGGTGTCATCAGCAAACTTGCTGAGGGTGCACTCAGTGCCACTGTCCATGGCACCCACAAAGATGTCAAACAAGCCTGGTCCCAGGACTGAGCCCTGAGGGACTCTGCTTGTCAGTGAAATGAAAGCTGACACTGACAAGGGGCTCTGTGTGGCTCTGCCACAGAGATGCTTTTGTTCCTTACACTAAACCAGAAGATGGCAGAGGACTCAGAGCACAAGGCAACAGACATTCCCTCACAGCTGCTGAAGGCTGTGACAAAAGGCATGCACACACAGCAGCCCCAGCCCCCCCAGATGCCTTGAGCTGGGTTCTTTCATTGCATTCATACAAATGCATTCAGCCTGCAAACAGCTTCCTGCAGTGCCTGCAAAATCCCAGGGGAGAAGCAATGGGATTTTATTGCTGTCCTTGCCCAGCTTTCTTCTGCTATCCTCCTTTCCCCAGAAACATTTTGCATCAACAGGCAGTGGATGCACAAGGGAAGATATTACAGTGCTAGGGCAGGAAAGGAAATCAGAGTCCTTGTCAGCAGCTTACTCTTCTTTCTGATGCTTTTAACCCAGCTAGAAAGGAGAGAAAAAAGATTTCCATTACAATCCTGACTTTTTTTCTGTTAGGAATGAAGAAAGAGGAGAGGAGAGGAGAGGAGAGGAGAGGAGAGGAGAGGAGAGGAGAGAGGAGAGGAGAGGAGAGGAGAGGAGAGGAGAGGAGAGGAATGAGAGGAGAGGAGAGGAGAGGAGAGGAGAGGAGAGGAGGAGGAGAGGAGAGGAGAGAGGAGAGGAGAGAGGAGAGGAGAGGAGAGGAGAGGAGAGGATTAAGCAGGTTGGAAAAGACCTTTGAGATCATCCAGCCCAACCTATCTGGATTTTTATTCCTTTCCTGCCCATTACCTTGCTGTAAGTGACTGACTTCCATGCCTTAGTTTATATTAATGTGAAGAAAACCTCCCCAACAAACCTTAAATTGACATTTCTCCTTGAATTCTTGCTACAAAAGGGTGAAACCTCCTCCATTCAAGACAAATGCCTGCTACCAGTGCAGCTCCAGCACGCTCACTGGAGAAGAATGTATTGTGAGAGTAAAGCAAACCACCTAGGATGGTGATCAGGCATTGCCAATCTTGTCCCAAGTCCTTTTATCCTTTTGTCCTCGTGAAACAGCCTCATTTTATGTGCGGTGCACATCCTCTGCAACAAACTGCAGACAACAAAGAACACAACAGGAGCTGCTCAAACCCCAGAAGGGCTCAAGGGCTCAAGATCACACTTTTCTGCTGGCTTTTAAAATCCTGAGTTTAGCTGCAGAGCCACCTCCAGGGATGAGGGATTTGTGAGTGGAAAACTTGATGATACTGAAACTGGGAAGACTGTACAGAAGTGGGAACTAGGAGACACTCAGGGTAGTTCACAGGAGCACAGGATGTCAGGGGTTGGAAGGGACCTCTGGAGATCACCAAGTCCAATCCCCCTGCCAGAGCAGGACCATACAATCTAGCTCAGGTCACAGAGAAACACATCCAGATGGGCCTTGAAAGTCTCCAGAGAAGGAGACTCCACAACCTCTCTGGGCAGCCTGCTCCAGGGCTCTGTGACCCTCACAGTGAAGAAGTTCCCCCTTGTGTTGAGGTGGAAGCTCCTGTGCTGCAGCTTCCATCCATTGCTCCTTGTCCTATCCCAGGGAGCAAGTGAGCAGAGCCTGTCCCCTCCCTCCTGACCCCCAGCCCTCAGATATTTATACACATTTAATAAATCCCCTCTCAGTCTTCTCTTTTCCAGACTAAAGAGCCCCAGGTCCCTCAGCCTCTCCTCCCCAGGCAGTGCTCCAGTCCCCTAATCATCCTCATAGCACTCTGCTGGACCCTCTCCAGCAGATCCCTGTCCCTGTTGAACTGGGGAGCCCAGAACTGAAAGCAGTGCTCAAGATGAGGTCTCAGCAGGGCAGAGTAGAGGAGGAGGGGAACCATAAATGAAGTGAAGCCATAAATAAGCTTGGACATTGGCTGTGCCAGACAGAGAGGAGCAGATCCTGTGAAGCATACCCAGTCAATAAACATCAACACAGAACCTCTTCTCTTTTAGTACCTCTGCAGAGGCTGCCACACAGAAGAGGGAGCTCAGGGGGGGAAAACTACTAACCAGCCCAAAAAAAGCCCCAAACCAACCAACCAACAAACAAAAAACCTAACCCAACCCAACCAACAACAACAACCCCAGACAAAATCAACCAACCAACCCCAAAATCCCCCAAATCAAAGGGATTTGAA
Organism: Melanerpes aurifrons; assembly: GCA_011125475.1. Classification (NCBI taxonomy): domain Eukaryota; kingdom Metazoa; phylum Chordata; class Aves; order Piciformes; family Picidae; genus Melanerpes; species Melanerpes aurifrons. The sequence continues at coordinate 3,957,716 of WWNC01000001.1, forward strand.
TCTAACATCTACTAAGTCGAGGCAATTAGCAAGAGCTAACATTTAATGATGCTTTCCCCATGAAGGGATGCCAAGAGGTATGTTGAAGCCTTGCCTGGCAGATGAATGGGACCTTTCTCAGCCAGCTGCCTTACAAATGATCCTTTGTGTACAGCTATTATTGCAGTCAGAGTCTGGCAGCTCTGCAATTGTTCATGGCCTGGGTGAGGAATGGTACCTGTCAGGCAGTTCGACTGCTCCAGCTTCTAAGAGACCTCTTTTCAGCCTGTCTGAGGTGCTGGGGCATGTGGGGAAGCACCAGAAAACAGGGGGAAGCATAAACCCCAATGGGCTACACGTTTCTCCACAGGGAGGTTTGAAGCCCCTCTGCACTGTCCTGAGGAAATTGTGCTAGGACCTGCTTCTGAGGTGGCAGATGGTCCTCTACCCACCTGTGAGAAAACATTAAGGAGAAGCCCTCCACCACTGCTGTCCTCTTCCCTGGGAGCTGCATCATCACAGGGACCTCTTACTCTGTCACTTCTGGCTTGCTCTTAGGATGACTAACTCCCTGAAGAGCTGGGAGTTTGCTTCTCTGAAATTCAGGGTCCTGACTCTTGACAGGATAGGATAGGATAGGATAGGATAGGATAGATTAGGATAGGATAGGATAGGATAGGATAGGATAGGATAGAATTAGGATAGGATAGGATAGGATAGGATAGAATTAGGATAGGATAGGATAGGATAGGATAGGATAGGATAGAATTAGGATAGGATAGGATAGGATAGGATAGGATAGGATAGGATAGGAAAGGATAGGATAGGATAGGATAGGATAGGATAGGATAGGATAGGATAGGATAGGGGGATAGGATAGGATGGGATGGGATAGGATGGGATGGGATGGGATGGGATAGGAAAGGATAGGATAGGATAGGATAGGATAGGATAGGATAGGATAGGATAGGATAGGATAGGATAGGAAAGGATAGGATAGGATAGGATAGGATAGGATAGGATAGGATAGGATAGGGTAGGGTAGGATAGCATAGGGATAGGATAGAAGTCATTCCAGTTTTCTTCTTGTCCATCTCATTTTACTGAGCAAAAGCTGGTTTAGTTGTGTCCTTTAACTCAGCTGGCAGCCAAGTTCCAGCAGCCCAGTTACAGCAGAGGGATCTTCTCCTTCCCCTCTCACCACTCTCCCTCCCACCCCTCCCCCCCCAGCCTTGGATGGGCAAGGAGCAGAGAGCCTGGAAGAAGCCAAAATGCCAGCTGAGATAAGGACAATTTCCTGCTCTGTTGCAGAAATGTCAGATTGCAGAAAGGGAAAACATGAAGGAGGAAAGCAAGTCAAAAGCTTATGTGTAGCAATTAGGGATCAAGGCAACAAGGGGAACCCTGTGCTCAGAGTCTGGTACAGGCATCCCAGTCAAGAGGAGCCTGCTGATGAAGCATTCCTACTCCAGCTACAGGAGGCATCCTGCTCACAGGCTCTCCTTCTGCTGGGGGACTTCAGCTGCCCTGACACTTAATGGAAAAGTAACACAGCAAGCTCTAGGCAACCCAGGAGGCTCCTGGAGTGCCTTGATGACAAGCTCTTGAGACAAGAAATGGCCACTCCTACCTGAGGAGATGCAGTTGGTCACCAGTGCAGGTGAGCTCACAGGGATGTCAAGACTGCAGGCAGCCTGGGCTGCAGTGATCATGCACTGGTGGAATTTCACAGAATGAAGCATGTTGGAAAAGAGATCATCAAGCCCAACCTGAAGCAGTACTAAGGGACTCAAGAAGGCAAATGGTATGCTGGCCTGGATCAGGAGCAGTGTGGCCAGCAGGAGCAGGGAGGTCATTCTGCCCTGCCCTCAGCACTGGTTAGGCCACACCTAACCAGTGTCCAGTTCTGGGCCCCTCAGTTTAGGAAGGACATTGAGACACTTGAACTTGTCCAGAGAAGGGCAATGAGGCTGGGGAGAGGTCTGGAGCACAGCCCTATGAGGAGAGGCTGAGGGAGCTGGGGTTGCTTAGCCTGGAGAAGAGGAGGCTCAGGGGTGACCTTATTGCTGTCTACAACTCCCTGAAGGGAGGTTGTAGCCAGGTGGGGGTTGGTCTCTTCTCCCAGGCAACCAGCACCAGAACAAGAGGACACAGTCCCAAGCTGTGCCAGGGGAAGTTTAGGCTGGAGCTGAGGAGAAAATTCTTCCCAGAAGGAGTAATTTGCCATTGGAATGTGCTGCCCAGGGAGGTGGTGGAGTCACCATCCCTGGAGGTGTTCACAAAGGGATTGGATGTGGCACTTGGAGCCATGGCTTAGTTAGTCAGGAGGTGTTAGGTAATAGGTTGGACTTGATGATCTCCGAGGTCTTTTCCAACCTGGTTGATTCTGTGCTTCTATGAGAACCTTCACTTTTGAAGCAAAGTGAAAACAACCGAACACAGACGTTGTTTTTCATCCCATGCAGCCAGCTTAAACCTGATTGCCTGGAATCAGCCTGGACATGAAATCCATCAGCCTCCTTCCCATGACTTCAGTGTTAATTGCAGGATTCTTTCCAGAGAAAACTGTCAGTGTTGAAGTGGAAACTAACTTGGAATTTAGTTTTGCTAGAGTGCAGAGCCAGCAGGTTGAGGGAGGTGATTCTTCCCCTCTGCTCTGCTCTGTTGAGACCCTACCTGGAGCACTGTGTCCAGGTCTGGAGCCCCTAGTACAGGAAGGATCTGGAGGTGCTGGAAGGTGTCCAGAGAAGAGCCACAAGGATGAGCAGAGGGCTGGAGCTGCTCTGCTCTGAGGACAGACTGAGGGAGTTGGGGCTGTTCAGTCTGGAGAAGGCTCTGAGGAGATCTTATTGTGTCCTTCCAGTATCTGAAGGGGGATGCAAGAAAGCTGGGAAGGGACCTTTGAGGGTGTCAGGGAGTGATAGGACTGGGGGGAATGGAGCAGAACTAGAAATGGGGAGATTCAGCTTGGATGTTAGGAAGTTCTTCCCCATGAGGGTGGTGAGAGACTGGCACAGGTTGCCCAGGGAGGTGGTGGAAACCTCATCCTGGGAGGCTTTTGAAGGCCAGGCTGGATGTGGCTGTGAGCAACCTGCTGTAGTGTGAGGTGTCCCTGCCCATGGCAGGGGGGTTGGAACTGGCTGATCCTTGAGGTCCCTTCCAACCCTGACAATTCTATGAAATATGTATATATGAATTTACTTAGAAGTTCTTTTTGATCTTGAATAGACAAATAATCCAAGGACAGGGTGGTTTTTTTGATCACAGTTAAAGTATTTAATGACAAAAAAAGTCAAGGTTTCCAGCACTGACTCCAGAGAGTAGGTTCCCACTTTGTCTTTTTTGTATTCCCCATCCCCCTACCCCCCCAGAATGGCACAAAAGAATTTCTACATCTCTGAGAACTTTCAAGGCATTAAGTTACAACAGCTACCAGCAAGTATTACAAGTCTGGCCTATCACAGCAGGCCCTACCTACAGGCTAAGTTTGGTTGTTTGCCTTAGAGAGCACATTGGTTCTGTTAGTACTTCACACGATGCACACCTTTTGCTAGACACAAAAGTAGCCTTTTAAGACAAAGAGTTTGCAGTACAGTAGTCAAGTTCTAACAATGCATTAGTATTTATGTCTTTAATTCTTTGCAGAACTTCAAGGAGAGGAAGGAACTTATGGGATGGTGTTGCCATGTACAAATACATTCCCCCATGTGAAACATTGAACCTGAAGTCTACCTTATGTACACGGACTAGCTAATTGCACTAGGCTGCACCCACTACAAGCTAGGTCCCAGCAGGAAGCTGCAAATGCTGTCAAGGTTTACCTTTGGAGAGACATTTACACACCTCTGATTGTTTATCTAAAAGCTACCCAGGAAGGTTGGGAGTGGAAGGAGCAAAGCAAACAGGCAGACAAAACCCTGCTCTGCTCTCCGTTGGGTAACCCCTGGGTGAAGGCAGGAATCCCACGCTCAATGGCTTTTAATGGCTGGCTGAAAAAGTCCTGAGGTATGACACATAACACCAAACACACTCAGCTGGAGGAGAGAGAAACCCAAAATGCTGGAAAAAACCCCCACACACCCCCCAACCCTGCCAGTGGGGATGAAGGAAGTGCTTTAAGGGTAGCTCAGCTCTGAAAAGCTGTGGAACTTAGCAGCACAACTGCGACCTTGTTCTGTCCAGCAGACATTCATGTAAACAGCTGCAAAGCAGCGCCTCTGGAGCTGAGTTTAGACAACTCATTCCTGTCAGTTTTACCTCACCTGCCCTTTAGACGTTTCTCCTGCATTCCCTGACCACAGAAAACCAGCTAGGTGGCAGCAGTTCAAAACCTATTCCTTCCTTCTCGCACGAGAAAGAGACTTGGGAGGTTAGCAGCAGGATTCAGTCTTTACAAGACAACAGGAGTGGAAAAAGATGATGACAGGAGACACCTATGTGGTCAGAAAGAAACCCCAAACCCCACAGACACCCTGGCTGGTTCCTAATGCAGCTCTTTTTAAGCATTTAGTGTGTAGCAGAAGTTTGATTTCTAATGAGGGGCTGGTTAATGTACACAAATCCCCACTGGCAACACAAGAGCACTCAGGAAGCTGCTGGCACTTCCAGGCCAAGCATTCACAGCACACACACAGCTCAGCAGAACAGAACAGAACAGAACAGAACAGAACAGAATAGAATAGAATAGAATAGGAATAGAATAGGATTAACCAGGTTGGCAAAGACCTTCAAAACCATCAAGCCCAGCCTATCATCCAACACCATCTAATCAACTAAACCATGGCCCCAAGTGTCTCAGCCAGGCTCTTCTTAAACACCTCCAGTGATGGTGACTCCACCACCTCCCTGGGCAGCAGAGTCCAATGGCCAATCTCTCTTTCTATGCAGAATTTCTTCCTCACCTCCAGCCTAAACCTCCCCTGGCACAGCTTGAGACTGTGTCCTCTTGTTCTGGTGCTGGTTGCCTGGAAGAAGAGACCAAGCCCCATCTGGCTGCAACCTCCCTTCAGGGAGTTGTAGAGAGCAAGAAGGTCTTCCCTGAGCCTCCTCTTCTCCAGGCTAAGCAACCCCAGCTCCCTCAGCCTCTCCTCACAGGGCTGTGCTCCAGACCCCTTCCCAGCTTTGTTGCCCTTCTCTGGACACCTTCCAGCAACTCAGCATCTTTGACTGGATTTGATCCATTAGATCAGTGGAGGGTACAGAAGCCATGGCGTTAACCAGCCTGCTCTGACTGAAGAGCAGATGTGGCCAAATTCCTTTTCCAGTTGACGCAGCAACTGGGGAGGGTGGGTGATGCTAAACAGATCTAAACAGTGCTGTGATGCCACACAGATGACAGATTTACCTTCTCTCCATTTCCCCCCAGTGGAATGAAATATAAAGCTTCATGCAGAAGGGTTTAAATTACAGGGAAAACAAAGAGGGCAGATGGCAAGTTGGAATGGAATCAGTTCACTTGGGCAGCTGTCCTTCGAAGCAGAGTTGTTCTCCTACAGCCAAGCATCTTTTGACCAAAGGGGTATTTCCAAGAGATTTTTTTTTCAGTTACTTCAACTTGCAGGAACTGAAAGAGAGTCTCAATTACTACAGAAGCTTTTATCTCCCTTACAAACACCACTCTGAGGATCTGAGCCTGTTTAAAGGGTCATCAATAATGCAAACCCAAATCTTATCCCACGCTGCAAATGAAAACTCCAGTGCATTCACATCAGGCCAGCTTGCTGGCTCTCTGCTAAGGTGAGGGCAGAGATGAAGAGCAGACATCTTCTGAAGAGCAGGGCTGAAATTTCTGCTGGATTTTCTGTTTCCAGCTTACTGGTTAAAAAAACAACAATAACAACAACAATAAAGAAAATAATGCAGCTTCCCCCTCCCCCTTTTTTTCCCTTCCTTTTTGTTTGTTCTTTCCTTTTAGTAGCACATTAGAACACCTTAAAAATGTGAAGAGCTGTGAAGAAGAGTAACCTACTCATCTTTGTAGGAGAACAGGATGGGATGGGATGGGATGGGATGGGATGGGATGGGATGGGATAGGATAGGATAGGATAGGATAGGATAGGATAGGATAGGATAGGATAGGATGGAATGGAATGGAATGGAATGGAATGGAAGGGAAGGGAAGGGAAGAGAAGAGAAGAGAAGAGAAGAGAAGAGAAGAGAAGAGAAGAGAAGAGAAGAGAAGAGAAGAGAAGAGAAGAGAAGAGAAGAGAAGAGAAGAGAAGAGAATTAACCAGGTTGGAAAAGAACTTTGAGATCATCAAGTCCAAACTATCACCCAACACCATCTCATCAACTAAATCATGGCCCCAAGTGTCTCAGGCAGTCTCCTCTTACACACCTCCAGGGATGGTGACTCCACCACTTCCCTGGGCAGCACAGTCCAATGGCCAATCTCTCTGGGAATAACTTTCTCCTCACCTCAAACCTAAACCTCCCCTGCCACAGCTTGAGACTGTGTTCTCTTGTTCTGATGCTGCTTGCCTGCCTGGGAGAAGAGAGCAATCCAGACCTGGCTACAACCTCCCTTCAGGTAGTTGTAGAGAGCAAGAAGATCTCCCCTGAGCCTCCTCTTCTCCAGGCTAAGTAACCCCAGCTCCCTCAGCCTCTCCTCACAGGGCTGTGCTCCAGACCCCTCCCCAACTTTGTTGCCCTTCTCTGGACACCTTCCAGCAGCTCAACATCTTTCCTAAACTGAGGGGCCCAGAACTGGACACAGGACTCAAGGTGTGGCCTAAGCAGTGCTGAGTACAGGGGCAGAATGACTTCCCTGCTCCTGTGCACATTTTGCACACAGTGAGCAGAGAATGAAGCAGGGAGTCACTCTTCAAGTGATAATACATACTGAAAACTGAGACCCAAGCTGGGAGTTAGGATCCTAATGCACTAAGCCATGCTTGGTGAAAAACCTCTCTTTCAACAATCAGACTAGCAGCTAACACAAAAGGCATCCTCCTAGGCCAAATTTCTTTCATCTGTTCCCAAATACTCCTATTTGGAATGGGAATTTGATTTGGACAATGCTGCATCCCTCTATTCCCAACCCTTTGCACCCTTAGAGAACCACAGGTTGAAAGAAAGAGCAACCAAAAGAGGATGAAATGTTGGTTTCTGTCAGATGGCTAAAGTCTAGGTTGTGTTTGAAGAACAGCTCTGTGTGTGGACAGATGTAAAAAGAGAAATGATTTTGGTGGGGTTTTTTTGTCCTCAATTTTGAAAGCTCAAGGTTTTGTTGTACTCCTCAACCAACCAACCAACCCACCCAGAAACACTCCAAATGCAACCCCAGCCCCAGACTTCCCTGTGAAACCCAGATGTGCTCTGCTGAATGCTGCTGCTGGCACCATGCAAAGCTCCTCACACTGCACAAGCAGGCACAAGTTTCCTCTTGTCCAGTCACCACCACAGCTCCCACCCCAGGCAATTCATTCCAACCTTCACATCCTGCTGATGCTACCTGAAATGAAGTGTGCCCCTTGCCTGGATTTTATTCCCATCCATACCACTTAAATCATTTTCTGGACAAATGGGGAAGCTTATTAGTATTTTAATCCTGACCAGCATGGCATTTGGTCCAGTTTCCCCCTGTCTGCTTTCCCTCCTGTGACAACTGAACTCCAGGGAGGAAGTACTGCAGGAGGGTGTAGGGAGAGTACAAAAAGAGGAACAAAAAGTTAAGTCAAAAAGGGGAGAAATGCAACACTTCTTTTTTTGTTTCCTGCACAGAAACTGAAAATGCATCTCCACTGAACTGGCAGAAACAAAGCACACAGTAGTCTGGATCTCCTCCTGTGAGAAGTGCTGAACAGAGCCTTTCCAGTTTCTCTGGGGAAGGGTTCCACTGTGGGCAGTTCTCTCAGCATTTGTGCTTCATGGCAAGCTGCAAGGAAAAAAATCAACAGAAGGAAAAGTGAATGGAAGAGTTGGTAGAGGTTAAAGCAGCCATATGAAGCTTGGGTGGCCACAGCCTGCATCAGCAAAGCTTGTCAACTGAGTTCTCCAACAGATGCTGGAATCATAGAATGGGTGGAAGGGACATCCAAAGGTCATCCAGTCCAAGCCCCTCTGCAGTCAGCAGAGACATCCCCAACTAGATCAGGTTGCTCAGAGCCCTGTCCAGCCTCACTTTCTGTATCTCCAGGGATGGGACCCCAACTACCTCCCTGGGCATCCTGTTCCAGTGTTCCACCAACCTCATAGTAAAGAACCTGTTCCTAACATCCAATCCAAATCTGCTCTTTGGTTTGAAGCCATTGCCCCTCTCCTGTCACTGCAGGCCTTTGCAAACAGTCTCTCTCCATCCTCCTTCTAGTCCCCCTCAGGTTCAGGTAGGCTGCCATTAGGTCTCCCCAGAGCTCTTTCTTCTCCAGGCTGAACACCTCCAGCTCCCTCAGCCTCACCCATAGCTTTCTCTTCTCCAGCCTGAACACCCCCAGCTCCCTCAGCCTCACCCATAGCTTTCTCTTCTCCAGCCTGAACACCCCCAGCTCCCTCAGCCTCATGCATAGCATAGGTGCTCCAACCCCCTGATCATTTTCATGGCCCTCTTCTGGACCCATTCCATCAGGCCCATGTCCTTCCTATACTGAGGGCTCCAGACCTGGATGCAGTACTCCTGAGCTTCTTTCCACAAAGGTATGCAGAGTCCTTCTCTTTGCTGTGACAGATATGCAAAGCCTCCCTCTGCTGTGTGGGGAAGACAGCATTTATCTGCTTTCTCAGCTGTATTCCCCAGTGTTCCATTGACTCTGCTACCTGTGAGGAGGGCTGAAGCAAGGTGCTAGAAACAAGGATGCTTAAAAGACCACTCATTTATACCTAACAATCTGGGAACTTAAATAACAATCAGAAATCCTAGACAAGCAATTGAAGCCATCTGCTGAGCAGATCTGCTGCTGCAGAATGATGAAAATCAGCACTGATTGCCTTTCTACCTCTGTGATTACTGATGATTTCCATCTCAAATAAGTATAAAATGGACTTAACACTGAGAATGAGAGGGGAGAAGGAAGAGCTTAAGTGAGTTCAATAAAAGGTGCAGACAAACTGAGCTGATGGTTTATGGTATGGAAACCACCTTTGGCCAGCTTGGCCCTCCCAAGATCTCACCCACCCCTCAGCCTCCTGCTGGTGGGGGAATGTTGGAAAAGCACAGCACTGATGCTCAGCAGGGGCCAAAACACTGACTGATGTGTTACCAACACCCTTCCAGCTACCACTACAAAACACAGCACTAGGAAAGATGCTCTGGGGGGAGCCAACTCCACCAGTACAAAGTTGTATCACATCCTGGGCTGCATCAAGAGAAGCGCAGCCAGCAGGGCCAGGGAGGGGATTCTCTCCTTCTACTCTGCTCTGCTGAGACCCCACATGCAGTACTGCATCCAGTTCTGGAGCACCTAGTACAGGAAGGATCTGGAGGTGCTGGAAGGTGTCCAGAGAAGGGCCATGAGGATAATCAAAGGGCTGGAGCTGCTCTGCTCTGAGGACAGACTGAGGGAGTTGGGGCTGTTCAGTCTGGAGAAGAGAAGGCTTCCAGGAGACCTAATTGTGGCCTTCCAGTATCTGAAGGGGGTACAAGAAAGCTGGGGAGGGACTCATTAAGGTGTCAGGGAGTGATAGGACTAGGAAGAAGGGGGGAAAAAGAACAGAAATGGGCAGATTCAGATTGGATGTCAGGAAGAAGTTCTTCCCCATGAAGGTGGTGAGACACTGGCACAGGTTGCACAAAGAGGTGGTGGAAGCCTCATCCTTGGAGGCTTTTGAGGCCAGGTTGGATGTGGCTGTGAGCAACCTGCTGTAGTGTGAGGTGTCCCTGGCCATGGCAGGGGGGTTGGAACTAGATGATGCTTGAGGTCCCTTCCAACCCTAACAACTCTATGATAAGGCAGAACACTGCCAATGAGGAACTGCAGCAAGGAACAGCAGCAAGCTGCAATCAGCAACCAACTGCAATTTGTTCTCCAGCTTCTCCTCTCACAATAAAGCCACGTCGAAGGCTCTGACCTACTGGGAGCCACCAAACTCTTACCTTGTGTGCAGTTTCTGCAAACTGCTGAGCACTGTTTTTCAGCTCCTCTGTCTTCTCTTCTGCTCGACCGAGCCTTTCACCTCGCTCGTTCAGAGCCTGGCTTGCCTTCTGCACCGCGCTCGTCACACTGTCTGCGGCTGAGTGGAGGATGCTGTTACCTGCAAGAGCAAAAGGAACAGAAGAGCCAAACACCTCTTATGCTTTGCATTAAATGCAATCATTTTCCTTCAGAAGGTTAAAGAGAAGATGTGCTACCTGCTAACCACCCAGCTGCACCTTGGATAGCAGGGGAAGTTAAAGCATGTGTGGAATGGAATGGAATGGAATGGAATGGAATGGAATGGGATGGGATGGGATGGGATGGGATGGGATGGGATGGGATGGGATAGGATAGGATAGAATAGAATAGAATAGAATAGAATAGAATAGAATAGAATAGAATAGAATAGAATTAACCAGGCTGGAAAAGACCTTCAAGATCATCAAGTCCAACCTATCACACAACACCATCTAATCAACTAAACCATGGCACCAAGTGCCTCATCCAGGCTCTTCTTAAACACCTCCAGGGATGGTGACTCCACCACCTCCCTGGGCAGCACAGTCCAATGGCCAATCTCTCCTTCTATGAAGCGTGTCTTCCTCACCTTGAGCCTAAACCTGCCCTGGTGCAGCTTGAGACTGTGTTCTCTTGTCCTGGTGCTGCTTGCCTGCCTGGGAGAAGAGACCAACCCCCAGCTGCCTACAACCTCCCTTCAGGGAGTTGTAGACAGCAAGAAGGTCTCTCCTGAGCCTCCTCTTCTCCAGGCTAAGCAACCCCAGCTCCCTCAGCCTCTCCTCACAGGGCTGTGCTCCAAACCCCTCCCCAGCTTTGCTGCCCTTCTCTGGACACCTTCCAGCAACTCAATATCTTTCCTAAACTGAGGGCCCCAGAACTGGACACAGGACTCAAGGTGTAGCCTGAACAGTGCAGTGTACAGGGGCAGAATGACCTCCCTGCTCCTGCTGGCCACACTGTTCCTGATGCAGGCAATCATTTTCCTTCAGAAGGTTTTAGAGCAGATGTTCTACCTGATGGTCACCCAGCTGCATGTTGGATAGCAGGGGAAGTTGTGGTTTTCTCACTCAGACCATATCATAGAGGGCCCAACACTGCAAGGTGGCACTTGGGGAACAGAAGGAAGCAGTGAACATCCCCCAGCTGTGTAAGCCTTATGCTCACACATCATTTCAGGAAGCTGTTCTACTAAATCATTGAAGCCATCTCCAAGTGCACACAGCTTCTTCACAGCACTCATGTCAACATAGATTATCTTTCAGTGGAAGTCACACCATTTCCCTAGAGAGTGACTCTGCAGGACAAGTCTGGATACAGTCAAGACATTTTTTTGCCATATTACAATTATTATGACAATATTTCACATTCAAGTGCACCCACAGCATTATCACTACAGAAAATAACTGGTCTGATCTATCTACATTTGACTTTTCTCCACATGGAGCACTGAGCCTGGTCAAGGGAGGTGATTCTCCCCCTCTACTCAGCTCTGGTGAGACCCCACCTGGAGTACTGCCTCCAGTTCTGGAGCCCCTAGTACAAGAGGGATCTGGAGGTGCTGGAAGGTGTCCAGAGAAGGGCCATGAGGATGAGCAGAGGGCTGGAGCTGCTCTGCTGTGAGCACAGACTGAGGGAGTTGGGGCTGTTCAGTCTGGAGAAGAGAAGGCTCTGAGGAGACCTAATTGTGGCCTTCCAGTATCTGAAGGGGGCTACAAGAAAGCTGGGGAGGGACTTTTGAGGGTGTCAGGGAGTGATAGGACTGGGGGAATGGAGCAAAACTAGAAATGGGGAGATTGAGATTGGATGTTAGGAAAAAGTTCTTCCCCATGAGGGTGGTGAGAGCCTGGCACAGGTTGCCCAGGGAGGTGGTGGAAGCCTCATCCCTGGAGGTGTTTGCAGCCAGGCTGGATGTGGCTGTGAGCAACCTGCTGTAGTGTGAGGTGTCCCTGCCCATGGCAGGGGGGTTGGAGCTGGATGATCCTTGAGGTCCCTCCCAACCCCAACAATTCTATGATTCTATGATCTTCTGTGCTTTCAGCTTTATCATTCTAGTCAGCTTATCCATTTTCCTCCTCTGTGGCCCACAGTGTAGCAGTTACTTCAAGTTTTCAGCAGAACTACATTCCTCCTCTACAATTATCCCTTTTAAATGCTCAGCCTTTTCAGTAATCTCTCTATACTGCTTCTGAACAGCAGAGATTATCCTCTTTCTGGGATGAACTGCTGATGAATGTTCATGAGGTGCAGGACCATACAAACTGCAAACTCTTCAGTGAAAGTTATCTGTTACCAGTATGAACTGGCACACATTAAAGTACATGGAGCATTTTTGTCCCATTCTTTAACCTTCTCAGCAAAAGAAGGAGTAAAACTTTGGCTTTGTACAAGGCAGTAGTCCCTTGGTGGTGTCAGCCACAAGCACTAAGATTTAGTATCATAGAATCAGTCAGGGTTGGCAGGGACCACAAGGATCACCTAGTTCCAACCCCCCTGCCATGGGCAGGGACACCCCACACTAGATCAGCCTGGCCAGAGCCTCATCCAACCTGGTCTTAAACACCTCCAGGGATGGGGCCTCAACCACCTCCCCAGACAACCCATTCCAGGGCTTCACCACCCTCTTGACTTTGCAGGGAATTTGCCATCAGGCCAGAGAGGTGGGCTGAGGAGAACCTCATGAGGTTCAATAAGGCAAAGTGTAAGGTCCTGCACCTAGGTTGGGGCAGAACTAGAAATGAATGATGATGAAACTGAGTACAGCCCTGCAGAAGGGGAGTGCAGTTAGTTCAGTTGGTAGAGCATGGGACCCTTAATCTCAGGGTTGTGGGTTTAAGCCTGCAGTGAGCAGCAGTGTCCTTTATGGGTGGGTTGGATTAGTTGATAGGTTGGACATGATGATCATGAAGGTCTCTTCCAACCTGGTCTATTCCATTCCATTCCATTCCATTCCATTCCATTCCATTCCATTCCATTCCATTCCATTCCATTCCATTCCATTCCATTCCATTCTATAATGAGTTGGAGGTACTGGTGGATGAGAAGCTGGAGATGAGTCAATGGTATGCTCTCGCAGCCCAGAAGGCCAATGGCATCCTGGACTGCATCAAAAGAAGCATGGCCAGCTGATGGAGGGAGGGGATTCTGCCACTTTCATCACTTGGAGTATTGTGTCCAGCTCTGGAGCTCTCAGCGCAGAAGGAACATGGACCTGGCAGGAGTGGGTCCAGAGAAGGGGCATGAAAATGGTCTGGGCCTGTGGAACACCTCTGCTATGTGGACAGGCTGAGGGAGCTGGGGGTGTTCAGCCTGGAGAAGAGAAAGCTTCAGGGAGATCTAATAGCAGCCTGCCAGTACCTGAAGGGGGTCCACAAGAAGTCTGCAGAAGGCCTGTTTGCAAAGCTGCACAGGGTACTACAGCAAACAGTTCTACTCTGCTTAGAATCATAGAAACAAAAAGGTTGGAAAAGACCTCAGAGAGCCTCAAGTCCACCCTGTCACCCAACACCTCCTATCTAACTGAACCATGGCTTCAAGTGCCACATCCAGTCCCTTTTTGAACACCTCCAGGGATGGTGACTCCACCACCTCCCTGGGCAGCACATTCCAGTGGCCAATTGCTCTTTCTCACAGACCTACAAGGACAACAGAAACTCAGCACAAAGCCCAGTGCTTTCCTTAACCTGTAAAGTGTGTCTGCTTCAAAAACACTGCCACCTTAAGAAAAACCACCAAGAAACAAACCCCAAACACTCATTTGAAGGCTTCCTAAGGAGAAAGAAGAACAAAAGTCCCATTCAGCCTTGGTTTAGAGATAACACCCTGTTCCTTAGAAACAGCAAACAAACAATGAAGAATGAAACTGAAGGCTGCCCCAAGCAGGCTGTGGAACAACAACAGCAGCACAGGCTGCACATGCTGCAACCCTTGGGATCAAAAAACTGCCTGAAAATTTTATTGCACTAAAACACAAACGATGGAGGTGGGGGGAGGGACCCAAGAACCTACACACAGTGACTCACATGGGATGAGTCAACAGGAGAAATAAAGCTGAGAGCACCCTGGCCTCCTGTACACCAAGACTCTTGCATTTTGGAACATCAGTCATTAAAAATGACGGAGGCAGAGAATGGGGAACAGAAGAGAGAATTACAGAATACAGAGCTAACCAGGTTGGAAAAGATCATCTGTGAACCAACACCATCTAATCAACTAAACCATGGCCCCAAGTGTCTCATCCAGGCTCTTCTTAAACACCTCCAGTGATGGTGACTCCACCACCTCCCTGGGCAGCACATTCCAATGGGCAATCTCTCTTGCTGGGAAGACTTTCTTCCTCACATCCAGCCTAAACCTCCCCTGGTGCAGCTGGAGACTGTGTCCTCCTGTTCTGGTGCTGCTTGCCTGGGAGAAGAGACCAACCCCCAGCTGGCTACAGCCTCCCTTCAGGTTGTTGTAGAGAGCAAGAAGGTCTCCCCTGAGCCTCCTCTTCTCCAGGCTAAGCAACCCCAGCTCCCTCAGCCTCTCCTCACAGGGCTGTGCTCCAAACCCCTCCCCAGCTTTGCTGCCCTTCTCTGGACACCTTCCAGCAACTCAATATCTTTCCTAAACTGAGGGCCCCAGAACTGGACACAGGACTCAAGGTGTGGCCTGAGCAGTGCTGAGCACAGGGCAGAATGACCTCCCTGCTCCTGCTGGCCACACTGTTTCTGATACAAACCAGGATGCCATTGGCCTTCTTGGCCACGATGCAGGTTTGGGTTTTAATTTCTACTGTTGCATGCAACAAAGAAGCTGCATAACAACTGGCATTGGTGTTGATGAGAGCAGATCCTGAGAGCACTCTGGGTTGGGATTTGCAGAAACAGAAATGAAACTTTACCCTTCCAATTGCTCTCTCATCAGGCAGAGGAGGCAGATGATAAAATCAAACAAGTTTAAATGCTGCACGCTGCTTTAATCCCAAGTTTTCTGTTGATTGGTAGTTTGGGTTTCATAAAACATTTGATAGTTTGTTCAACTAGTAAAACCAAATGAATTTTCTAGTTGAAAGCCAGTTCTCAGGAGATGATTTTGCCTTTCTGCTGAGGCAACTTTTCCAACAAACACAGGTACAGGGCAACACCACAAGAGAAATAGAATCAGAGAATTATTAAGGCTGGAAGGGACCTCAAGGATCAGCCAGTTCCAAATCCCCCTGCCATGGGCAGGGACACCTCACACTACAGCAGGTTGCTCACAGCCACATCCAGTCTGGCTGCAAACACCTCCAGGGATGAGGCTTCCACCACCTCCCTGGGCAACCTGTGCCAGTCTCTCACCACCCTCATGGGGAAGAACTTTTTCCTAACATCCAATCTCAATCTCCCCATTTCTAGTTTTGCTCCATTCCCCCAGTCCTATCACTCCCTGACACCCTCCAAAGTCCCTCCCCAGCTTTCTTGTAGCCCCCTTCAGATACTGGAAGGCCACAAGAAGGTTTTCTCAGAGCCTTCTCTTCTCCAAACTGAACAGCCCCAACTCCCTCAGGCTGTCTCCATAGCAGAGCAGCTCCAGCCCTCTGCTCATCCTTGTGGCCCTTCTCCGGACACCTTCCAGCACCTCCAGATCATTCCTGTACTAGGGGCTCCAGAACTGGACACAGTACTCCAGCTGGGGTCTCAGCAGAGCAGGGCAGAGGGGGAGAATCACCTCCCTGGCCCTGCTGGCTGTGCTTCTCTTGCTGCAGCCCAGGATGTGATTGGCTTTCCCTTTTTTGGTGGTGTGACCTAAAGGCTTGAACCTCTGGTATAAATCAATGCCAGTTTTCTAGGGTAAGAGTTTTAAAAGCTCTCAACACTGGATTAACTCTGTGGTTGCTTTACAAGATTACAAATATTCTGCTGAACTCTAGGGAAGCAGCCTACAGGGAGAGCTTGAGAGAGCTAAGCATCTTCTGTAGCTTTAATGTGTGGTGGTGAGTGAAAGCTAGAACAGATTGCTGGAACATGACCAGAGGAGGGCCACAAGGATGAGCAGAGGGCTGGAGCTGCTCTGCTATGAGGACAGACTGAGGGAGTTGGGGCTGTTCAGTCTGGAGAAGAGAAGGTTCTGAGGTGACCTAACTGTGGCCTTCCAGTATCTGAAGGGGGCTACAAGAAAGCTGGGGAGGGACTTTTGAGGGTGTCAGGGAGTGATAGAGCTGGGGGGAAGAGGAGGGGGATTTAGATTAGAACTTAGGAGGAAGTTCTTCACCATAACGGTGGTGAAACACTGGAACAGGTTGCACAAAGAGGTGGTGGAAGCCTCATCCCTGGAAGTTTTCAAGGCCAGGGTAGATGTGGCTGTGGGCAGCCTAGTGGAAATTATCCCTGTCCATGGCAGGGGGCTGGAATTTCATAGTTTCATTCAGGGTTGGAAGGGACCACAAGGATCATCTCGTTCCAACCCCCCTGCCATGGGCAGGGAAACCCCACACTAGATCAGGCTGGACAGAGCCTCATCCAGCCTGCTCTTAAACACCCCCAGGGACGGGGCCTCGACCACCTCCCTGGACAACCCATTCCAGGGTCTCACCACTCTCATGGTGAAGAACCTCCTCCTCACATCTAGCCTGAATCTCCCCACCTCCAGCTTCATTCCATTCCCTCTAGTCCTATCACTACCTGACATCCTGAGAAGTCCCTCCCCAGCCTTTCTGTAGGCCCCCTTCAGATACTGGAAGGCCACAATTAGGTCACCTCGGAGCCTTCTCTTCTCCAGACTGAACAGCCCCAACTCCTTCAGTCTGTCCTCATAGGAGAGGTGCTCCAGCCCTCTGATCATCCTTGTGGCCCTTCTCTGGACACGTTCCAGCACCTCCACATCCC
Source organism: Melanerpes aurifrons (assembly GCA_011125475.1). Lineage (NCBI taxonomy): Eukaryota > Metazoa > Chordata > Aves > Piciformes > Picidae > Melanerpes > Melanerpes aurifrons. Next base: position 3,974,625 of record WWNC01000001.1, read on the forward strand.
TCTTGTAATAGGGACTCCAGAACTGGACACAGTACTCCAGGTGGGGTCTCACCAGGGCTGAGTAGAGGGGGAGGATCACCTCCCTCGACCTGCTGGCCACACTTCTCCTGATGCAGCCCAGGATCTGATTGGCCTTGCGGGCTGCAAGTGCACATTGAGAGCTCATGTTGAGCTTTTTGTCCACCAGCACCCCCAAGTCTCTCTCCTCAGGGCTACTTTCCAGCCAGTCACTGCCCAGCCTGGATTTGTGCCTGGGATTGCCTCCACCCAGATGCAGGACCCTGCACTTGCTCCTATTGAACTTCATGAGGTTGGCTTGTGCCCACCTCTCCAGCCTGTCCAGGTCCCTCTGGATGGCCTCCCTTCCCTCCAGCGTGTCTGCTGCACCACACAGCTTGGTGTCATCAGCAAACTTGCTGAGGGTGCCCTCAATGCCACTGTCCATGTCACCCACAAAGATGTTGAACAAGCCAGGTCCCAGGACTGATCCCTGAGGGACTCCGCTTGTCACTGGCCTCCACTGGGACATGGAGCCATTGACAGCCACTCTTTGGGTACGGCCATCAAGCCAGTTCCTTATCCATCTAGTGGTCCACCCATCAAACCCATTTGATGATCCTTGAGGTCTCTTCCAACCCTAACGACTCTGTGCTTGCTGACCTTCTCACAGGACAGTGCTCACTGAAACTGCTCTGCTATTTTCTATATTCCTGAAAAGATCAGGATTTGAGGCCAAAGATTGGTATCTATCCCTCCACGTTCTTTTCAGCAGAGAAGAAAGAACTTGGAAGTTCTGCTCTGTGCTCTCTTTAGGTAAGCTCTGCTCTGCTATGCTACAGAAGCCAGGATTATAGGGTTGGACTGGATGATCTCTGAGGTCTTCTCCAACCTTAGTGATCCTATGATTATGATATTGCTCTGGAGAACCACTTTTAGACACTCTTTTGCAATGGAATGGCAGTAAAATAGCTGTTTAAAATTCCACTCTAATGTATGAGCAGCACAGAAACCTACATGTCAGTAGCCTACTGAATTTCATCAGTGTATTTTTACAGCAGGTGTAGGTGGTTTCTGGTATGGCTGACTGTGCCTTGTCCTCACATTAGTTTCATTGCAAAACCAGCCACATTCATACTGGAGGTATTGGAGAATCAATCCTGTGAGCAAATCTCAACCTGCCAAATTTTTAAGCTGCTCTTCAGGGTCCAGAGGAGTGCTACAAAAATGATCAGGAGGCTGGAACACCTTTGCTATGAGGATAGGTTGAGCCTTTGTTCAGGAGGAGACTTGACAGGGTGCTTGGTTGCATGGTTTAGTTGATTAGGTGGTGTTGGATGATGGGTTGGATGCGATGATCTTGAAGGTCTCTTCCAACCTGGTCTGGTCTATTCTATTCTTTTCTTATTCTTATTCTTATTCTTATTCTTATTCTTATTCTTATTCTTATTCTTATTCTTATTCTTATTCTATTCTATTCTAGTAGAAGCATAGAATTGTTAAGCATGGAAGGGACCTCAAGGATCATCCAGTTCCAACCCCCCTGCTATGGGCAGGGACACCTCACACTACATCAGGCTGCTCACAACCACATCCAGCCTAGCCTTCAAAACTCCAGGCTTCTACCATGTCCCTGGGCACCCTGTGCCAGTGTCTCAACACCCTCATGGTGAAGAACTTCAGTACCTGAAGGGGGTCTACAAGAAGGCTGTAGAGGGTCTGTCTGCAAAGGCCTGCAGTGATAGAATGAGGGTCAATGGTTTTAAATGAGAGGAGAGATTTAGATTGGGTATCTTATAGAACTATAGAATCAACCAGGTTGGAAAAGACCTCAGAGATCATCAAGACCCACCTATTCCCTAACACCTAACAGTTCTGCCCCATGAGGGTGATGGAAGACTGGCACAGGTTGCCCAGGGAGGTAGTTGAGGCCCCATCCCTGGAGATATTCAAGGTGAAGCTCATCAGGGCTCTGGGCAACTTGCTCTAGTGTGAGGTGTCCCTGCCCATGGCAGGGGGGTTGGACTGGATGACCATTCTAGCTCAGACCATTCTATGATTCTATTCACTGAGTTACAGCAGGTTTCTAACTCTTCCTATCAATGATTATGTTTGTATTTCATATATAGGTAGATAGATAGATAGATAGATAGATAGATAGATAGATAAATGAACTTCAATTAAATGCTAATGAAAACTACAAAGAAAACCCTTAGTTAGCTAAAATGTCAATCTGTGCTCTCATGTTCCAAATCTCTTCTGGCAGGTTACCCAAGAATGAGACTTGAAAGGGTGCTTGGTGCCATGGTTTAGTTGATTAGGTGGTGTTGGATGATAGGTTGGACTCGATGATCTTGAAGGTCTCTTCCAACCTGGTCTATTCTATTCTATTCTATTCTAATGGGAAAAATGTCCAAGAAAACCAGCAATTTCAGGTTGAGTGTTCTTTTGATTTCTAAAGACAACCTGTCTAGTTTTAAATGAGCTTCAAAATGCTGTAAAGTTCATTTCTTTGGCCTCTCTCAGCATTTCACCCTGCCAATGTTAAATAGCATAGCATCATAGTATCAGTCAGGATTGGAAGGCACCACAAGGATCATCTAGTTCCAACCCCCCTGCCATGGGCAGGGACACCCCACACTAGATCAGCCTGCCCAGAGCCTCAGCCAGCCTGGGCTTAAACACCTCCAGGGATGGGGCCTCAACCAACTCCCTGGACAACCCAGTCCAGGGCTTCACCACTCTCATGAGGAAGAACTTCCTCCTCACATCCAGCCTGAATTTCCCCACCTCCAGCTTCATTCCATTCCCCCTAGTCCCATCACTACCTGAGATCCTGAGAAGTCCCTCCCCAGCATGGGCCCTGGTGCTGACTTAAAAGGAATGCCAAGAGTAACTGGCTCCTGCTTGGACTTCCTTTTCTTCCTGAATGATCAGATCTTTTTTATCCACCTTAATCTTGGCCCTCACTAAAAGTTTTTGCAAATCACCCACCTGCAATTACTGCACAAAGATCTACTTCCTTGATACTAAACTCCTTCAGTGCTTCTGGACAAAAAAGTTTTAATAGACCAGAGAGAGAGAAAAAATAAAATTAAATCTATCAGCATGACAGCTCATTCCAGGCACAAGGAGGCTTTCAGTTGAATCTAATGTCCTTTTGTGCCTTTCTGTCAGGGAAAGGTGGCTATTTTAGCCTTCAGCTTCTCTCAGAGATAACAGAACAAGAAGACACAGTCTCAAGCTGTGCCAGGGGAAGTTTAGGATGGAAGTGAGGAGGAAGTTCTTCACAGAAAGAGTAATTGGCCATTGGAATGTGCTGCACAGGTAGGTGGTGGAGTCACCATCCCTGGAGGTGTTTAATAAGAGCCTGGATGAGGCACTTGGTGCCATGGTTTAGTTGCCAGGAGGTGTTAGGTATCAGGTAATAGGTTGGACCTGATGATCTCTGAGGTCTTTCCCAACCTGGTTGATTCTCTGATTCTATGAATGGGTTGATGCAGGGGGACCAGTGGATGTAGTCCACCTTGACCTCAGTAAGGCTTTTGACATTGTCTTCTACAACATTTTTGCTAGGCTAAACCTGAAGGTAACATGGTGCAAGAGAAACTCTGTGGGAAGAAATGCTCTACTGCATGGGAATTTGTACTTGGTACAGCTAAATCACAGGATCATGGAATGCCCTAGGTGGGAAGAGACCTCACAGCTCATCTTCTCCAGCCTCCTCACCATGGGCAGGGACACCTCTCAACTAGACTCAGCTGCTCAAAGCCTCATCCAACCTAGCCTTGAACACCTCCAGGGAGGAGGCAGCCACAGCCTCCCTGGGCAGCCTATTCCAGAGCCTCAGCACCCTTGTACTGAAGAATTTCTTCTTACGACCCTTGAGCTACTCAGATTCTCTTCTATTTCATTCAGTACTCCACAGCAATGGTGCCAAGTCAATTATTCATCCTGTTGAGCAGTTAAGTTACTATAAGTGCTTTATTAAGTTACTATAACTGCTTTTGTAAGCAGAGATTATTTGTGTTGACTGAAGAGATCTATGTCCTTACCTGCAGAATCACAGAATTGTTAGGATTGGAAGGATCACCTACCCCACATCAGACCAAGGGGGTTGGCCTCTTCTCCCAGGCAACCAGCACCAGAACAAGAGGACACAGTCTCAAGCTGCACCAGGGGAAGTTCAGGCTGGAGGTGAGGAGAAAGCTCTTCCCAGAAAGAGAGATTGACCACTGGAATGTGCTGCCCAGGGAGGTGGTGGAGTCTCCATCCCTGGAGGTGTTCAAAAAAGGCTTGGATGTGGCACTTGGAGCCATGGTTTAGTTGTCAGGAGGTGTTAGGTAATAGATTGGACTTAATGATCTCTGAGGTCTTTCCCAACCTAGTTGATTCTATGATTCCATGATCTCAAGGGTCTTTCCCAACCTGAATGATTCCAGGATTCTATGCTTCAATTTAGTGCAGGAACTTGTCTCTTATCTTCCCTTTGCTTAAAATGTTAATCCTTGGGAGGGCATGATGCTGTTCCATTTACTCCCTTTTAAGCAAATATCTTTTCATGGATAAGTTCTGACAAATTAAAATCAGTATTAAGCAATGGTGGTAACTAATACTAGTGCTTGTATAAATGTTAAATGATTACAGTCAGGACTATTGACCCTGCATAGAAAATACAGGGCAAATGCACAGAAATTTGCACTCCTGGGGAAAAAAAACCTTAATAACTAAAGATCCAAGGTGGGAAAGACTTTGTGAGTAATCACTTTGAAGGAAGAAAGTAAATTTGTGCTCTAAAAAGTGCAATTTTCTTGGGGATTAGAGGACTAATACAGCCTAAAAATGTTACTGAGCAGTGATATTTGCCCATTTTGACAATGAGAAGAGAGAAGAGAAGAGAAGAGAAGAGAAGAGAAGAGAAGAGAAGAGAAGAGAAGAGAAGAGAAGAGAAGAGAAGAGAAGAGAAGAGAAGAGAAGAGAAGAGAAGAGAAGAGAAGAGAAGAGAAGAGAAGAGAAGAGAAGAGAAGAGAAGAGAAGAGAAGAGAAGAGAAGAGAAGAGAAGAGAAGAGAAGAGAAGAGAAGAGGAGAAAGAAGAGAAGAGAAGAGAAGAGAAGAGAAGAGAAGAGAAGAGAAGAGAAGAGAAGAGAAGAGAAGAGAAGAGAAGAGAAGAGAAGAGAAGAGAAGAGAAGAGAAGAGAAGAGAAGAGAAGAGAAGAGAAGAGAAGAGAAGAGAAGAGAAGAGAAGAGAAGAGAAGAGAAATTAACCAGGTTGGAAAAGGCCTTTGAGATCATCCAGTCCAACCTACCACCCAACACCATCTAAGCAACTAAACCATGGCACCAAGTGCCTCATCCAGACTCTTCCTAAACCCCTCCAGTGATGGTGACTCCACTACCTCCCTGGGTAGCACATTCCAATGGCCAATCTCTCTTGCTGGGAAGAAATCCTTCCTCACATCCAGCCTAGACCTCCCCTGGTGCAGCTTGACACTGTGTCCTCTTGTTCTCCCTCAGAGGCTCCCTCAGCCTCTCCTCATAGGGCTTGAGCTCCAAACCCCTCAAACTCCCCCCTCAAATGATGGGGAGAAAGGTTTAGATGTCTAGATAGCCTCAAGGAACACCACTGTTTCAGCTGACCTATCAAGGAGCAGAATGTATAGCTGAAAGAGAGGACCAGCAGCTGTGCACCATGGCAAGCTGCTGCTTGAGAATATGACAAATGTAAGCACTTAGCTTAAATGGAGTTCCACTGGAACTTCATGGCCTGAAGATAAAGCAGGATCTCTCTAAACAAGGATGCTGTTCAGAGGCACTGTGTCAATATCATTGATCTGCTCATTAAGTAGTTAATTACTGAGAAACCTAATGCACTAAAGTCCTGAAATGGAGCCATAGCACCCAGCCTGATCTGTCAACAGATTTGCACTTCTACATCAGGTAGGTGACTTTGAAAATTCCAGATGGAGAGAGTTGATTCTGCCACTTTGTTCTGCTCTGGTTAGACCTCACCTGCAGTGACTGCAAGGATCATCCAGTTCCGACCCCCTGCCACAGACAGGGACATCTCACACTACAGCAGGTTATTCACAGCCACATCCAGCCTGGCCTAAAAACCTTCAGGGATGAGGCTTCCACCACCTCTTTGTGCAACCTGTGCCAGTGTCTCACCATCCTCATGCTGAAGAACTTCTCCCTGGCATTCAATCTGAATCTACCCACTTCTAGTTTTGCTCCATTCCCCCCAGTCCTATCACTTTCTGACACCCTCAAAAGTCCCTGCCCAGCTTTCTTGTAGCCCCCTTCAGATATTGGAAGGCCACAATTAGGTCTCTGTGGAGCCTTCTCTTCTCCAGACTGAACAGCCCCAACTCCCTCAGTCTGTCCTCACAGCAGAGCAGCTCCAGCCCTCTGCTCATCCTCATGGCCCTTCTCTGGACACCTTCCAGCACCTCCAGATCCCTACCAGGGACTGACAGTTCCTAGATTACCATTAGCCTGAGGCTTTCCAACACTAAAACACTAAAGCACTGGAGCCCTGCCTGGTGAGGAGAGGCTGAGGGACCTGGGGCTTTTTAGTCTGGAAAAGAGAAGACTGAGAGGGCATTTAATAAATGTTTCTAAATATATGAGGGCTGGGGGTCAGGAGGGAGGGGACAGGCTCTGCTCACTTGCTCCCTGGGATAGGAGAAGGAGCAATGGATGCAAGCTGCAGCACAGGAGGTTCCACCTCAACACAAGGGGCAACTTCTTTAAGGGTCCCAGAGCACTGGGACAGGCTGCCCAGAGAGGTTGTGGAGTCTCCTTCTCTGGAGACTTTCAAGGCCTGTGTGGATGTGTTCCTGTGTGACCTGAGCTAGATTGTATGGTCCTGCTCTGGCAGGGTGTTGGACTCCATGATCTCCAGAAGTCCCTTCCAACCCCTGACATCCTGTGATCAGTCACAACTTGAACATAACAGATGAGCATAAAAAGTTGACAGGACACACATGTTCTTCCCCTTCTTATCCATCCCTCTCACTTCCCTGCCAAGTGATTGCTACACATCCTTTCACGTGTGCTGGTGCTGTGCTGACAACCCTGTTACCAGAATCACAGAACCCCAGAATGGTTTGGGTTGGAAGGGACCTCCAAAGGCCATTTAGTCCAACCCCCCTGCAGTGAGCAGTTTAGAAGCTCTTTTGAATAAAAGAGGAAACTACAGCTAAAAAAGAATCAGACAGAGAAAAGGGCTCTGATCAGCTCAAACTAAGCAGATTACAGAAACAGTACTTCTGTGATTGTAATCCCAGGAAGATAATTCCCTCTTAAAACTTAATGAATCCCCATATCACATGAATGGAATGTTCTCCACAGACTTCCAACACGTAAATTATCAGCCAGAAAGGATGACTAAGTCATCTGAAAGACTGAACATGCATGGAAAGTAGAATCTTTACTGGAGTTATTAATTGTAACTCTGAAGTCCTTAAACCTGAACTGAAATCTGCACAGCATTTGCTCTTTAAAGGTTACTGCACTTCCCAGCTTAAATTGGAGCCTTAAAATCCAGAAGTGTCCTTGCTCAGCTTGGACAGGGGGACTTCCAGGGATTCCTACCTTCTCTGAAAGCAAACAAAACACAAACAGAACAGAACAGAACAACTCAGGTTGGAAAAGACCTTGGAGATCATTTAGTCCAACCTATCACCCAACACCATCTAAGCAACTAAACCATGGCACCAAGTGCCTCATCCAGACTCTTCCTAAACACCTCCAGTGATGGTGACTCCACCACCTCCCTGGGCAGCACATTCCAATGGCCAACCTCTCTTTCTGGGAAGAACTTTCTCCTCACATCCAGCCTAAACCTTCCCTGGCACAGCTTGAGACTGTGTCCTCTTGTTCTGGTTTAAAAGTGGAGGATGTGATTTCTAATGTAATGCAACAGGGCCACAACGATGAGCAGAGGGCTGGAGCTGCTCTGCTATGAGGACAGACTGAAGGAGTTGGGGCTGTTCAGTTTGGAGAAGAGAAGGCTCCGAGGTGACCTCATTGTGGCCTTCCAGTATATGAAGGGAGCCTACAGGAAGGCTGGGGAAGGACTTCTCAGGATCTCAGGTAGTGATAGGACTAGGGGGAATGGAATGAAGCTGGAGGTGGGGAGATTCAGGCTAGATGTGAGGAAGAAGTTCTTCCTCATGAGAGTGGTGAGACCCTGGAATGGGTTGTCCAGGGAGCTGGTTGGGGTGCTGTCCCTGGGGGTGTATAAGCCCAGGCTGGATGAGGCTGTGGCCAGGCTGATCTAGTGTGGGGTGTCCCTGGCCATGGCAGGGGGGTTGGAACTAGATGATCCTTGTGGTCCCTTCCAACCCTGAATGATACTATGATGATACTATGGGACACCCACACAAGCTTCTCCTTGTTGCCTTTAGCCCTGTGACACTGTGCTTTTCCCTCCAATTAGACTCCTGGCATGGCTGATGTGTGCAGAAGCTGACTTCTGTACCCATTTATTCCTCCAGGCTGTTCAATTTCTTCCACAGGGAGCACTGTTTCCAGCAGAAGTCTAAGGCACCACACCGGCAGTGAAGTACCTTGGAAGCCACAATAAACAACAGATTGAGCTTGAATCAGTTTCCTAGGAAAATATTTAGCAAGGCACAGACATACAGTGGAAGAAGATACACACACAAACACATGGCTGAGAGGTGCTGGAAGGCATTCCTGACATGACAGCAGCACAGCATTAGAAACCAGCTGTATTTTATTTATAGAGGAGACAATTAAATAGACCTGCCCCAGTGGATCACAGCAGTGTCTGTCCAGCTGTCTGCATTATCATCTCCCCAAAGGCATACAATACAGCAACAGGGAAGGCTGGAGCAACTACACAATGAAGGCATGCCCTAAGCCTCAGTAATTTGTAGTTTGCCTGATGATAGGAACAAGATCACTGGGGCAGGGACAACTGCATGAGGTTCAACATGGCAAAGTGCATCCAGGCTGAGGGCAGAGTGGGTTGAGAGTAGCTCTGAAGAAAGGTTTGGGTGCATTGATTGATGGGAAGCTCACTGTGAGCCAGCAGTGCCCTCATGCAGCCCAGCAGGCAGCTGTGTGCTGGGCTGCAGCAAGAGGAGTGTGGCCAGCAGGGCAAGAGAGGGGATTCTGCCCCACAACTTTTGTGAAGCCCCACCTTGAATACTGTGTTCAGGTCTGGTGTTCCCAGCATAAGAAGGACACAGAGCTGTTGGAATGAGTCCAAAGGAGGGCCACAAAGATGATGCAAGGGCTGGAGCAGCTCTGTTATGAGGACAGGCTGAGGGAGCTGGAGTTGCTCAGAAGAGTAGACTCTAGTGGGGAAACCTTGGAGCTGCCTTCCAATACCTGAAGGGATCCTACAGGAAGGCTGCAGAGGGACTTTTCATCAGGGTGTCTAGCAATACAACAAGAGGGAATGAGGCTTTAGGCTGAGGGAGAGTAGGTTTAGACTGGATCTTAGGAAGGAGTTCTTGATTACAAGGATGGTGAGACTCTGGAATAGGCTGCCCAGGGAGGTTGTAGATGCCTCCTCCCTTGTGGTCTTCAGGGCCAGGTTGGATGAGGCCTTGAGCATCCAAGTCTAGCTGAAAGGTGTCCCTGCCCATGATGGGGAGGTTGGAGCAGATGATTCCCTATGATCCCCACCAAGCCAGGGCCTTCCATGAATCCTGCACAGCAGAGTAAACACCACTGCATGCTTACTAGGTCTGAAATGTGGTAAGCTGAGACAATAGCATAGGAAAAAAGAACTGCTCATGACCATTCTTACACTGGCAATATATTCCTGGAGGAGGAAAAAACAAGATCCATTAAAAGAGAATGATCCTGCCAGCTGTCCTAGAGAAGAGGTTACAGAGGCAAAGATGTCATTACTTTAGGTTGCTAAGAATATTTGAATGACTTCAGAATGACTGCTAAAAATCAAAGAGTACAGGGACTACAAAGCTTAAAGCAGACAGAGAAAAAGAGCAAGATCATAATATTCCAGCAGCCTGAGATCTTGCTCCTTTCCCAGGATCATGCTTTTCTAATCCCTGGAGGTGTATAAGCCCAGGCTGGATGAGGCACTGGCCAGCCTGATCTAGTGTGGGGTGTCCCTGCCCATGGCAGGGGGGTTGGAACTAGATGATCCTTGTGGTCCCTTCTAACCCTGACTGATACTGTGATACTAATGTGTGTCTAAACGTGGCAGCAATTGTTCACTCCTCTAGGTCCAGAACTAATCTCTGAAGAGCTGTAAATGCTGTATCACTGGCCAGAAATGATAGTCAAATTCATCCTGTCTCAGCCTGATGTTATGCCAAGAATCAAGCTGTTCTAATGAACACAACCTGTAGGTGACAAACCCTCTGCACAACACTCACCTCCAACTTTGGTTTTAATATTAGTGATGCAAAATCAATGCCATCTGATTAACTCACCCACACAGCACAAAGACTCCCAGTGTGTGCACAGCACAATCCCAGTGTGTGATATTAGAACCATAGAATCATGGAATTGTTAGGGTTGGAAGGGACCTCAAGGATCAGCCAGCTCCAACCCCCCTGCCATGGGCAGGGACACCTCACACTACAGCAGGTTGCTCACAGCCACATCCAGCCTGGCTGCAAACACCTCCAGGGATGAGGCTTCCACCACCTCCCTGGGCAACCTGTGCCAGGCTCTCACCACTCTCATGGGGAAGAACTTCTTCCTAACATCCAATCTCAATCTACCCATTTCTAGTTGTGTTCCATTCTGCCTACTCCTATCATTACCTGCCACCCTAAAAAGTCCCTCAGTATCAGACCCTGCATGTTAGAAAGACAGAAAGGTGGAAAATATTTCTTATCTAAGCCAAAACACCCTGTGGCTCCAAGTGCCTGCCCTTCCCTTCCTCTGCAAAATCACATCCAGACTGCACATGAGCTCCGGACCCAACTCCTCTACATCCCAGACAATAAGCACATCTGAAATATTTAGTACAAGGCACTAGTGGGAGGAATCTTGTTACAGCCCTTTTACATTTGAATTTGTTCTTTGTTCTCAGAATCAGCACCCATACCTTTAATCACTTCTCATTATTGCTATAATTACCAATGTCATTAATCAAGTCACAGGAAACAGTCTAGACTATTTAACTCCAGACTGCATTGCTGCACACTAATCCAATGAAAATGGAGCCAGAAAATCAGAGAATCAACCAGGCTGGTAAAGACCTCAGAGATCATCAAGTCTAATCTATTACCAAACACCTCCTGACAACTAAACCATGGCTCCAAGTGCCTCATCCAAGCCTTTTTGAACACCTCCAGGGATGGGGACTCCACCACCTCCCTGGGCAGCACATTCCAATGGCCAATCTCTCTTGCTGGGAAGAACTTCTTCCTAACATCCAGCCTAAACTTCCCTGGCACACCTTTGAAACTGTGTCCTCTTGTTCTGGTGCTGCTTGCCTGGGAGAAAAGACAAAACCCCCACCTGGCTACAACCTCCCTTCAGGTAGTTGTAGAGAACAAGAAGGTCTCCCCTGAGCCTCCTCTTCTCCAGGCTAAGCAACCCCAGCTCCCTCAGCCTCTCCTCACAGGGCTGTGCTCCAGACCCCTCCCCAGCCTCGTTGCCCTTCTCTGGACACATTCAAGTGTCTCAATATCCTTCTTAAACTGAGGTGCCCAGAACTGGACACAGGACTCAAGGTGTGGCCTAACCAGTGCTGAGTACAGGGGCAGGTGCTTCTGAATAAGATGAATCAGGGACAGGACTTTGGCCCACAGGAAGAAGAGTGTGAGTGTGGGAAGAGGTCAAAGAAGCAAGTCAGTGGAGAAGGTCTGCAATTCCACAGGGACACAAATATTTACTAGGGCTAAGCTCTCAAGCACTTCCTGCAGAAACAGGAGCAGCATGAATTTCACTTTCTTCACTACTACCCTTCAGGAAGGAAGAAGGCTCAATAAGATAAGTAAGTTTGTAAACAAGCCCTTCAAGCTCTTTCATCTTCAGCTCCACTTGGAGGAAGTGTTCTTTCTGGGCCTTTATTTTTTGTCTGTGCTGAAAATAGGCATCTGCTACAAGATGCACATCACATATTTGATGTGCATGCCTATGTTATTAAATCCAACCATGTGGATGTATCCATGTGCCTATTCTATTAATGTACTTGACAAATACCTGTAGAGTATTAGCAAAACTAGAATTAGGTTTAGAAAAGTGAGAAGAGTGTTTTAAAAAGAGCCTGGCTGAGGCACTTGGTGCCATGGTTTAGTGGATTAGATGGTGTTGGGTGATAGGTTGGACTTGATGATTTCAAAGGTGTAAGTGCTACTTCTCACATCCCTCAGAGAATCTCCAAGCATGTAATTTAAAACACAAATGCTGCCTTGGTAGAGGGCATGAAGTGACATAGAACCATAGAATGGTTTGGGTTAGAAGAGACCCCCAAATGTTCAACCCCTCCTGTAGTCAGCAGGGACATCCTCCAGCAGATGAGGCTGCTCAGAAACTTCTTAAGCCTGATTGAATATCTCCAGGGATGAGGCTTCCACCACCTCCCTGGGCAACCTGTGCCAGTCTCTCACCACCTTCATGGGGAAGAACTTCTTCCTCACATCTCATCTCAATCTACCCAGTTCTAGTTTTGCTCTGTTCCCCCCAGTCCTGTCTCTCCCTGACACCCTCAAAAGTCCCTGCCCAGCTTTCTTGTAGCCCCCTTCAGATACTGGAAGGCCACAATAAAGTCTCCTCAGAGCCTTCTCTTCTCCAGACTGAACAGCCCCAAATCCCTCAGTCTGTCCTCATAGCAGAGCAGCTCCAGCCCTCTGCTCATCCTCGTGGCCCTTCTCTGGACACCTTCCAGCATCTCCAGATCCTTCCTGTACTGGGGGCTCCACAGTGCTCCAGGTGGGGTCTCACCAGGACAGAGCAGAGGGAGAGAACTACCTCCCTGGGCCTGTTGGCTGTGCCCATTTTAGGTATGGTGTTGCAACAGGGAGAATATGGGTGCACTTCAATGGACATAGAAGGTCCAGTGTGTAGTAAAGTAGAAGTCAAGATGAAGTTTATGAACCTCAGTGTGGGGTTTTTGGAGGGTTTGGGTTGGTTTTGTTTGGGATTTTTTTTCACTGTGCTGACACTTGTTTATCATAGTATCATAGTATCAGTCAGGGTTGGAAGGGACCACAAGGATCATCTAGTTCCAACCCCCCTGCCATGGGCAGGGACACCCCACACTAGATCAGCCTGCCCAGAGCCTCATCCAGCCTGTTCTTAAACACCCCCAGGGACGGGGCCTCAACCACCTCCCTGGACAACCCATTCCAGGGTCTCACCACTCTCATGGTGAAGAACCTCCTCCTCACCTCCAGCCTGAATCTCCCCACCTCCAGCTTCATTCCATTCCCCCTAGTCCTATCACTACCTGATAACCTGAGAAGTCCCTCCCCAGCCTTCCTGTAGGCCCCCTTCAGATACTGGAAGGCCACAATTAGGTCACCTTGCAGCCTTTAGGATAAAGCTCAACATCTGGGTCAGCTGGAACAGGAACTTAATTTTGGACAGGTCAAGATTCTAACAATAACTGGTGGTTGTTTATTAATAGTGACTTACTAGCCAGAAGGATGGATGTGAGCATCATCAGCAAACAGATGCCAAAGGCTGGATATGAGACTTCTCCCATATGAAATGGAAAAATGGTGGAGGTTATCTCCTGCCATGAGTGCAGAAGCTGCTCCTCCCTCCTCCTCATCAAATCAAAAAGAAAACAAAGGAAATCCTATTAATGTGGCAGAGGAAAAACGAAAGAGGAAGTTGAGAAGAGGGTTGGGTTTTTTTGGCCCTTTTTCTTAGTTTGGGAAGATGCTATAAAGAAAGGGATCACAGACACAACAGATTTATGACCACCAAGTCAGTGGCATCCTCTATAATGTAAGCACCAAACTGGAGATGATTTCCCCTTTTCTCAAGTTTGCCTTTGTTGGTTTAGAGGCAAGGGATGCAAGACAAAAAAAAACCAGGAGAAAAGAGCATATAAAGCAAGCTGCACAAAATGTGCTTTTGCTAACAGCATAAAGGAAGTTATTCTAGACTCATGAGAGGAGAATCTCCATGCAGAACTGAGTAAGACTTGCTGTATTTAGAATTGATGTCTATTGATTGGGGAAGAAATGACAGTGAAACAAAACCCCAAGTCAGCTTGCACTTGTCTTCTACAGCTGGAATCCCATTGGAATGTGCTGCCCAGGGAGGTGGTGGAGTCACCATCATTGGAAGTGTTTAAGAAGAGACTGGATGGGGCACTTGGTGCAATGGTTTAGCTGGTTAGATGGTCTTGGGTGAGAGGTTGGACTTGACCTCAAAGGTCTTTTCCACCCTGGTTAATTCTATTCTGTTCTGTTCTATTCTATTGTATTCTAGTCATGAGGTGTTGGGTGATAGGTTGGACTTGACAATCTTGAAGGTCTTTTCCAACCTTGTCTATTCTATTCTATTCTATTCTATTCTATTCTATTCTATTCTATTCTATTCTATTCTATTCTATTCTATTCCATTCCATTCCATTCCAATCCTATCCATTCCATTCCATCCTATCCTATCCTATCCTATCCTATCTTATCCTATCCTATCCTATCCCATCCTATCCTATCCATGAGGTGTTGGGTGATAGGTTGGACTTGATGATCCCTGAGGTTCTTTTCCAACCCTATTGATTCTGTGATTCTATGATAATCAAAGTTGCTAAGGAAGAAGGAGGACTTCTCAGCAAGGTGGATAAGGGATGCTGCCTCCAGAGCTGAACAGCAGGGAAGCAAAGACAGCAGAGGAGTGCAAAGCAGTGCCTGACAAAGAAATGCTGAGACCCCAGACTTTACTACCATGTTAGCATATCCAGATCCATGACTTCAGGATGCAGTGAGGCTGCAAGCTCCTTTGAGGACAGGTCCAACAGCGAGAAGTGCTCCAGCTCTGACTGACTTACCTCCCATGATTTTAGACTGGCAGTTGATAAACTCTGGTTTCTTGTCTGTAAGGTATCGCTGACAAGTGTGGTGTAGAACCTGGAAGAATGTGCATTTCTCTGAAGCTGTGCTTGCCACCCACTGGTCAAAAGCATTTTCAAAGAGCAGATCAAATTCTGGGGAATCCTAGAAGGGGAAAAAGAAAACCACAACAAAACAACAACACACATTCCTATTATGATGGGTTTCTAAATGATTAGCAGAAGGATACAGAGAGATGATTTTTTAAAAGGGATTAGGCTGGGAGGAGAAGCAAACAGGTCATGAAACTCAAGGCCATCCTGGGATCACTTTTTCTTTACATGTTTTTGAATGAAAAAAAACCCCAAACCAAAACAGGTGAAGGAAGCCTTTCTGCAAGTATTTTTTGATGAAGGAATATGCAGATGTTGATAAGGAATATCCCAAACAACAAATAACAACCACTAGTAGGTTTGCAGACAATACTAAGCTGGGAGCAGGTGTTGATCTGTTAGAGGGTAGAAGGGATCTGCAGAGGGACCTGGACAGGCTGGACAGATGGGCAGAGTCCAACACGATGGCATTCAACAAGTCCAAGTGCTGGGTGCTGCACTTTGGTCACAACAACCCCATGCAGTGCTACAAGCTGGGGACAGAGTGGCTGGACAGCAGCGAGGCAGAAAGGGACCTGGGGGTTGTGGTTGACAGCAGCCTGAAAATGAGCCAGCAGTGTGCCCAGGTGGCCAAGAAGGTCAATGGCATCCTGGCCTGCATCAGAAATAGTGTGGCCAGCAAGAGCAAGGAAGTCATTCTGCCCTGTGCTCAGCACTGCTCAGGCCACACCTTGAGTACTGTGCCCAGTTCTGGGCCCCTCAATTTAAGAAGGACATTCTGATACTTCAATGTGTTCAGAGAAGGGCAATGAGGCTGGGGAAGAGGTCTGGAGCACAGCCCTGTGAGGAGAGGCTGAGGGAGCTGGGGTTGCTTAGCCTGGAGAAGAGGAGGCTCAGGGGAGACCTTATTGCTCTCTACAACTCCCTGAATGGAGGTTGTAGCCAGGTGGGGGTTGGTCTCTTCTCCCAGGCAGCCAGCACCACAAAAAGGGGACACAGTCTCAAGCTGTGCCAGGGCAAGTTTAGTCTAGAGGTGAAGAAAAAGTTCTTCATAGAAAGAGAGATTGGCCATTGGAATGTGCTGCCCAGGGAGGTGGTGGAGTCACCGTCCTTAAGAGGTATTCAAAAAAGGCCTGGATGTGGCACTTGGAGCCATGGTTTAGTTGTCAGGAGGTGTTAGGTATTAGGAAATAGGTTGGACTTGATGATCTCTGAGGTCTTTTCCAACCTGGCTGGTTCTATAATTCTAAGGACCTGAGGATTATCCTACAAAACAATGCAAGGCCCACAATGTTTCACAAACTTGAACCTCAGTAACCCTCTCACAGCTGCAAGCCAAAATGAATCTCAAGAGGCTTACAGCTGAAGAAAAAGGCACACAAAGTTCTTATTTTTGCTTTTATAAAGAAGAGAGAGAGTAGGAAGAAAAGCAGGGAAAGGCAGTTGGAAAACAAACCCTATGACTCTGAGCTTGGGCTCGCTCTTATCTTTCCCAGTAAACCTATTTCACATACCCCATTGCGTTCTTTCTTTTGAGAATGTGCACATGCAACTTGTATCTTAGCTTCCCAGATGTCTTCTAATCAATGCAAGAATGCACAAAGCAGTCACAGAAAGAGCTGAGTTTCCCTGTTGGTTTGCCAGCCCTGTTTAAACTCACCCGGTTTGGGTCTATGCCATTGACCTGGCGAAGCTGCTCAAGCATCCACTGCGTTCTCCTGACGAAAGAGGTAGAGCCTTCAAACTGCTTCACCTTTGTAATAGAGGCTTGAGCTGGCTTCTTGTTTGTCACTGAGCAGAGAAACAAACAAACAAACAAACATACAGTTGAAAGGGTTTAATGTTTCAGCAACATGTCGTTTAGTTCACTGTATCAGGAGGTGGCGTGCTGGTGTACTCTCTGGAATGTCCCATGACCTGGGGGTACTGGTTGATAGTAGGCTGAACATGAGCCAGCAGTATGCCCAGGTGGCCAAGAAGGCCAATGGCATCCTGGCCTGCATCAGAAATAGTGTGGTGAGCAGGAGCAGGGAAGTCATTCTCCCCCTGTGCTCAGCACTGCTCAGGCAACACCTTGAGTCCTGTGTCCAGTTCTGGGCTCCTCAGTTTAAGAAGGACATTGAGACACTTGGAGGTGTCCAGAGAAGGGCAACAAAGCTGGGGAGGGGTTTGGAGCACAGCCCTGTGTGGAGAGACTGAGGGAGCTGGGGTTGCTTAGCCTGGAGAAGACGAGGCTCAGGGGAGACCTTGCTCTCTACAACTCCCTGAAGGGAGGTTGTAGCCAGGTGGGGGCTGGTCTCTTCTCCCAGGCAACCAGCACCAGAACAAGAGGACACAGTCTCAAGCTGTGCCAGGGGAGCTTTAAGCTGGATGTGAGGAAGAAATTCTTCCCAGCAAGAGATATTGGCCATTGGAATGTGCTGCCCAGGGAGGTGGTGGAGTCACCATCACTGGAGGTGTTTAGGAGATTGGATGGGACACTTGTTGCCATGGTTTAGTTGATTAGATGGTGTTGGGTGACAGGTTAGACTTGATGCTCTTGAAGGTCTTTTCCAACCTGGTTTATTCTGTATTCTACAGAAGAGCTTACAACAATCTTGGTATCTCAGTTGTGTCTGGAGGTCTCAGTTGCCTTTGGTAGAAATGTAGTCTTAATTCAGCTGCTGCACCCTCTGAAAAATGACACTTCTCTCCTTTTAGGTCTCAAGACTCGGTGTGCACAGGGAACCTGATCTAGCTGTCACCTTTTTGCATCTTGGTATCGAAGGAAATGTTTCTAGAACCTTCAGCAAGTCAGCTACCCACAAACCCAGCAAACAGGCTTCAAAACCTTCATTTAGTCCCTGACAGCTTGACAGCAGTGTAGCAGTCCTTACAACATGGAGACACTCCATGGCAGCTGGGAGTAGCATTATCACCAGCTGCTTATTACGGTGCTTTGCAAAACAGAGCATTCCCCCACACCCAGTCACCCAGTGGGTGTTACCTTGCAGCAAGTGTGGAGAAAGGGTTTTCTTTTTACATCTGAAAAAATATTGAGAGCAATTACATGCTCCTAACCATATTCTCTCTCTGACAAGTCATTCAGAAGTGTTTACTAAAAATCTTTCACAGTCAAAGGAAGGAGAGAAGTCCTCCCCCTCCACAGGGTAAGAAACTAGCCACCGTTTTCAACACTTCACAGAATCACAGAATCTTAGGGGTTGGAAGGGACCTCCAAAGCTCATCCAGCCTAAGTCCTCCACCAGAGCAGGATCACCATGGGCAGGTCACACAGGAAGGCATCCAGGTGGGTTTTGAATGTCTCCAGAGAAGAAGACTCCACAACCTCCCTGGGCAGCCTGCTCCAGGGCTCTGACACCCTCACAGGGAAAACATTTTACCACATGTTCCTATGGAACCTCCTCTGCTCCAGCTTGCACCCAGTGCCCCTTGTCCTATCATTGGACATCACTGAGCAGAGCCTGGCTCCATCCTTGTGACACTGTCCCTCAAATCTTTATCAGCATTAATGAGGTCACCCCTCAGAGTCCTCTGCTCCAAGCTAAAGAGCCCTCAGCTCCCTCAGGCTCTCCTCATAACGAAGATGTTCCACTGCCTTTGGCATCTTTATGGCTCTGCACTGGACACTCTCAAGCAGCTCCCTGAGGACCTTACTGGACTGAGGGGCCCAGAACTGGACACAATGTTCCAGGGCAGAGTACAGGGGGAGGAGAACCTCTTTCAACCTACTAACCATACCCCTTCCAATACACCCCAGGATTCCATTGGCCTTCTTGACCACAAGGACCCATTGCTGGCTTGTGGTCATCCAATATACACACTAAAGCAAAAACTCCTGGGATTTTTAAGAGGTTGAACAATGGAATCAGGAGATAATTGGTGAAGCACACACCTCAAAGGCTACAAAATAAGACATGAACATCCAAGTTTTATGAACTGAATTGGTCTTTTGAAGGGTAATTAATCATCCCAGGCAAGGCCAACTGAGCTAATGACTCAGGTTCTCTCAGTTAAGCTCTCTGGACAGAAGTTGCATGCTAATGTCTGTTTTGAAACAGGTCATCAGATTAGCTTTTGAATACTGTCTCATCTAGACTTGGCCTGATGGAGCTCACCTCATGAAAAAAAACCCAACCAAACAAAGAACAAATCAACAAAACAAACAAAACCAACAGAAAAAGACAACTACTCTTCCTCTGGTAAGCATAAAGGTGTCTCAAAACTGTTCCACATCTAACCTATGCATCTGCTTTGCAAAACAAAGTAAAACCTCAAGCCAAAACAGCCACAGGAAAAAGCCAGACCAGAAATAAAGCCACGTCTATTGAAAGCACTACTGCTTTAATGCACAGATAGCTACCAATTATAGGGCTGGAAGTGTGTTTTGCATAACTGAATTGGATCAATTTCCCAATTTCCTACCAGAAAACAGTCAATCCATGTATAAATGAATTGCCAGTGCACAAAGAATAAGGTAAAGGAAACTCACACGGAGCAAAGAGTGTGTTCTTTAAGGCAACATCCAAAGTGTTCCTGGACACAGTGCCCTACCACCAGTCTCTGAGAAGGGCAAACCAAGTGTTTTCTGATGAAGATGCTGTGTATGAGTAACACACTTACATTCATAGATAAATAAACATCTAGTGGGAGGGGAAAAGAAATAAATTGTTTCTCAGATGCTTATTTCCTCTACCTTTGCAGGTTAAAGCTAAAGGGATTTTCAAGCAGATACATGAATCATAGAATTAACCAGGTTGGAAAAGACCTCAGAGATCATCAAGTCCAACCTATTACCTAACACCTCCTGACAACTAAACCATGGCTTCAAGTGCCACATCCAAGCCTTTTTTGAACACCTCCAGGGATGGGGACTCCACCACCTCCCTGGGCAGCACATTCCAGTGGTCAATCTCTCTTGCTGGGAAGAACTTTCTCCTCACATCCAGCCTAAAGCTCCCCTGGCACAGCTTGAGACTGTGTCCTCTTGTTCTGGTGCTGATTGCCTGGGAGAAGAGACCAACCCCCGCCTGGCCACAACCTCCCTTCAGGGAGCTGTAGACAGAAAGAAGGTCTCCCCTGAGCCTCCTCTTCTCCAGGCTAAGCAACCCCAGCTCCCTCAGCCTCTCCTCACAGGGCTGTGCTCCAGATCTCCCCCCAGCCTCGCTGCCCTTCTCTGGACACGTTCAAATGCAACAGTTTGACAGGAGAAAGAAGCCCAATGAACTGAAGATAAAACATGGAAGCACAGACCACAGAAATCAAGCATCTGAAATATTGAAAAGAGCTTCACTCTGTCTCAGAAGTTCAGTAACTAGGACACTGGATAGTGTGAACAGCAGGTGTGCCCCTTAGCTTACAGTCATGCTGTGCTCGCTGGTGGAAGAGCTCTAATGCAGTGCAGCTACCTGCTGTCCTGGTGGGCGGTTGTACAGAGGACATTAGTCCTACTGCAAGCAAATTAAAAGTAAGTTATTCCCACCAACAGCCTGGGGTACTTCTAGGCTCTGCTTTGTCCCATGTGCAGCTAGGTAGGGAAGGGAGCAGGGAGGTGGGAAGCTATTAGCAGCCCCCTGGTTTGGCCAGGGGGGCTCTTGTGCTGTTTATAAATTGTATCTATATGTATAAACATTGCTTATTTTGTGCATATTTATTGTATTTCATATTTTAGATTGCAGTTTTGCTTGTAAGTACAGCTTCATTTGCTTTCCAGCTGAGCTGGGATGGCAATTTTATGTTGGGGGCAATTTTCAACCCACCACGTAGTCACATATCAGGGGAAGAAAAGTCAGTGCTATACAATGGCATCCTGGCCTGCATCAGGAACCGTGTGGCCAGCAGGAGCAGAGAGGTTATTCTGCCTCTGTACTCAGCACTGGTTAGGCCACACCTTGAGTCCTGTGTTCAGTTCTGGGCCCCCCAGTTTAAGAAGGGCATTGAGATTCTTGAACATGTCCAGAGAAGGGCAACAAGGCTGGGGAGAGGGCTCAAGCACAGCCCTGTGAGGAGAGGCTGAGGGAGCTGGGGTTGCTCAGCCTGGAGAAGAGGAGGCTCAGGGGAGACCTTATTGCTGTCTACAACTACCTGAAGGGAAATTGTAGCCAGGTGGGGGTTGGTCTCTTCTCCCAGGTACCCAGCAGCTGAACAAGAGGACACAGTCTCAAGCTGTGCCAGGGGAGGTTTAGGCTGGAGGTGAGGAGAAAGTTCTATACAGACAGAGTTGTTAGCCACTGGAATGTACTGCCCAGGGAGGTGGTGGAGTCATCATGCCTGGGGGTGTTCAAGAGGGGACTGGATGAGGCATTTGGTGCCATGGTTTAGTAGTCATGAGGTGTTGGGTGACAGGATGGACTCGATGATCTTTGAGGTCTTTTCCAACCTTATTGATTATATGATTCTGTGAGTGCCACAAAAAGCCCTAGTCCACAGAAGCTTCTGGAGGGCAAACACTTCCTCAAGCATGGAGGAAAGGAGTGAATTGGGAAAATGAATTAAAAAAATGATGCTAAACACCCCAAGAGCCTGCATTTCCCCCAACATGCCCTCATACAGAAATGGGGGCTGAACATGAAGAGAACTGATACCAGGAGCACCACTCTACCACCACGTTGGATTGTTCCCCTTGCTGTCACTGGGTACTCGCTGCACGATGCCATGAAAGGGATTTATTTGAGAGTGCAGGAAGTGCTCATTACTCTCTCCCTGTGCTTAATTCTTCTGTTGGACATTTAGCTTCTCTGTAGTAAAAAATGAGATCCAGATCAGCATTATGGATGCCACCTTCCTGGAGGGGGCTACAAGAAAGCTGGGGAGGGACATTTTAGGTGTCAGGGAGTGATAGGACTGGGGGGAATGGAACAAAATCATAAATGGGTAGATTGAGATTGGATGTTAGGAAGAAGTTCTTCCCCCTGAGGGTGGTGAGGGACTGGCACAGGTTGCCCAGGGAGGTGGTGGAAGCCTCATCCCTGGAGGTTTTGAAACCCAGGCTAGATGTGGCTGTGAGCACCTGTGAGGTGTCCCTGCCCATGACAGTGGGGTTGGAACTAGCTGATCCTTGAGGTCACTTCCAACCCTAACAATTCTAGGATTCTAAGTTCCTCTCATCCATTCCCCCACCTAAAGTTGGACTACTCTAAGTCCTGCCTCTCTCCCTGCATATCAATTACTCCCTTCCAACTTGGTATCACTGTTAAACCTAAGGGAAGCACAACACATCCTGTTGCCCTAGTGATAGACCAGGGCATGACCCAGGCTAGGCTCCAAGAGCAGCCTCTGCACCATGTCACCCATGGCTGGCCAGTTAAACTCTGAAGCACTGAGAGGACCCAGGCCCACACCTTCCAGCCCTGTGGCACTCCCAGCTCTTGCCCTGAGCCCAGCAGTCCCACTTCTCCAATGCAAAGTATCAAATCTGCCTGCAAGAAGAGAAATGCAGAGCATTAAAAGCTGTGCGACACTTTTCCATGGCTGCCTTCCCATGTGACAACTGAGTGATATTAGTTTTGTGTGGTTTTTTTTCCCCCTATAAGCATACACTTGAAGTTATGATCTATAAATATGACCACTTCTGAAGAGATGCAGAAGCTGCAAAGCAAATTCTGACAGCAGAGCTTTCTCATCCCGTGGCATTTTACTCTCATGACTGCTTCATTCAGTCCTTTGGAGTGCCCTGGGAGTGGCAGTGTGGATATCCTGCATTGTGTTGTGTGTTTTACAAGGATCTCTGGAAACATGCTTGGCATGGCAAACACATTTGCTTTCTTCCAAGCCAGACACCAGAAGAATCAAAGGTGACCAATCAAAGGAGAGGAAAATAATTATTCTCACTTCTTCAAAATGGGAATCCCTGACTGAGGCTTTCCTGGGGGATTTGCTCCTGAGGGAGATTCATCTGGGAAGTTAAAAATCAAATGCAGTTTTCTTCACAGCAAGATATTGTGGCAGTCCTGCTACACTTTAATGCTGAAGTTTGGGAAAGATCATCAAGAAACTTTTGACCAAGCAGCAAAAAATTTGGCAATGCTTATCCAGAGCAAGGATAAAATCAGTTTAGTTTTACCATATTCTCTAAAGGTCTTGCTTTTGCCAGCATCCTGGCTCTGATGGAATGCATTTGTCATTAAAGTTAAGTCAGAATAAACAGACATTACCTAACTCAATTTTCAGGGGAAAAAAAACAAACCAACAAAAAAAGTCCACTGATAGCAGTGACAGCCTTAAGAATCATAGAATCATAGAGCTGTTAGGGTTGGAAGGGACCTCAAGCATCATCCAGTTCCAAACCCCCTGCCATGGGCAGGGACACCTCACACTACAGCAGGTTGCTCACAGCCACATTCAGCCTGGCTGCAAAAACCTCCAGGCATGAGGCTTCCACCACCTCCCTGGGCAACCTGTGCCAGTCTCTCACCACCCTCATGGGGAAGAACTTCTTCCTAACATCCAATCTGAATCTACCCATTTATAGTTTTGCTCCATCCCCTGCAGTCCTATCACTCCCTGACACCCTCAAAAGTCCCTCCCCAGCTTTCTTGGAGCCTCCTTCAGATACTGGAAGGCCACAATAAGGTCTCCTCAGAGACTCCCCTTCTCCAGGCTGACCAGCCCCAACTCCCTCAGTCTGTCCTCATAGCAGAGCAGCTCCAGCCCTCTGCTCATCCTCATGGCCCTTCTCTGGACACCTTCCAGCACCTCCAGATCCCTCCTGTAATAAGGACTCCAGAACTGGACACAGTGCTCCAGGTGGGGTCCTAGCAGAGTGGAGCAGAGGGGGAGAATCACCTCCCTTGACCTGCTGGCTATACTTCTCTTGCTGCAGCCCAGGTTCTGGTTGGCTCTTGGGGCTGCAAGTGCTCACTGCTGGCTCATGATGAGCTTCTCAACCACCAGCACTCCAAGGTCTTTTCTTCAGGGCTGCTCTCAAGCCGGTCCCTGCCCAGCCTGTATTGGTGCTTGGGATTGCCCTGACCCAGGTGCACCAGGAAGCACCCCAAACATTCAAGAAGAGATTCAGCCTAAACCTAATACCTTCCTCTTCCTCCAGAAAAGTTTTTCTGCTTGTTCTATTTCCATTCCTGAGGTTTGAAGAAGCCTCTATTGTATGCAACACTCAGACTTCCCCAATATTTGCAGTTTCGTGACAGAGTGGCATTACTTTGTCTAAACATGCTGGAGATCCTCCACTGCCACCTGCTTCCTTATTCAACATGGAATCACAGACTGGAAACAGACTTCTTAAGGTCATCTTGAAGCAGGGCAAACAACAACGTTCAGTGATGCTTTGCCTAATGGCAAAACACAGTAAAGCCCAGTGTGAAACTTTTCCATAGTGATATATATTTGGGTTTTCCCAACTTTTCCCTTCTAAGCAAGTGGGATTTCCCCAGCTGTGACTTGTTAACTTCTCCTCCTCGTTTTCCACTGTAGACATCTAAGAAGGATCTAGTTCTGCCTTTTCAACAAGAAGAAGACATAAGGCAGTGGAGGGCTGCAATGAGATTCCCTCATACCTTGTCTTCTGATCTTTTCTAAACAAACCCAGTTTTCTCAGTCCCTGCCATATGCTACAGCTTCCCAAATACCTTAGTTAACTCATGTTAGATTCTGAAGTTGAACAGTAGGTGCCTTGTACCAGGAGCCTGAAAGCAGGCTTCCAGATGCAGCCCCATATGCTCAGAATCGCTGCTGCTACCTGCAGGCTGTGCTCCTGCTAATGGAGCTCAACATGCAGTTCGTCTGCACTGCTGCAAGGGTGGCCAACTGACACTTGTCCAGCCTGTCTTTCTCAAGAGGCTACTCCTGACTCAGTCACTCAGCCAACCCCCAACTGAGCTATGGATTATTCCAGGCCAGGTATAAGATTTCACATTTGTCTTGGCCAAATGTCATCCCAAGCATCGATACAGGCTGAGCAGGGACTGGCTGGAAAGCAGCCCTGGAGAAAAGGACCTGGGGGTGCTGGGGGATGAGAAGCTCAACATGAGCCAGCAGTGAGCACTTGCAGTCCAGAAAGCCAACCAGAGCCTGGGCTGATTCAAGAGAAGCATAGCCAGCAGGTTGAGGGATGTGATTCTGCCCCTCTACTCCACTCTGCTGAGACCCCACCTGGAGTACTGCATCCAGTTCTGGAGCCCCTATCACAGGAAGGATCTGGAGGTGCTGGAAGGTGTCCAGAGAAGGGCCACAAGGATGAGCAGAGGGATGGAGCTTCTCTGCTATGAGGACAGACTGAGGGAGTTGGGGCTGTTCAGTCTGGAGAGGAAAAAGCTCAGAGGAGAGCTTGTTGTAGTCTTCCAGTATCTGAAGGAGGCTGGGAGAAAGCTGGGGAGGGACTTTTTAGGGTATCAGGGAGTTAGAGGACTGGGGGGGATGGAACAAAACTGGAAGTGGTTAGATTGAGATTGGATGTTAGGAAGAAGTTCTTCCCCATGAGGGTGGTGAGAGACTGGGACAGGTTGCCCAGGGAGGTGGTGGAAGCCTCATCCCTGGAGGTTTTGAAACCCAGGCTAGATGTGGCTGTGAGCACCTGTGAGGTGTCCCTGCCCATGACAGTGGGGTTGGAACTAGCTGATCCTTGAGGTCACTTCCAACCCTAACAATTCTAGGATTCTAAGTTCCTCTCATCCATTCCCCCACCTAAAGTCAGACTACTCTTAAGTCCTGCCTCTTTCCCTGCATATCAATTACTGCCTTCCAACTTGGTATCACTGTTAAACCTAAGGGAAGCACAACACATCTTGTTGCCCTACCCAGGCTAGGCTCCAAGATCAGCCTCTGCACCATATCACCCATGGCTGGCCAGTTAAACTCTGAAGCACTGAGGAGACACAGACCCACACCTTCCAGCCCTGTGGCACTCCCAGCTCTTGCCCTGAGCCCAGCAGTCCCACTTCTCCAATGCAAAGTATCAAATCTGCCTGCAAGAAGAGAAATGCAGAGCATTAAAAGCTGTGCTACACTTTTCCATGGCTGCCTTCCCATGTGAGAACTGAATGATGTTAGCCTTACTTGAGATTCCATTAGAAGCCCCAATACATCAATTGCCTGTTGCAATGCAAAAGAGTGAGCTGGAGATCTTCTGGCTTACGGTGTGCATTCTACATAATGATTTATATCCATACTTGACCCTCAGCAATGTTCTATGTTAGCATTACTCAATTATTGAAGCCTCAGGGCCTACCACATAAAACCAGACCAATTATATAAGCCTAGAATGGATTCAGTTGGAAGGGAGCCCTAAAGGTCATCTAGTCTAAGCCCCCTGCAGTAAGCAGGGACATTCTCCACTCCATCAAGTAGCTCAAAGACTTGTCAAGCCTCACCTTCCTAACATCCAATCTAAATCTCCTTTTCATTTCAAACCATTGCCCCTTGTCCTGTCACTGCAGGCCTTTGGAAACAGTCCCTCTGTAGCCTTCTTGTAGCCCCCTTCAGGTACTGTCAGGCTGCTCTGAGGTCCTTCTTCTCCAGGCTGAACATCCCCAGCTCCCTCAGCCTGTCCTTGTAGCAGAGGTGTTCCATCCCCCTGATCATTTCTGTGTCCCTCCTCTGGACCCTCTCCATCAGGTCCATGTCCTTCCTGTGCTGAGGGCACCAGAGCTGAGTGTAGTACTCCAGGTGAGGTCAACAAGGCCACATTTAGTGTCTAAGGACCTAGCACTGAGCAGATTTGCAAACAAAATCTCATTTGCACTTTCAATTTAAGTAAGATTTACATTAAGCTTCTAGTGAAAGCTTGGATGTACTCTAAAAGTACACAGAAATGACACAGCTAACAATTATTTGATTCCACTTAGCTGGTGTCAGCACTTTCTTCTGATCAAATGCTGGATTGTTAATGTTTATGTCACAGCCATTTTTGTGTGTGTGTGCTGATTACTCTGGGCAAACTGCAAGCACTTCAAAGTGCAGGGATTAAGGGAATGAAAACCTCAACAATGTTTTTACCAAGTTACCCATCCCTCCACTTAGAAACACAGAATGGTCTGGGTTGGAAAGGACCTCCAAAGGTCAGCTAGTCCAACCCCCTCTGCAGACAGCAGGGACATGAGCCAGCAATGTGCTCTTGTGGCTAGGAAGGCCAATGCCATCCTGGGGTGGATTAGAAGGGATGTGACCAGTAGGTCGAGAGAGGTTCTCCTCCCTCCTCTACTCTGCACTGGTGAGGCCACATCTGGAATATTGTGTCCAGTTCTGAGCCCCTCAGTTCAGAAAAGACAGTGAGCTGCTTGAAAGAGTCCAGCACAGAGCCACAATGAGGATTAAGGAAGTGGAACATCTTCCTTATGAGGAGAGACTGAGGGAGCTGAGGGCTCTGCAACTTGGAGACAAGACTGAGAGGTGACCTCATCAATGGTTATAAATATGTAAAGAGGGAGTCCTGAGAGGCTGGAGCCAGGCTCTGCTGGGTGATGCCCAATGACAGCACAGGGGGCAGTGGTGGAAGCTGAGGTATAGGAAATTTCATGTAAATATGAGGAATTTTTTTTCCCTGTGAGGGTGACAGAGCCCTGGAACAGGCTGCCCTAGGGGGTTGTGGAGTCTTCTTCTCTGGAGATATTAAAAACTCACCTGGATGACTTCCTGTGTAATCTGGTGTGGGTGATCCTGCTCTGGCAGGGGGGTTGGATTGGATGAGCTTTTGAGGTCCCTTCCAACTCCTGAAATTCTGTGACATCCTCAACCACATCAGGCTGCCGAGAGCCATGTCGAGCCTCACACTGAATATCTCCAGGGAGGAAGCCTCAATTCTCTCCCCAGACAACCTGTTCCAGTGCTTCACTACCCTCCTGGTAAGGAACAGTTTTACATGTACATCAACACAGAGAAGATTCTCCAAACAGCAGGGCTAAACAACTGGAATTTCCACACAGAACTCACTAATTCCTATTTTTCTTGTATGAAATTGTTTGGTATGCAAGTGATGGTGCCATGGTTTAGTTGATTAGATGGTGTTTGATGATGGGTTGGACACGATGATCTCGAAGGTCTCTTCCAACCTGGTTTATTCTGTCCTATTCTATTCTATTCTATTCTATTCTATTCTATTCTATTCTATTCTAATCTATTCTATTCTATTCTAATTCTAATTCTATCCTATTCTATTCTAATCCTACCCTATCCTATCCTATCCTATCCTAATTCTATCCTATCCTAATTCTATCCTATCCTATCCTATCCTATCCTATCCTATCCTATCCTATCCTATCCTATCCTATCCTATCCTATCCTATCCTATCCTTATGTGCCTGTTGTTTTTAATTAGTATTTGCCCTTTAAAGCATTTTGTGGGCTTGGCTATGACTTTTTGCTGTTTCTTTCTTATTCTCTGCTTTATGTGTCTGCAAATGAGACAATTCCCACCCCTGAATGAAAGCTTCTATGTCTAATGCCATAGTGTGTGCACAGTAGAGCAACTGCTTGATTCTCTGGCTCTCTAATACATAGGATTAATATATTCTATTATTCTAAGCCTCATTGCTTACAAATTTGCTGTTAATGGCTTCTTCCCACTGCATAGCTTAGAGCCAAAAATCACCCTAAGTGTTGGCTTGTCTGCTGCCTGTAATTGCCCTGTTAGAGACAGTCATAAATACTCATTGGTAACAGCAGTTAAATGATGCTGCACAGAATAAAATATATCTGCTGTCCTTACTGTAAAAAACTGTGCCAATATGTTTCTCAAGGGCTCCAAACTGGGTTGAAATTTGGTATTTAAGATGTTAACAGAATGGCCTTGGACTTGAACTAGAGTAGAATAGAATAAACCAGGTTGGAAGAGACCTTCAAGAGCATCACGTCCAACCTAACTACAGCAGTGCACAGCAACTCCAGAGCCTTTTTTCTCCCCTTAAAGTTTTATCCTACATGAAACAACATTCTTACAAGGCTTGCTGAAAATCATAAACATATTGAACCCTTACACAAGTAGCTAGAAAGGTGAACAATTAACCATGTCCCCCCCAAACTTTCCTGCTTAAAGTAAACTGTTGCCACCCCCAAGCACTGATATAGGTTGGGCAGGGAACAGCTTGAGAGCAGCCCTGAAGAAAAGCACTTGGGGGTGCTGGTGGAGGAGAAGCTCAACAGGAGCCAGCAGTCAGCACTTGCAGCCCAGAAAGCAAATCACATCGAGAAGCACAGCCAGCAGGGCCAGGGAGGTGATTCTCCCCCTCTACTCCACTCTGCTGAGACCACACCTGGAGTACTGCATCCAGTTCTGGAGCCTCTAGTACAGGAAGGATTTGCAAGTGCTGGAAGGTGTCCAGAGAGGGGCCACGAGGATGAGCAGAGGGCTGGAGCTGCTCTCCTACGGAGACAGACTGAGAGGGTTGGGGCTATTCAGTCTGAAGAAGAGAAGGCTCCAAGGAGAGTTTATTGTGGCCTTCCAGTATCTGAAGGGGGCTACAAGAAAGCTGGGGAGGGACACTTCAGGGTGTTAAGGAGTGATAGGACTGGGGGGAGAGATGGAGCAAAACTAGAAATGAGTAGATTCAGATTGGATGTTAAGAAGAAGTTCTTTACCATGAGAGTGGTGAAGCCCTGGAATGGGTTGTCCAGGGAGGTTGGGTGAGATCCCATCCCTGGAGGTGTTTAAGCCCAGGCTGGATGAGGCTCTGGCCAGGCTGATCTAGTGTGGGGTGTCCCTGCCCATGGCAGGGGGGTTGGAACTAGATGATCCTGTGGTCCCTTCCAACCCTGACTGATACTATGATACTAACTATTTCAGTTTTTCCTCATTTCTTACAGTAAGTAGAAAGCATCAAATTAAGTTAATTAAAGGGGAAAAAAAAAAAGGGAATCAGAGGCAATTAAAAATTAAATTGTTGTCACAGAAGCCCAGAAAACCTAGCAGAGTTTTAACTATTAATTAGAAGGGCTTGTAAAGGAGGATTGTCCAAAAAAATAAAGCATAAAGATCCAGTATCAGATTCAGTAAGCCTAAGATTTATGAAGGAGCTACAAAATATATTAGCTGACAATACTGACACATTTGCCCTTTCCTTATCTCCACTCAAGTGCTCATCATCAACCAGCAGCAAACAAATTTAGGCTTGAGGTGAGGAGAAAGCTCTTCCCAGAAAGAGAGATTTGGCATTAGAATGTGCTGCCCAGGGAGGTGCTGGAGTCACCATCACTGGAGGTGTTCAAAAAAAGGGATTGGATGTGGCACTTGGAGCCATGGTTTAGTCATGAGGTCTTGGGTAATAGATTGGATTTGATGATCTTTGAGGTCTTTTCCAACCTTATTGATTCTATGATTCTATGCAATTGTGGCTAGATGGATCCTTCTTGGCATCAATGTTACAGACTAACCAGTCAGAGCCCAATTGACTCTTCCTTACAGATAAGCACTGGTGGAGCTATTCAGTCAAAAGCCACTACAGAATAAAACACAGACTGTTGACTCGTGTTTCTTTGCCGGTTACCAAATCTTTGGTTGATTTTGAGGGAAAACAAGCAAAATATTGCAAGAATTATTTCTCAGCTGCCTTCTGTGAATCATAGAATCATAGAATTGTTAGGGTTGGAAGGGACCTCAAGGATCAGCCAGTTCCAACCCCCCTGCCACAGGCAGGGACACCTCACACTACAGCAGGTTGCTCACAGCCACATCCAGCCTGGCTGCAAAAACCTCCAGGCATGAGGCTTCCACCACCTCCCTGCGCAACCTGTGCCAGTGTCTCCCCACCCTCATGGGGAAGAACTTCTTCCTAACAGCCAATCTGAATCTACCCATTTCTGGTTTTGCTCCATTTCCCCCCAGTCCTATCACTCCCTGACACCCTCAAAAGTCCCTCCCCAGCTTTCTTGGAGCCCCCTTCAGATACTGGAAGGCCACAATTAGGTCTCCTCAGAGCCTTCTCTTCTCCAGACTGAACAGCCCCAACTCCCTCAGTCTGTCCTCATAGCAGAGCAGATCCAGCCCTCTGCTCATCCTTGTGGCCCTTCTCTGGACACCTTCCAGCACCTCCAGATCCTTCCTGTGACAGGGGCTCCAGAACTGGATGCACTACTCCAGGTGAAATCCTTAAAGGATTCAAAATGGCTAAAGCAAGATGCTGAGCAATGAAAATACTGTAAAAGCATCCTGGTATAAGCAAATGGAAGTCTGTTTCATTTCAGATCAAAGGTTATTTACTTTACTGGGCTGAGCTCTATGCAGTTGGAGGAAGTGGGGCTGAGAAATTCAGGCCTGCGGCCCACAGAGTGCTGTTGATCAATGATTAACCGAGCCGCACGCTAGTGCTACACACCACTGCTGCCTGCAGAGCTCAGACTTCTAACACTTCCCTTTCCTATCAGAGCCCTGTGACAATGGCATGACAACCTTCTAACGTCAAGATAAAAGGAGAACACGACAAGAAGCTCTGGCACAATCTGTTTTCCCTTAACAGCTCTCTTCCATGCCAGTTCACAGCCAGCCCTCCTCAGCCATTAGGAGACAACTATGTCAGAGCGCCACATCTCTGGCTGATGTTTCAGGGGGAAAACAATTCCAAGCCATTGTATTCTACACATGGCTTAAGGCTAATCTTTTTGTTTGTATAAGCTGAGGAAGATTTCAACCTCACAGTGTCAAACTGTGTCCTGCCTCAGTAATAAATAAATGCTTTACAGAATCATAGAGCTGTTAGGGTTGGAAGGGACCTCAAGGATCATCTAGCTACAAAGCCCCTGCCATGGGCAGGGACACCTCACACTAGAGCAGGTTGCTCAGAGTCACATAGTACCTTCCAGCCTGGAAGAGCTCATTACACTATACCAAGACCTGCTTTATTATTGAGGTTTACAATTGTGGTTCACAAAATCACAGAATGGTTTGGGTTGGAAGGGACCTCCAAAGGTCACCTAGTCCAACCCTCCTGCAGTGAGCAGGGACATCCTCAACTAGATTGGGTTGCTCAGAGCCTTGCTGAGCCTCACAATGAGGATGTCCAGGGATAAGGCCTCAACTACCTCCTTGTGAAACTTCTGCTAGTATTCCAGCACCCTCATGGTAAAGATCTTCCTTACATCAGATCTGAATCTCCTGTCATTGCAAACTGCTGCGCATTGTCCTGTCACTGTAGGCCTTTGCAAACAGTCCCTCTGCAGCCTTCTTGTAGCCCCATTCAGGTACTGGCTGGCTGACACTAGGTCTCCCTGAAACCTTCTCTTCTCCAGACTGAGGAATTCCAGCTCCCTCAGCCTTTGTAGCAGAGGTGTTCCAACCCCATGATCATTTTGGTGGCTCTCCTCTGGACCTGCTCCATCCGGTCTACATCCTGCCTGTGTTGAGGGCTCCAGAGCTGGACACAGTACTCCAGGTGAGGCTTTAGCAGAGCAGAGTAAAAGGGCAGAATCACCTCTCTAGATGTGCTGGTCAGTGCCTATATGCTGGGAATCAACTTTTGTACCAAAAAAAGAGAACTAATGAATCAATTAAATGTTTTGTTTCCTTCACATAAGCAGGCATTTAAAGAGAAAGAGGTTAAGTTAAAGCAACATCCAGCTGGCTTCTGTCTCTGTCCTCCTCACAAAGGAGGTTACAGAGTGCTTCCACCAGCTTTTCCCTCTATAAAAGTTGGATATGTTATTAGTTGAATTCCTTTGAAATGAAAAAAGATGGAATGGAATGGAATGGAATGGAATAAACCATGTTGGAAAAGACCTTTGAGATCATCAAGTCCAACCTGTCACCCAACACCATCTAATCAACTAAACCATAGCCAAAAACACCTCATCCAGTCCCTTTTTAAACACTTCCAGTGATGGTGACTCCACCACCTCCCTGGGCAGAACATTCCAATGGCCAGTCTCTCTTTCTGGGAAGAATTTGTTCCTAACATCCAGCCTAAGCCTCTCCTGGCACAGCTTGAGACTGTGTCCTCTTGTTCTGGTGCTGGTCTCCTCTGAGCCTCCTCTTCTCCAGGCTAAGCAGCCCCAGCTCCCTCAGCCTCTCCTCACAGGGCTGTGCTCCAAACCCCTCCCCAGCTTTGTTGCCCTTCTCTGGACACCTTCCAGCAACTCAACATCTTTCCTAAACCCAGGGGCCCAGAACTCAAGGTGTGGCCTAACCAGTGCTGAGTACAGGGCAGAATGCCTTCCCTGCTCCTGCTGGCCACACACAGAAGAGGATAAAAAACTCCTTAGGTTTCACTGTTTTTCCACAGAAGAAGCAAATCCCTACACACACACAAATCCTATTTATCAAATCTTCATTTTACCTCATAGTACCTTGTTGAGTAAATTCATTTCAGTTTCAGAACTGGGTTATAAGCTGGCAAGGGAAGTGAAATGAAAATTAAATGCAAAAAAAGATCTGAGTACTTTTTTCCTCAGGTCATTTAATTTGAGTTCTCAGTTTCATACTCAAAAAAACCCCACAAGCCACAGGGACTGCTTCTCACTGTAAGGGTTCACCACTCTGAGCAATTTACAGCAGAATCATACTGTCAACAGCCACAAGGGCACATTAGAATACAATAGAATAGAATTAACCAGGTTGGAACAGACCTTTGAGATGATTGAGTCCAACCTATCACCCAACACCATCTAAACAACTAAACCATGGCACCAAGCACCATCAAGTCTCAACACCTCCAGTGATGGTGACTCCACCACCTCCCTGGGCAGCACATTGCTGGCTTTTGGTAACCCTGTTGTCCACCAAGACTCCCAGGACCTTCTCTCCTTGCTCTCCAACAGCTCAGCCCCCAGCATACACTGGTACATGGAGTTTGAAGAATTTTATCTTACTGTGTTATTATCATAGTATCAGTCAGGGTTGGAAAGGACCACAAGGATCATCTAGTTCCAACCCCCCTGCCATGGACAGGGACACCCCACACTAGATCAGGCTGGTCAGAGCCTCATCCAGCCTGGGCTTAAACACCTCCAGGGACAGGGCCTCAACCACCTCCCTGGACAACCCATTCCAGGGCTTCACCACTCTCATGGGGAAGAACTTCCTCCTCACCTCCAGCCTGAATCTCCCCACCTCCAGCTTCATTCCATTCCCCCTAGTCCTATCACTACCTGAGATCCTGAGCAGTCCCTCCCCAGCCTTCTTGGAGGCCCCCTTCAGATCCTGGAAGGCCACAATGAGGTCACCTCGGAGCCTTCTCTTCTCCAGACTGAACAGCCCCAACTCCCTCAGTCTGTCCTCACAGGAGAGGTGCTCCAGCCCTCTGATCATCCTCGTGGCCCTTCTCTGGACACCTTCCAGCACTTGCAAATCCTTCCTGTACTAGAGGCTCCAGAACTGGACACAGTACTCCAGGTGGGGTCTCACCAGGGCTGAGCAGAGGGGGAGGATCACTTCCCCTTGACCTGCTAGCCACACTTCTCCTGATGCAGCCCAGGATCTGATTGGCTTTGCGGGCTGCAAGTGCACACTGAGAGCTCATGTTCAGCTTCTCGTCTTATCCCCTCTAGTCAAACTCAGCTGTACTCAAATGCAGTACTGATGACCAGACTGGTTAAAGGACAGTCCAATAGTTTACATTTGCTCAAAAATTACTGCACAATACCATGGGAATAGTAATTACATTTTAGAGGGACATTTGACTGAGTTGTAGTTTGATAAGTGAGATCATCCCCAGATGGACAGGTATTGAACACGACCAGCAAGACTGCAGGAAAATAACTAACATCAGATTACTTTAAAGTAAACAACTGAACCAAATCAATTTCTTTTCAGAGAGCTGAGATGCATCATCAGTCAAGTGATGTTTCACAGCTACTTGGACTCCCAGGCTCATTAGGCATTCAAAGAGTGATCTAAAAAAGAGGCAGAAACCTTTCCACCCCTCTGTGTTTATCAAATTGTCCAGACATAAGAGCTATTAATTTCATTTCAAAAAGACCTTGCAGAAAGGTCATCTCTGAAGTAATAAAAGACCTTCAAGCTATACAGCTTTCTTTCCTCCCCATGAAGCACACACACATTAGTAGCACACTTCCATAAGCAAACAACAAAACCCCAACCCAATCCAAACCAAGCTGGGGAGGGACTTTTTAGGGTGTCAGGGAGTGGTAGGACTGGGGGGAATGGAGCAAAACTAGAAGTGGGTAGATTCAGATGGGATGTTAGGAATAAGTTCTTCCCCATGAGGTGGTGAGAGACTGGCACAGGTTGCCCAGGGAGGTGGTGGAAGCCTCATGCCTGGAGGTTTTTAAGGCCAGGCTGGATGTGGCTGTGAGCAACCTGATGCAGTGTGAAGTGTCCCTGTCTGTGGCAGGGGGATTGGAACTGGCTGATCCTTGAGGTCCCTTCCAACCCTAACAATTCTATGTTATCAACCAACCAACCCAAATCACCAACAAAACACAAAACTAACAAGACAAAGGAAAAAACAACAGGGAAATGGATGTTGTTCAATGCAATTCCTTTGCCTAGGAGTGAAGCAGCTCTTTACTTACATCCCACCATGAAATACTCACAAGGATTAGAATGTGACAGGCAAAATAAAGCTGCCATATGTTCTCCATAGCACACCTGACGCTGCCTATCAGAAACCTTCTTCAAACCTCTTCCCAGAAAGAGTAATTGGCCATTGGAATGTGCTGCCCAGGGAGGTGCTGGAGTCATCATCCCTGGAGGTGTTCAGAAAAGGCTTGGATGTGGCACTTGGAGCCATGGTTTAGTTGTCAGGAGGTGTTAGGTATTAGATAATAGGTTGGACTTGATGATCTCTGAGGTTTTTTCCAACCTGGCTGATTCTATGATTCTATGAATACAGGGTTTGCTTGTATTGAAATACATCAGTTCAGTAAATTCATCTCCTTTAACCTTCCTCAGCCAGGTGTTCAATTCATCACCCAAGGGAATGCAAGATTATTCACTGCTTCTATTCTTTCATTGTTTGGATTGGTTTTCTTTGATATTATATTGTAGTGGTGAAGAAAATCCTGCAGACCCTCATGGTATTTAAAATATACAGAACTACTGTCTTGACCCCCTGCTTAGCCACATCTTGGATGTTCTACAGCCAGCATAATTCTCAGGGACTGCTTTTCTTTGTGGCACATTTACTCCTGCTACTCCCTTCACCCATAATCCTGCAATCAGCTACATTATGATTGCCACTCACTATCAAAGAATGGTTTGGGATGGAGGGGACCTTCAAAGGTCATCTAGTCTAATCCCCCCCTGCAGTCAGCAGTGACATCCTCTACTAGATCAGGTTTCCCAGAGCCTTGCTGAGCCTCACACTAAAAGTCTCCAGGAATGAGGCCTCAACTACCTCCCTGGACAACCTGTTCCAGTCTTCCACTAATCTCATGCTGAAGAACCTAACATCCAACCTAAATCTGTTCTTCTCTCATTTCAAACCACTGCCCCTTGTCCTATCACTGCAGGCCTTTGGAAACAGTCCCTGTGCAGCCTTCTTGTAGCCCCCTTCAGGTACTGACAGGCTGCTATTAGCTGTCCCCAGAGCCTTCTCTTTTCCAGGCTGAACATCCCCAGCTCCCTCAGTCTGTCCTCGTAGCATAGAATACATATAATAAACCAGGTTGGAAAAGACCTTCAAGATCATGGCATCCAACCCATCAACCAATCCAACCCACCTAAACAACTAACCCATGGCACCAAGCACCCCAACAAGTCTACTCCTGAACACCTCCAATGATGGTGACTCCACCACCTCCCCAGGCAGCCCATTCCAATGGGCAATCACTCTCTCTGTGTAGAACTTCTTCCTCACCTCCAGCCTAAACCTCCCCTGGCACAGCCTGAGACTGTGTCCTCTTGTTCTGGTGCTGGTTGCCTGGGAGAAGAGACCAACATCCTCCTGTCTACAACCTCCCTACAGGCAGTTGTAGAGAGTGATAAGGTCACCCCTGAGTCTCCTCTTCTCCAGGCTAAGCAACCCCAGCTCCCTCAGCCTCTCCTCACAGGGCTGTGTTCCAAACCCCTCACCAACTTCATTGCCCTTCTCTGGACTCATTCCAGCAAGTCAACCTCCTTCCTAAACTGAGGGCCCAGAGGTGTTCCAGCCCCCTGATCATTTTCATGGCCCTCCTCTGGACCCACTCCATCAGTTCCATATCCTGCCTGCGTTGAGGGCTCCAAAGCTGGACACAGTATCCAGTTACACAAAACTAACTCCTGTAAAAGTTGTACCCACAGTGTCAAAGAACCTAAAATGTTAGGCAATTCTTGGTTTTATGCTGAAAACCTTAGAATTGGCCAGTCTAGCCCTTTGGTTTACAGATTACCCCTTATGCCAGTTTACAATCAGCTCAGGAGCTGGGTGGGAACTGCCTTTGTTTCAGGAGTATTGGTAATTAGATTATGAAACTCCTGGTTCAGTAAAAATAACATCTTAAAGTACATGCCAGTCAAGTTATTCCTATTCTAGGAATTTCTACGTGTGCTCTGAGTCAGATTGCTTTGACAGCTCAAGCTCAGAGTCAAGACACAGCCTGAGAAAGCTGCATATGAATAGATTAGATTAATATTTCCAAAATTTATTGAGCACTGACTCCATCCAGTCCTTCCTACAGTCATATCATGTGCACAGTTAAACCAAAATCTATCCTCTAAACACCATTTCTATCCTTGGGAAAAACAATTGAACACATCCAAGTGCCAGGTTCTGCGCATTGGCCACAGCAACCCCATGCAGTGCTACAGGCTGGGGTCAGAGTGGCTGAGAGCAGCCAGGCAGAGAGGGACCTGGGGGTGCTGGTTGATGGTAGGCTGAACATGAGCCTGCAGTGTGCCCAGGAAGCCAGGAGGGTCAGTGGCATCCTGGCCTGCATCAGGAACAGTGTGGCCAGCAGGAGCAGGGAGGTCATTCTGCCCCTGTACACTGCACTGGTTAGGCCACACCTCGAGTCCTGCGTCCAGTTCTGGGCCCTCAGTTTAGGAAGGAGGTTGACTTGCTGGAGTGTGTCCAGAGAAGGGCAACAAAGTTGGTGAGGGGTTTGGAACACAAGCCCTGTGAGGAGAGGCTGTGGGATCTGGGGCTGTTCAGTCTGGAGAAGAGGAGGCTCTGAGGAGACCTAATTGTGGCCTTCCAGTATCTGAAGAAAGCTGGGGAGGGACTTTTGAGGGTGTCAGGGAGTGATAGGACTAGGAGGAATGGAACAAAACTGGAAGTGGGTAGATTCAGATTGCATGCTAGGAAGAAGTTCTTCCCCATGAGGGTGTCCTTCTGCAACTGCCTGTACAGAGCCATCCACCAAGTGCCAGGAGTGCTTTAAATAAATACTACAGAAATCAGCTGAATGAGGCCTTTTGATCTCCTAAGAGACACTAACACATCATGGACAGTTCACAAAACCTAACAGAAACAGCAAACATCCAATTGGGCTGGAGGTAAAGCTTGCAGGGGGAATCACAGAATTGTTAGTTTTTGAAGGGACCTCAAGGATCATCTAGCTCCAACTTCCCTGCAGTCATCAGGAACACCTCACACTGGATGAGGTTGCTCACAGCCACATCCAGCCTGGTCTTCAAAACCTCCAGGGATGAGGCTTCCACCTCCTCCCTGGGCAACCTGTGACAGTCTCTCACCACCCTCATGGGGAACAACTTCTTCCTAACATCCAACCTGAATCTACACACTTCTAGATTTTTTTCCATCCCCCCTCAGTGCTATCATTCTCTGACACCCTCAAAAGTCCCTCCCCAGCCTTTTTGTAGCCCCCTCCAGACACTGGGAGGCCATAATAAGGTCTCCTCAGAGATTTCTCTTCTCCAGACTGAACAGCCCCAACTCTCTCAGCCTGTCTTCAGAGCAGAGCAGCTCCAGTCCTCTGCTCATCCTTGTGAGCCCTTCTCTGGACACATTCCAGCACCTCCAGATCCTTTCTGTGCTAGAGGCTCCAAAATTTGACACAGTGCTCCAGGTGTGTTCTCAGCAGAGTGCAGTAGAGGGGGAGCATCACCTCCCTGGCCCTGCTGGCTGTGCTTCTCTTGATGTAGCCCAGGATGTGATTGGCTTTCTGGGCTGCAAATGCACAGTGGTGGGTCATGCTGAGCTTCTTATCCACCAGGAAGAATAAGAAATGGGAATTCTGTGCTCCATGATTCCTCCTGAGCAGGGAATGAAGCCAAGTGATAGGATATTGAATTTTCAGGGAAATGGCACAGAAGAAGTCTTGGTTTACAGCTGCTGCAGGAGTCTACAAACAAAGGGAAAGCAAAACAAAGCAAAGCAAACCAAAAACGTGATCCAACAGAGTAGATGAGGCACTGAGAATTGAAGAGCTTTACTGAAAAGATGGGAATGTCAGGAGAGTGGACTGCTGAAAAGAGTAAGAAGGTAGAAGGGGAGAGATAATCAGGATCAGCTCATCAGATGAGGTTAAAAATCAGCAAACATTACTAGTCTGCATTAGGAATGGAAGAGGTGAGCATCAGTGATGGCTGACATAGGAAGAATGGTGTCCTAACTGTTAAAAAAAGGGGCAGGTTCCTGAGTGGGGTTGGACAGCTGGAAATTGAGTTAAACAGAAATAGAGGCAAGTGGCCAATGGCTTGCTGCTGGTGAATAGTCACACTCAGGAAGGAAGCGTGCAGAATTCAACCAAGAATTGACTCAAAGTGAAGGAACTAGCTTCAGTGACTGAAGTTCCTCCAAGAAGGTGGTGTAACATCAGAGAGTCACCATCAGCTGACAGAAAACAGTGGATATGGCAAGAAGCAATACCCCTGGCTGCAGAAAGTATCCATTAATGAATCCTAAGGAAAAAGGAACAGTTTAAGAGTAGAAATAATAAAGGGAAACCCTGCCAAAGTACACTTGTCACAAACAAGGAGACTTACAGAAGCTGTTCACAACAGTTTTGTTCTAAAATAGGAGGTACTGAGAGGAAAAGGGCATTTTCCAGCTTTTACAGGCATTTTAGTTATGCAAAAAGGAGGAAATGCATCATGAAACAAGTAGAGTCTTCTAAATTATCCATCAAGACAGCGACCAAGATTGAGGTTTAGGCTGGATAGCAGGATATATTTCTTCACTGAAAGCCTTCTCAAACAGTGGAGTGGTCTGCCCAGGGCAGACGTGGGGTCACCATCCCTGGAAGGCTCTGAGCAACCTGACCTAGTGGAGGATGTCCCTGCTGCCTGCAGGGGGGTAGGACTAGAGGACCTTTAGAGGTCCCTTCCACATCAAACCATTCTGTGATTCCATGAATACTTCATAGATTTATCAGTCAGCTTGCACAGTGGCCTGTCAGTTTAGAATCTTTCAAGATGCCACAACACAAACCATCCTTTTTTCCAATTCCTGACAAATTTCAGAGCATCTCTCTAAGTCTTGTCCAATGCTATGTTCTCTGTAGCTGAATGTGACTTTTACCCTTTTGATTCCAGAGTAGAATAGAATAGAATAGAATAGAATAGAATAGAATAGAATAGAATAGAATAGAATAGACCAGACCAGGTTGGAAAAGAACTTTGAGATCATTGAGCCCAACCTATCACCCAACACCATCTAATCAACTAACCCATGCAACCAAGCACCCCTTCAAGTCTCCTCCTGAACACCTCCAGTGATGGTGACTCCACCACCTCCCTGGGCAGCACATTCCAATGGCCAACCACTCTATGAAGAACTTCTTCCTAACATCCAGCCTAAACCTCCCCTGGGGCAGCTTGAGACTGTGTCCTCTTGTTCTGGTGCTGGCCTCCTAGGACAAATGACAAAGCCCCACCTGCCTACCTCCCTTTATAGACTGAAGACTGGGTAAGGAACCAGCATTCCCTCCAAAGTAGAGCTGAAGGGTACTTTAGGTGTATTTCTGTGTTAAACTGATGTAGGCTGAACTTAAGCAAGCTATTTTTAAAAGCAGCTGTGGGTTCAGAATGCAAAACCAAACCCCAAGACCACTTCTTCCAGAACTTCTCAAAAAGTTCTCTGCCCAGCTTTTGCTTTCTTTTTAAGTAAATCCAACAGATTCCAGCTGAATAAAGTCTTACCAGATAGTATTTTAGACAACTTTAACCATTACCAGACACTTGAACAGTCAAGATTTTGGTAGGAATGTGTCATTATGGAATTGCTGGGGTTGGAAGGGACCTCAAGCATCATCCAGTTCCAACCCCCCTGCCATGGGCAGGTGAACAATGCAGGTGAACAAACAAGGACTGGAGGTTGACAGCTCTGTTTATTTAAGCTGTGAATTCTCACCTCAATCAGAAAAAGCAGACTTTGTGTAAACACTTCTCTTGCTAGAAGAGAATATTCCTTTAACAATTCTGTTCTCTTCCAAGCCATTGATCCAGTCACAGAGATCTGCTGTTGCCATCACTACTGTGGTCCACAGAGTGACAGGAAGCAGAGATATAAGAAAACTAACCCAGCAGGGGCTGGTATCATGTTATCCATGCAAAGAATTTACTAGTGATTTCATCCAGACAGAAGATTGTATTGCAGCTTCCCTTCCAGCTGAGCCTGTCATAGAATCATAGAATCAATAAGGTTGGAAAGGACCTGAGAGATCATCATGTCCAATCTGTCACCCAATACCTCATGACTACTAAACCATGGCACCAAGTGCCATGTCCAATCCCCTCTTGAACACCTCCAGGGATGGTGACTCCACCACCTCCCTGGGCAGCACATTCCAATGGCAAATTACTATTTCTGTGAAGAACTTTCTCCTCACCTCGAGCCTAAACTTCCCCTGGTGCAGCCTGAAACTGTGTCCTCTTGTTCTGGTGCTGGTTGCTTGGGAGAAGAGACCAACCCCCACCTGGCTACAACCTCCCTTCAGGTAGTTGTAGACAGCAAGAAGGTCTCCCTGAGCCTCCTCTACCCAGGCTAAACAACCCCAGCTCCCTCAGCCTCTCCTCCTCTAAAGATATGTTGAGGATACCATACAGAAGGACAATTAGATGCTTCAAGCAATTTTTCAACAGCCATCTGGATTTGGGAGACAAAACTGCCTAATAAACCTCAATGCTTGATCTATGTTCCACAATATTATAAAGCTACCTCAGATCCCTCCCTTAAAAATGGCATTTAACTGAAGCTTCCTTCAGAACACTCATGTTGGAGAACTTGAAGTGCATTGTGGTTTTAACTCCATCATTCCTGAGGCTGCCAAAAGTTACTGGCCTTCCAGTATCTGAAGGGTGCTACAAGAAAGCTGGGGAGGGACTTTTGAGGGTGTCAGGGAGTGATAGGACTGGGGGCAATGAAACAAAACTAGAAATGGGTAGATTGAGATTGGATGTTAGGAAGAAGTTGTTCCTCATGAGGGTGGTGAGAGACTGGCATAAGTTGCCCAGGGAGGTGGTGGAAGCCTCATCCCTGGAGGTTTTGAAGGCCAGGCTCTAAGCAAGCTGATGTAGTATGAGGTGTCCCTGCTCATGGGAGGAGGGTTGGAACTGGCTGATCCTTGAGGTCCCTTCCAACCCTAACAGTTCTATGACTCTATAAATCTACTGTGTGCTGCTAAGCTCTAAAGGGCACAGCAGAAGTGCAGCTGACAGGGTGTGCCAGACTTGCTATATGAAGCTCTTCCAGCTAAACAGTTCCTAGAGATTGTTTTAACTTGGACAAACATCTAGGCTCCTCCCTGATAGAAAGCCAACAAAACTTTGCATAGTTTATATTCCTGCAGCCTCCCCACCCTTCATAGGTTGTTTTTTCCTTCCAAGTTACATAAAAACTTCAACGTAGGTAGGCTGGAGGAAAAACACTGTCTTGTAAATGCAGAACAATTGTTTGGGGTAGCACACACACACACACACACACACACAGAGATACACGACACCAGAGGGTTGTTTTTACTGCTACAGTTTGATATTACACCAGGGAGGGACAAAATTAGTGCAGAATTCCTTCCCTCTGTGTTTTCTATGTGGCATACTGCTTGAATATTTGTGACAGTGGTGTGGATAAACTGGGGGGATACAGGCTAATCACAGCGGAAGATCAAGCATCAGTTCTGATCTGGTCTTCTATTTAACTTGCTTTAAAAAAGATTGTTTACAGATTAAAGTCTCAAACTGAAAATATTTAGAGACTGGGGCTGCATGAGTCATCTTCTTCCTTGTGAAGGCAGTAATAAATCCTGCCTAATGACAGAGAAGCTTGATGTGACATTCCAATCAGCTCAGCAATTCCTGACATGCTGCTCTGCACTGAAAACTATAGGTTAGCACAGTCTTCAAAGGCTGAAAGTAGGATGAAAACAAAAGATTTGGCTACTACAGCCTGAAGTGCTATAAAAGGTAAGAGTTTAATCTGACATCTATGTACTATGACAGTCTGTAAACATGCCAGGCACTGGTCAAGCAGTTCTGGTTTTCTTCATTAGCTGATACAACTACTAAGAGTAGAGCCACACAGCAGTGGGCAGAAGAGCAGCAAGCAAGAAAACAATCCAGATGTTTTCTGCCCAGTAGGATTCAGGTTCAGCAATCCATAATGCAGTGAGTCAAGGTATTATAAATAGCACTTACTAGCACCATGAAAAACTAAGCAAGCTGCTCGGAATGAACCCTGCCTCAAAGCAACACAGACTGGGTTTAACTGTTATAAGGAGAAAACTTCCCACCAAAGCTAGCAATAAGGGGATACTCAGCCAGGGCTTCTTCTGTGCACAGTTGGTATACTTCAACTTGAAGGACTAGTTACCATGCAATATGGTTTAGTGTATCCTTACTTGCAGCTTTACATCACAGGGAAGATAGCACCAAACCCTGCTACAGTCCTCACTTGGATCAAGAACATACAAACTGCTTCCAAAGACTGCACAACATTCAAGCATTTTAACCTGGCATCAGACTCGATGCAAGCAGCTGCCATGTTCTGGGCAGATTACTGCACTGAAATATGCTGAAGGAAGCTGCTGCCAGCTCTTAAGACATACAAACCCACCCAGCCCCTGGAATTCTGGTGAAGGAATAAAGCACTACAGAGCCACCATCCCCTTCTGAACACGGGAGGGTGAAGTCAGCAATCTAACAGTAATTCACAGGAAGTTTTGGAAGGAGTTTTTAGGGTGTCAGGTAAGGACAGGACTAGGGGGAATGGAACAAAATTGGATGATAGGAAGAAGTTCTTCCCCATGAGGGTGGTGAGACACTGGCACAAGTTGGCCAAGGAGGTGGTGGAAGCCTCATCCCCAGAGGTTTTGAAGGCCAGGCTGGATCTGGCTGTGAGCACACTACCTGCTGTAGTGTGAGGTGTCCCTGCCCATGGCAGGGTGGTTGGAACTGGATGATCCTTGAGG
This sequence comes from Melanerpes aurifrons, assembly GCA_011125475.1. NCBI lineage: Eukaryota > Metazoa > Chordata > Aves > Piciformes > Picidae > Melanerpes > Melanerpes aurifrons. The sequence continues at coordinate 4,018,890 of WWNC01000001.1, forward strand.
TCCCTTCCAACCTGAATGATTCTATGGTTCTATGCCTCCAAGGAAAAGGCTACACATTTCAACCAAGAATAAGTTTATAAAGCTTCTTCTCTGAATGGGGCATGATACAGCTTCCAACACACAGCTCTGCAACCAATAGTTTTACACTTCAGACTTATTGCACCCTATTAATTACAGCAAAATTACATCTGACTAAATAAAGAGATTTGATGCCATACTCTTCCCAGAGTTTTCTATGGTTTTGCTTGGCTTAGGATTTATCCTTTCTTGTTTTTCAAGATAGTCTCATCTGGTACTTGGAAATCTTTCCAAGGAGTCCATATGTACTTGAGGTGGAAGGAAAAGCAACTCCAAAAGCTCAATTTTGAGTAAAACTGAAGGCCACATTACTAACACAAATTCCCTAGACAGACACATCATTTTCACATCATTAGTCACAGAATAGTTTAGGTTGAAGGGGACCTCCAAAGGACATCTAGTCCAAGCCTCCTGCACTCAGCAGGGACATCCTCCACTAGATCACGTTGACCCTGACTATGAATAGCTCCAGGGATGAGGTCTCAACTCCCTCCATGGGCAACATGTTCCAGTGTTCCACCACCCTCATGGCAAAGAACTTGTTCCTAACGTGCAATCTAAATCTAACCTTTTTTTATTTCAAACCACTGCCCCTCATCCTGTCACTGCAGGTCTTTGCTAACAGTCCCACTGCAGGCCTTTGCTAACAGTCCCTCTGCAGCCTTCTTGTAGCCCCCTCCAGGTACTGGCAGGCTGCTATTAGATCTCCTTGGAGCCTTCTCTTCTCCATGCTGAACAACTCCAGTTCCCTCAGCCTGTCCTCATAGTAATTTTCACAGCCCTCCCCTGGACCTAGTCCAAGCTCTTCCTCTGCCAAGGTGATGTACAATAATGAACTGTTAAGTTTTGTCAATTCTATTCTGCAAAAGGAAAGAAAGAAAAGAAAAAAAAAATGGGAAGGGGAACCAAATCACTAAGCAGCAGTCACACAACTTCAGCACTTTCAGCCCTGTACTCAGCACAGCTTGAATCCTGTGTCCAGTTCTGGGCTCCTCAGTTTAGGAAGGACATCGAGACACTTGAACGTGTCCAGAGAAGGGCAACAAGGCTGGGGAGGGGTTTGGAGCACAGCTCTATGAGGAGAGGCTGAGGGAGCTGGGATTGCTTAGCCTGGAGAAGAGGAGGCTCAGGGGAGACCTTCTTGCTGTCTACAACTCCCTGAAGGGAGGTTGTAGCCAGGTGGGGGTTGGTCTCTTGTCCCAGGCAACCAGCACCACAACAAAAGGACACAGTCTCAAGCTGCACCAGGGGAGGTTTAGGCTGGATGTTAGGAAGAAATTCTTCCCAGAAAGAGAGACTGGCCTTTGGAATGTGCTGCCCTGGGGGGTGGTGGAGTCACCATCACTGGAGGTGTTTAAGAAGAGCCTGGATGTGGCAATTGGTGCCATGGTTTAGTTGATCAGATGGTGTTGGGTGCTAGGTTGGACTCGATGAGCTCAAAGGTCTTTTCCAACCTGGTTAATTCTGTATCAAAATATTTCCTGTATGTGAATAGAATAGAATAGAATAGAATAGAATAGAATAGAATAGAATAGAATAGAATAGAATAGACCAGGTTGGAAGAGACCTTCAAGATCATCATGTCCAACCCATCAACCAATCCAACCCACCTAAACAACTAACCCATGGCACCAAGCAACCCATCAAGTCTCCTCCTGAACACCTCCAATGATGGTGACTCCACCACCTCTCCGGGCAGCCCATTCCAATGGGCAATCACTCTCTCTGTGTAGAACTTCTTCCTAACATCCAACCTAAACCTCCCCTGGCGCAGCCTGAGACTGTGTCCTCTTGTTCTGGTGCTGGCTGCCTGGGAGAAGAGACCAACCTCTGCCTGTCTACAACCTCCCTTCAGGTAGTAGTAGAGAGCAATAAGGCCACCCCTGAGTCTCCTCTTATCCAGGCTGAGCAACCCCAGCTCTCTCAGTTCAAATCCAATCAGATCCAACAGTGTGTTGGAAGGATGCAGAGGAGCACACATAAATTCCATCCCCACTTGAGGAGCAGAAAAAAGCCCCAACACACTCATCTTAGGCTGGATGCTTGCAAATGCACAATTCTGTGCCTTTGCTATGAGGAGACTCCCTCCTACACAAACTCCTTGTGAAAGAGGCCTGGTTATATTAAGCTGAGCATCTCAGAGTCAGCAGGGATCAGAGTATCAACATATATGAAGGGGAGTGTTCTGAATGCTATCAATAAATATAGCCTACCCACCACGGAATTCCATCATTTCCCTTCTTCTATTTCAAGAGACACAAAATGATCAATGGTGAAGAAGAGAAGGTTAATTGGGCTGCAGCTCCTCTGAAAATCAATTAAAAATTCAATATATAATAAAATACAATTTTAAAAATCAATAAAAAGTCAAATAAAAAAGTCAAAATAAAATATAAAAAACAATGTAAAATCAAATTCAAATAAAAAATAAAGTATAAAAATATAAAATAAAATAAAAATTCAAAATAAAATAGAAAAAAATCAATATAAAATCAAATAAAAATTCAAAATAAAATAGAAAAAAATCAATATAAAATAAAATAAAAACCCAAAATAAAATAGAAAATAATCAATATAAAATGAAATCAAAAATTCAAAATACAATAGAAAAATCAATATAAAATCAAATAAAAATTCAAAATAAAATAGAAAAAAATCAATATAACATGAAATAAAAAATTCAAAATAAAATAGAAAAAATCAATATAAAATCAAATAAAAATTTAAAAAAGAAAAAATCAATATAAAATCAAATGAAAATTTTTAAAAAATAGAAAAAATCAATATAAAATCAAATAAAAAATTCAAAATAAAATAGAATAAAATAAAATAAAATAAAAATTCAAAATAAAATAGAAAAAATCAATATAAAGTCAAATAAAAACTGAAAATAAAATAGAAAAAATAAATATAAAATCAAATAGAAATTGAAAATCAAATATAAAAAAGCAATCTAATATCAAATAAAAATTGAAAAAAGAAAAAATCAATATAAAATGAGATAAAAATTTAAAAAAGAAAAAATCAATATAAAATCAAATAAAAAATTTTTAAAAAATAGAAAAATCAATATAAAATCAAATAAAAAATTCAAAATAAAATAGAAAAAAAATTCAAAATAAAATAGAAAAAATCAATATAAAATCAAATAAAAACTGAAAATCAAATATAAAAAAGCAATATAATATCAAATAAAAATTGAAAAAAGAAAAAATCAATATAAAATGAAATAAAAATAGAAAATAAAATAGAAAAAATCAAGATAAAATAAAACAAAACTTGAAAATAAAATAGAAAAAATCAATATAAAATGAAATAAAAATTCAAAATGAAATAGAAAAAAATCAATATAAAATGAAATAAAACTTGAAAATAAAATAGAAAAAAATCAATATAAAATGAAATAAAAAACTCAAAATGAAATAGAAAAAACAATATAAAATCAAATTAAAAAGTCATAATAAAATAGAAAAAAATCAATATAAAATGAAATAAAAATTCAAAATAGAAAAAATCAATAAGAAATGAAATAAAACTTGACAATAAAGTAGCAAAAATCAATATAAAATCAAATAAAAAATCAAAATAAAATAGAAAAAAAGAGTATCAAATAAATAAAAAATTCAAAATAAAATAGAAAAAATCAATATAAAATCAAATAAAATAAAACTTAAAAACCTCAATATAAAATATAATAAAAACTAAAATAAAAACTAAAAGTATAAACAAAAATAGAAAAGAAAATAGAAAAGAAAATATAAAGTACTATTTTAACACACACATCCCCAAACTAGGTGAAACTAAACAGAAGGGATCTGTCAGAGCATCACAGAATCACAGAATCACTCAGGTTGGAAAGGATGTCTAAAGATCATCTAATCCAACCCCCCTGCAGTGAGCAGGGACATCTTATCCTAAAAGCAAACCCAGCCAGCTTCATTGCCATTCCCAATGCCAATGGTATCCTGGCCTGCATCAGGAACAGTGTGGCCAGCAGGAGCAGGGAGGTCATTCTGCCCCTGTACACTGCACTGGTTAGGCCACACCTCGAGTCCTGTGTCCAGTTCTGGGCCCCTCAGTTTAGGAAGGATGTTGACATGCTGGAACGAGTCCAGAGAAGGGCAACGAATTTAGTGAGGGGCTTGGAACACAAGCCTTATGAGGAAAGACTGAGGGAGCTGGGGTTGCTTAGCCTGGAAAGGAGGAGACTCAGGGGTGACCTTATTGCTCTCTACAACTACCTGAAGGGAGGTTGTAGACAGGCAGAGGCTGGTCTCTTCTCCCAGGCAGCCAGCACGAGAACAAGAGGACACATAACCTCTGAGGGAAAAAGTTGCCCTCTGAGTTTTACACCACTTCAGCTTTGCAGTTGAATCTCAAGCTCTTCAGCAGAGGGACCAGAAAGAGCAATGCAGCTAAGCTCAGGGTGTTGTGGCACGCAGGAATGAAGGTTCAAAAAGGAACCATCTGGTTCATTCAGTTCACTGCAACTGCAATGGAGTTTTAGCCCTGAAAGGTCAACGGCACTTCCATATGTACAACCTGGAATGCTTCCAATGTGCTGCAACAAATGTAAAGCATTAGCAGTTACTTTCCAAATGTAATGATAGGGGGAGGGAGGAAATAACATAGCCAGAACTGTGCACAAGCAAGAGGGAGAGGGAGAGAGAGAGAGACCACCAATGTCCTACATTTCTGAAGTGACCTTTCAAGTGTTTTCTGCTTAATTCAGAATTCTAACTAAGGCTAAGAACTATTTTAAACAATTATGCTTCAATTACATAAGACAATGCTGACTAAATTAAAACTGAGCTCTGATCCAATAGCTGTCACTAGGTCTGCAAGTGTGGAGGAGGTGATAAATATCCACTTTCAGCTCTGAATGTCGTCTTTTTTTTTGTGTGTTAAATCCTCTTCCACATTAAAAAAAAAAATAAAAATTGAAAAAAAAAAGTCAGTTTTCATCTTCTCTGTTCTGCCTACAGCTACCCCACCTCTGTGTTTCCCATCTGTCTACTCCTTTCTTCAACTGAGTAACTCCCAACAGATCTCTCTTGGCTCACCTCACCAATCTAACTTGGCCAGTCCCCTCATCACAGCAGGCTAAAAGGTTGCAAGTAACCCCCTTGGTGACTCTGCCACCACGAAAATGAGCAGGGGGCTGGAACAGCTCTGCTAGGAGGACAGGTTGAGAGTGTTTGGCCTGCAGAAGAATACATAGAATACATAGAATAAACCAGGTTAGAAGAGACCTTCAAGATCATGGCGTCCAACCCATCAACCAATCCAACCCACCTAAACAACTAACCCATGGCACCAAGCACCCCAACAAGTCTCCTCCTGAACACCTCCAATGATGGTGACTCTACCACTTCCCCAGGCAGCCCATTCCAATGGGCAATCACTCTCTCTGTATAGAACTTCTTCCTAACATCCAGCCTAAACCTCCCCTGGTGCAGCCTGAGACTGTGTCCTCTTGTTCTGGTACTGGCTGCCTGGGAGAAGAGACCAACCTCTACCTGTCTACACCCTCCCTTCAGGTAGTTGTAGAGAGCAATAAGGTCACCCCTGAGTCTCTTTTTCTCCAGGCTAAGCAACCCCAGCTCCCTCAGTCTTTCCTCATAGGGCTTGTGTTCCAAACTGGACACAGTACTCAAGGTGTAGACTCTACAGACCCAACATCACCTCTACATCCAATGCTGCAGCACCTTTCCTCCACAGACTCAAACTGTCTTGGTGGGTGAGGGGTGCAGCAATATAATTCCTTTCCTATTCTCTCTCCCTCTTCTCTCTCCCCCTCTCTATTTTCTCTCTCTCCCCTTCTGATCCATCCATTTTATTTGTGTATTAAACAGCTTGGAGGGCTGTTGATATTTTGGCCTCATTTGTGCTTGTAATTTCATACCATGGGAATATTCAAAAGAACTGAGGCTCTTTCCCTCTCTGGACTAAGACAGAGAGTTAGTGCTCTTATCTCAAGGTTAGGCTGATAAGGTCCTCCCCGCTGAGCAGAGCAGAGAGCAGCCTCAACAGCCAGAAGAGAGAGGAAGGAATGAAGTGGGATGGGAGATATTGTGAGGAGTACATCTCACATCCAGCCAATGAAATTCATTTAGAATACTCTCTTGTGTTCCTTTTTACACCCAACTGTGGATTTGTTTACATCTCTCCACTCTTCTGCTCGAAAATCTGCAGCTGACTTTTAAAAGCACAGCCTGAAACTGCCACATCTCTGCAGCTATGTTGTGAGAGAACATCTAATTCTGCTTAAATGATGACTCCACCTGTTCAATTTATTATATGGCAGCAACAGGCTGGATGTTAGGAAGAAGTTCTACACAGAGAAAGTGATTGCCCATTGGAATGGGCTGGGGAGGTGGTGGAGTCACCATCATTGGAGGTGTCCAGGAGGAGACTTGATGGGGTGCTTGGTGCCATGGGTTAGTTGTTTAGGTGGGGTTGGATTGGTTGATGGGTTGGACACGATGATCTTGAAGGTCTCTTCTAACGTGGTCTATTCTATTCTATTCTATTCTATTCTATTCTATTCTATTCTATTCTATTCCATTCCATTCCATTCCATTCCATTCCATTCCATTCCATTCATATTAACAGCCTTGAGCACCTAGTTTCTCAAGCTTTAAGACTGAAGTGCCATAATTCTTTGCTTCCATTACTAAGATTCCAGTCCCCCAGCTCCCTGTGGCTACAGATAACATCTAATCAGTTAAGCAAAGGTAAACCAAACCAGGTAACTGGATGTCAAAAAAAAACACCTTTCAGCTTACCTGACAAGCAGATGTATGTTAAATATTCACCCTGACCCCCAGTAGCTAGGAAAGGAATCTTTTTTTTTGTTCTTCTTTTCACTTGGACAGCTCCCAGCATCCGTTCATCATGTGGGGCAAAAATTTCTTTGCTGATTGCAGATTTGGCATTCATGGTAGATCAGAGGTCCAGCAGACTGTTGCCCTCTAAAAATCAAATGATGGAAAAAGAAATACATTAGAAACTCCTAGGTTATGTAAAGTCCAGTTACCTTAGGCAGGCATTGGCAGCTCTGACCTTCAACAAAAAAAGAAGTTTTTTTTATAATGATTTGGAAGAATTTCTAGGATAATTTCATGCTCTCAGAGGCAGAATTTTCAGAGGATCTAAGAGGCTTCACTGAAGCTGTTCTCCATGCTTCTTAAACCCTGTTAAACTAGCTTGGCTCATATGAGGCAGAAGCTGTCCATACTAGCACTCCAGAATGATGCAAAATCTTCTCAGAGACACCCTGTAACTCCATGCTGTGTAAAAGCTTCAGTTAATTCCCTCTCTGGTAAGTGAGGGTGAAGTCACCTGTCCCATATAGAGAGGCAAAGCACTGCAAGGGCAGGGAGAAGGAACAGTGTGGCTCTTCTGGCAGACGAGGAGTCACATTCCCAGAAGGTACAGAAAGCTCCAGACTTGGTACAAGTGTTCCTTCAGGAACACTGCCCTTGCTGACAGCACTTGATTAAACAGCTTCTGCACCTCAGGCAGCTTTAGCACCTCATCCCCTCAACTCCTCCGTAACCACCAACTGGGCAACTGCGCAGGAAACGGTGTCAGAGAAACCGGTCAGCTTCGGGGAGACAAAACCACACCTCCTCTTTTCTGCCAAGTAATTTTGACCCAGGTCAGTTCCTCTATGTGTTTCATGAGAAAACAGCACAGGCAACTCGGGAGAGACGCTTGGAGAAGAAAAAATAACTAAAAGAACGTACATACAACAGGGAGGGAAAAGGAGGGGAGCTCTGAGCGCAGCTTACAGGGAAGCATAAGGTGGACTCATTTGGTATTTGTCACAACTATTAGAAAACAGAGATGAATTCCAGTCAAAGTAGATAATGCAGCTAAAACTCTTGGATCTGTTATTTTCAGTGTGCACACTACCAGCAAACTACCACACTAGTGCTCTTGCTTTAGCACAAGAGCTGTATTCATGGAGGTGTGAGAGTACACCTTAGCCCAAATCAAATCCACCACAGCCTCATCCTGGGATGCAAAGAGAATCCTTTCCCAAAATAGTTAGTAATATCTCTTGGCTAAGCAACATAGAGGTGTGGAAACTGTGAAAAGTTTTAGCATGAAGTCATTCTACACACCCCTTTACAAAAAAAATATCAACTGCCTTAAAGAATGCTTTATCAGATGAATTATGAAGGAAGAAAGAACGTGCAGCTTCTGAAAAGGTCACAGGATGGAGGTTGGAAGGAACCTCCAAAAATCAGCCCTGCAGTCAGCAGGGATATCCTCCACTAGATCAGGATGCTCACAGCCCTGTTTAGCCTGACCTTGAATATCTCCAGGGATAGGGCATCAACTACCTCCTTAACAAGCTGCTGCAGAGCTCCACCACTCATGCTAAAGAACTTGTTCCCAGCATTCAATCTAAATCTCCCTTTCTCTCATCTCAAACCACTGCCCCTCATCCTACCACTACAGGCTTTTGTGAATGGCCCCTCTGCAGCCTTCTTGAGGGCCCCTTTCCAACACTGGAAGGCTGATATTAGGGCTCCCTGCAGCCTTCTCCAGACTCACCGACCCCAGCTCCCTCTGGACCCATCCCATCAGGTCCATGTCCTTCCTGCACTGAAGGCTCCAGAGCTGGACACAGTACTCCAGGTGAGGTCTCACCAGAGCAGAGTAATGGTGGCAGAATCAGCTCTCTCCATTTGCTGGCCACTCTGCTTTTGATGCAGCCCTGGATGCCATTGGCCTTCTGGGCTGCAAGCTCACATTGTTGGCTCATGCCCAGCTTCTAGGCTGGATGTTAGGAAGAAGTTCTACACAGAGAGAGTGATTGCCCCTTGGAATGGGCTGCCTGGGGAGGTGGTGGAGTCACCATCATTGGAGGTGTTCAGGAGGAGACTTGTTGGGGTGCTTGGTGCCATGGGTTAGTTGTTTAGGTGGGTTGGATTGGTTGATGGGTTGGATGCAATGATCTTGAAGGTCTCTTCCAACCTATTCTATTCTATTCTATTCTATTCTATTCTATTCTATTCTATTCTATTCTATTCTATTCTATTCCATTCCATTCCATTCCATTCCATTCCATTCCATTCCATTCCATTCCATTCGTCCACCAGCACCCCCAAGGCCTTTTCTGCAGGGCTGCTCTCATTTTCATCAACCCCCAGCCTGTGTTGATACCTAGGATTGCCCTGACCTAAATGCAGGACCTTACACTTTGCTTTACTGACCCTCATGAGATTCTCCCCAGCCCACCTCTTCAGCCTGTCCAGGCCCCTCTGGATGGGATTCTATCCCTCAGACTTATCAGCTGCATTGCTGAAATACAGCAGCACGCAAACTTAGAGTTACATAGAAAATACTCCTTTCACATTCATGCTCATGACAAAACAATTTTTTCCTGCCTTATGAAATTGCCTGCAGTATATCTTTTACCAGCATGGAAGCTGTGGGCACATTATTTAAGGAGGTTTTTGATTTAATTCTTTCTTTTTTCCTTTTTTTTTTTGTGTGTTCAATTCAAGGCCACTGTCAATGGCCATGGCTTTAATCACACAGACCTCCCTCCTGACTGAGACTGATAAACTCTACAAAAATAACTTCAGCCTCAGACCTTCATGTGCTTAAAGAATTTGCAATAGTTTGCTGGCAACACAAATGCTATGAGGCAAAAAATAGTCCTGAATGATATCCAACTGAAAAAGTGTTCTCCAGCTTGCAAAGACCTGATGCTGTTCATACTGCAACTCAGCTGCTGAATAGTTCTTCAGATCACAGAAGCATGGAATTGTTAGGGTTGGAAGGGACCTCAAGGATCAGCTAGCTCCAACCCCCCTGCCATGGGCAGGGACACCTTGCACTAGATCACAGAACCACAGAATGTTAGGGGTTGGAAGGGACCTTGGAAGATCATCCAGTCCAATACCCTTGCCAGAGCAGGGCCACCTACAGTAGGTCAAACAGGAATGCATCCAGACAGGTTTGAATGTCTCCAGAGGAGACTCCACAACTTCTCTAAGCAGCCTGTTCCAGGGCTCTGTCACCCTCACAGTGAAAAAGTTTTTCCTTCTGTTCACATGGAATCACCTCTGCTCCAGCTTGCACCCAGTGCACCTTGTCCTATCATTGGACATCACTGATCAGAGCCTGGCTCCATCCTCCTGACACTGACCTTTCACATCTTTATAAACGTGAATGAGGTCACCCCTCAGCCTCCTCTCCTCCAAGCTAGAGCCCCAGCTTACTCAGTCTTTCCTCACAAGGGAAATGTTCCACTCCCTTCAGCTCTTTGTGGTTCTCTCTCAAGTAGCTCCCTGAGGTACTTCTTGCACTGCGGTGCCCAGTACAGGACACAATATTGCAGATGCAGCCTCACCAGGGCAGAGTAGAGGGACAGGAGAATCTCTCTCAACCTACTAACCACATTCTTTCTAAAGCACTTTAGGATGCCACTGGCAGTAACATGATCAGAAGACATGATTAGATGATAAGATGGTGTTAGATAACAGGTTGGACATGATGATCTTGAAGGTCTCTTCCAATCTGGTTTATTACTCTATTCTATTATTCTTCCTGTGGTGAGGGCACCAGCGCTGGACACAGGACTCCAGGTGAAGTCTTAGCAGAGCAAAGTAGCAGAAGTCTCAGAGTAAGGTTGATCTACTGTTTTAATCCTTGTTTGCAAAGCTAATTTAACTTCTTTAAGATAGAGTGACGTTTACCAAACCTATTGCAAACTGACTTTCAATAGAATAGAATAGAATAGAATAGAATAGAATAGAATAGAATAGAATAGAATAGACCAGACCAGGTTGGAAGAGATCTTCAAGATCATCATGTCCAACCTATCATCCAACACCACCTAATCAACTAACCCATTCAACCATTCACCCTATCAAGCCTCCTCCTGAACACCTCCAGTGATGGTGACCCCACCATCTCCTCAGGCAGCCCATTCCAATGGGCAATCACTCTCTCTGTGTAAAACTTTCTCCTAACCTCCAGCCTAAACCTCCCCGGCGCAGCTTGGGACTGTGTCCTCTTGTTCTGATATGTTCTAATACTTGCTTTTTAAGGATTTATAGATCTGTTCCCTTTGTTTACCAATGATTTTTTTTGCTTCTCCCAAGCTGAATGCTGATGAACATTAATGACCAAACAGTCTCAATACTTCCAGCTAGTGGAGGATGCCCCTGCTTACTGCAGAGGGGGTTGGACTACATGACCTTCGGGAGTCCCTTCCAACCCAGACCATTCTGTGATTCTAAACTGTCCAGACAATTATCACAGCAGCAGAAGCTGGTGTCTTGAAATGATTTCCCAAAGCAGATGTCATCCTCTGCCAGAATGGTGACTGGATTAAAAGCAGAGCTGAATGCTTGCTCGAGCTACCACTGCAGCCCAACGAGAGCTTGCTCAGATGACATCATGCTGCAGGCAGCATTTCGTGGTTAGCCTGTCCTGTGAGCCCATCCCTGTTTGTGGCTAAAGATCTTGCAAAGCAGAAAGACTTAACAGACTGAACATTATTTTTCCCCCCTCTCTCCTTCTGGCAAACATTACTTGCTCTCCTTTCTCTTGCCTCTTACTTAATTTCTCTTTGCTAATTTACTACTAAGAACATTCTGCAGGCAGAGGATTAGTTTCCCCAGCTCTTTCTGTGTACAGATAACTCAACAGAGGTGCTGTAAATCTTCTTTTCATCCCCACTCACTTCCATAAAACATCTGGATATAAAGATAAGTCAGCTGCTTGCTGGCTGCCTGCCCAAACCCACAAAATGGGCCAAGTTTTTTTGTTATTGAGTGTGTGGGACCTGTGAAAACACCAGCTTTCAGCTTTAATTGCTCTCCCTTCATACACTTACAGAAGAATGGCCAACTGTTCAGCAGGATTTCTTGGTGAGGGAAATATCATGGAGAATTACAGTAGGGGGAAGACATGAATAGATGCAAATGTGCACTGCATTGCAGGCCCTAGTTCAGATCTGCTCAGGATCTGCTCTTTCCTCTCAGGCATTTTTGTTGGGTGCTGGGTGGCTCAGAGTGAAGGTTAAAATCCTCTTTTCTAAAGCTGGGATGGCTGGAGTGAAAAACTGGAGGAGGCAAATGGAATTTTCTTTGTTCAGCCAAAAGCAGAACGGAATTAAACATGTGGAACATGTGGAACAAAGAAATCATACGAGGCAGGAAATGTGAACTCGCTTCAAAGGGACATTACTGACACATTTAAATCCTGCTTGCCTCAGAGTGGGGAGCACTGTGAACAGTAACACACTGGCCTGGCAGTGCTCAGAGATCCTCCAAGAAGTTTTCTTCTGAAGAAAGGCACTTGGGTGTATTGATTGAGAAGCTCACCATCATCCATCTGCCAGTGTCTTCGTGCAGCCCAGAAGGCAAATTGTGTCCTGAGCTGCATCAAGAGGAGTGTGGCCAGCAGGGCAAGAGAGGGGATTCTGCCCCTTGGCTCTGCCAGTTCTGGTGTCCCCAGTAGAAGGAAGACACAGAGCTGTTGGAGTGAGCCCAGAGGAGGGCCACAAAGACGATCCAAGAATTGCAACACCTCTGCTGTGAGGACAGGCTGAAGGTGCTGGAGCTGTTCAGCCTAGAGAAAAGGAGACTCTGAGGGGACCTTAAAACTGCCTTCCAATACCTGAAGGGATCCTACAGGAAGGCTGGAGAGAGACTTCTCCTAAGGGTGTCTTGCAATAGGACAAGGGGGAATGGTTTGAAGCTGAGGGAGAGCAGGGTTATGCTGGATCTTAGGAAGAAGTTCTTCTGTATGAGGGTGGTGAGACTATGGAATAGGCTGCTCAGGAAGGTTGCAGATGGCTCCTACCTGGGGGTGCTCAAGGCCAGACTGGATGGGGCCTTGAGTAGTTGAGCCTAGTTGAGAGGCATCCTTGCCCATGACGGGGAGGCTGGAGTAGATGATCTCTGAGGCCTCTTCCAACCTAAGCCATTCTGTGATTCAGTAAAGCATTTTTTATTTGACCATGGAGGAAACTGCTGATGGCTTGAATTTGTCCTGGAACAAGAGCAAACACTGTTCTGAGCCAAGAGAAAACATTCCTGTGTGAAGAAATCTTCTTTTGCTCCAGGAAGCAATGCATGTACAGCCAGCATTGTAGTTTTGGTTGGGGTTTTGGTGGTTTTGTTTGTTTGTGTTGGTTGGCTTTGGGTGTTGTTTTTTTTGTTGTTAATTCTGGTTTGTTGTGGGTTTTTTAATTATTCTTTTGTTTTGTTTGCTTTTTTTTCCCCTCTTCTGAGGTGTTTTTTGTTGGAGAGTGGGAAAACTTGGCACTTGCTCAATTGAGCAAGTCTTTCATTATTTTCTTTTCATATTAAGCTAACTAAAGTTGGCATTAAGGAGCATCTCTCCTATGAGGACAGACTGAGGGAGTTGGGGTTGTTCAGTCTGGAGAAGAGAAGGCTCTTAGGAGACCTAATTGTGGCCTTCCAGTATCTGAAGTGGGCTACAGGAAAGCTGGGGAGGGACTGCTTTAGGGTGTCAGGGAGTGATAGGACTGGGGGGAATGGAGAAAAAGTAGAAATGAGTAGATTCAGATTGGATGTTAAGAAGAAGTTCTTCCCCATGAGGGTGGTGAGAGACTGGCACAGGTTGCCCAGGGAGGTGGTGGAAGCCTCATCCCTGGAGGTTTTGCAGCCAGGCTGGATGTGGCTGTGAGCAACCTGCTGTAGTGTGAGGTGTTCCTGCCCATGGCAGGGGGGTCGCAACTAGCTGATCCTTGAGGTCCCTTCCAACCCTGACAATTCTGTGATTCTATGTACTTCTAAAAAAGAGGTGCACTGGAATGCTTTACTTAAGCAAAGACCTTTTGCAGAGATCCATCAATAAATATGGAGAAGGTGACTTATTTAAATCCAGCTGTGGATTTTTTGTGTGCTGTGTAATACAACTTCATCCAAACTGTTCTGACACCTCAGACTCGGAAGTCAGCACACAGGCACAGCTATCAGTTTCCACATGAGATTCAGCAGCCATGCCAAGCACACTGCATTAGATAAATTGCCTAATTCAGACATCTAAGGCTGTTGTAAACCAAGTGCTGGGAGCAGAAGGATCACAACCTTTGCAGTGAGTGCACATTTTAGTTGGAGATTCCATTTAGTGCAGTTGGTGTCTGTTGTGGCTTCTTGTTTACAGCCTTTGCTGGATTTGTATCAAGCAGCTCAATCACAAAGCAATTAACAGTCAGTAGCAAGAAACTGCAGTATTTCCTTGCTCTGTATTATACAGAATACAGAATTAACCAGGACAAGGAGGCTGGTTAGAGGTCTGGAGCACAAGGCCTATGAGAGGCTGAGGGAGCTGGGGTTGCTTAGCCTGGAGAAGTGGAGGCTCAGGGGAGACCTTATTGCTCTCTACAACTACCTGAAGGGAGGTTGTAGCCAGGTGGGGGTTGGTCTCTTCTCCCAGGCACCCAGCACCAGAACAAGAGGACACAGTCTCAAGCTGTGCCAGGGGAGGTTTAGGCTGGATGTTAGGAAGAAATTCTTCATAGAAAGAGAGATCGGCCATTGGAATGTGCTGCCCTGGGAGGTGGTGGAGTCACCATCCCTGGAGGTGTTCAAAAAAGGATTGGATGTGGCACCTGAAGCCATGGTTTAGTTGTCAGGAGGTGTTAGGTATTAGGTAATAGGTTGGACTCGAGGTCTTTTCCAACCTGGTTCATTCTATGAGTTAGCAAACAAGCTTAAGAACTTACACAGCTGGCTTAAAGTCACAAGACACAACTTCCACCTGCCTTTGATTTAGAAGCTCTTAGCAGGGAGCACAGCTGTGTTCTCCATATGGCAGAGGAAAAGGTAAAACTTTTTTCTTCACCCATATAATACCACCACCTCACCTAGGAGGGAGCAGAGAGAACCCACAATCACAGAATCACAGAATGGTTTGGGTTAAAAGAGACCACCAAAGTCATCTAGTCATCTGCCCCCCTGCAGTCAGCAGGGACATCCTCCACTAGATCAGGGTGCTTAGAGTCTTGTTGAGCCAGGCCAGGGAGATGGGAGATGCCCAACGTGTTGCAGTGTTCCACTACCCTCATGGTGCAGAACTTGTTCCTGACATCCAAACTAAATCTCCTCTTCACTCATTTCAAACCATTACCTCTCACTCTGTCACTGCAGGCCTTTGCAAACAGTCCCTCTGCAGCCATCCTTCAGGCCCCCTTCAGGTACTGGCAGGCTGCTATTAGGTCACCCTGCAGTCTTCTTCAGGCTGAACAACTCAAGCTCCCTCAGCCTATCCTCATAGCAGGAGGTCTTCCAGCCCCTGGATCATCTTTGTGGTCCTCCTCTGGACTTGCTCTAACAGTTCTGCATCCTTATGATGGTGACACGAGAACTGGATGCAGGATGTGAGGTGGGGGTCTCAAAAGAGCATAAGAGTCTGAAGTATAGGAAAACCAGCTTCATTTTCAACAACTACTAGCAGTATCATAATCCTGCTTTCCAAGTAGCTTGTGCTTAACATCCCATTTCTTTGAAACATTTCTGTACTGCTTTCTACCAGCCACTGAAAGGTTCTTCCCTTCAGTGATGGCATTTAACCATATATAAATTTAGGCTAAAAGTGAGCTGGCAGCAACACAGAACTATAAAATTGTTAGGGTTGGAAGGAACCTCAAGGATCATCTAGTTCCAACCCCCCTGCTCCTCACCACTCTTGCCAAATTCTTCATTCCCTCTAACTGCATTCAGATCCTTACTTTTCCTAGTATAGATATTTTCTTCAAGTGCCTTCAATCCATTTAATGAGGAATAAAAGGAAACTGCTCTATTGGAAGGAAGTTCCTAGCATCAAGGGATAAAATGAGAGGGCCTTGTGTAAAACAGTGTAGAAGGAAGGCAAGTTTTACTTGACTTCATAGCATCTCTCTTGGGAAAGCACAGTGAAAATCCTCAAGTCTGGTGATTTAGGCTAAAAGTGAGCTGGTAGTAACATGCTATTCATCACCTCTCTTGCCATATTCTTCATTCCCCTCTTTTAACATCTTCATTGATGATCTGGATGAGGGCATTGAGTCCATCATCAGTAAATTTGCTGGCGACACCAAGCTGGGGGCAGGAGCTGATCTGCTGGAGGGTAGAGAGGCTTTGCAGAGGGACCTCAACAGGCTGGACAGATGGACAGAGGCCAAGGGCAGGAGATTGAAAACATCCAAGTGCCAGGTTCTACACATTGGCCACAACAACCCCATGCAGTGCTACAGGCTGGGGTCAGAGTGGCTGAGAGCAGCCAGGCAGAAAGGGACCTGGGGGTGCTGGTTGATGGTAGGCTGAACATGAGCCTGCAGTGTGCCCAGGTGGCCAGGAGGGCCAGTGGCATCCTGGCCTGCATCAGGAACAGTGTGGCCAGCAGGAGCAGGGAGGTCATTCTGCCCCTGTACACTGCACTGGTTAGGCCACATCTTGAGTCCTGTGTCCAGTTCTGGGCCCCTCAGTTTAGGAAGGAGGTTGACTTGCTGGAACGAGTCCAGAGAAGGGCAACAAAGTTGGTGAGGGGTTTGGAACACAAGCCTTATGAGGAGAGACTGAGGGAGCTGGGGTTGCTTAGCCTGGAGAAGAGGAGACTCAGGGGTGACCTTATTGCTCTCTACTACTACCTGAAGCGGGGTCGTAGACAGGCAGAGGTTGGTCTCTTCTCCCAAGCAGCCAGCACCAGAACAAGAGGACACAGTCTCAGGCTGCACCAGGGGAGGTTCAGGCTGGAGGTCAGGAGGAAGTTTTACACAGAGAGAGTGATTGCCCATTGGAATGGGCTGCCCGGGGAGGTTGTGGAGTCACCATCACTGGAGGTGTTCAGGAGGAGACTTGACAGGGTGCTTGGTTGCATGGGTTAGTTGGTTGGGTGGTGTTGGATGGTAGGTTGGACACGATGATCTTGAAGGTCTCTTCCAACCTGGTCTATTCTATTCTATTCTATTCTATTCTATTCTATTCTATTCTATTCTAAATGCATTCAGATTCTTACTTTTATTAGAATAGAATAGAATAGAATAGAATAGAATAGAATAGAATAGAATAGAATAGAATAGAATAGAATAGAATAGAATAGAATAGAATTAGAATGACCTTTCAGATCATCGCGTCCAACCTATCACCCAACACCATCTAATCAACTAAACCATGGCACCAAGTACCCCATCCAGTCTCTTCCTAAACACCTCCAGTGATGGTGACTCCACCACCTCCCTGGGCAGCACATTCCAATGGCCAATCTCTCTTTCTACGAAGAACTTCTTCCTAACCTCCAGCCTAAACCTCTCCTGGTGCAGTATACAAACATTCTTCCAAGTGCCTTCAACCCATTTAATGAGGAATAAAAGGAAACTGCTCTATTGGAAGGAAGTCCCTAGCATCAAGGGATAAAATGAGAGGGCCATGTATAAAAGGCAGGCTTTACTGCCTTCCTAACATCCTTCTTGGGAAAGCACAGTGCAAATGCTGAAGTCTGGTGGTGATTTCATTGCGCTGAGAGCAGCGCAGTTCCCAAAGCCATGACTCATTCAGATCCCAGCAAATAAAAAGTGCTGGGGAGACAGATGTTTTGTTTGTGATGAATTAATTCCTTCAGCATGCCTTGCCCACAAAAAATTCCAGGCTTCAGTTTGTAAGCAGAAGATAAGGCATGACAGTCATGCTCCTGCCTTACCCTTTCCTAACTACTGTTGTGTTAAAACCCAAATGGCAGTGGCTGCTGCTGCTGGTGGTGCTTGAACAAGTTTGAAGTGCTCAGGGTCCAGGCTTTAAAGTTTCCTTCCTTAGGTCTTAGGCTATTACTGTTTCTTGCGACAACAAAGTTAAACTAAGGCCCAAGTACAAGTCCTCCTGAACACCTCCAGTGATGGTGATTCCACCACCTCCCTGGGCAGCACATTCCAATGGGCAATCACTCTCTCTGTGTAAAACTTCCTCCTGACCTCCAGCCTGAACCTCCCCTGGTGCAGCCTGAGACTGTGTCCTCTTGTTCTGGTGCTGCTTGCCTGGGAGAAGAGACCAACCTCTGCCTGTCTACAACCTCCCTTCAGGGAGTTGTAGAGAGCAAGAAGGTCTCCTCTGAGCCTCATCTTCTCCAGGATAAGCAGCCCCAACTGCCTCAGCCTCTCCACACAGGGCTGTGCTCCAAACCCCTCCCCAGCTTTGTTGCCCTTCTCTGGACACCTTCCAGCAACTCAACATCTTTCCTAAACTGAGGAGCCCAGAACTGGACACAGTACTCAAGGTGTGGCCTAAGCAGTGCTGAGCACAGGGCAGAATGACTTCCCTGCTCCTGCTGGCCACACTGTTCCTGATACAGGCCAGACAAAGCCCATACTGATTCAAGCCTTTTGCTATCACACTGTTATTCCAAGTCTCGTTCTGACAGGGAAAGGGCAAAAACAACCAAAGGAAACAAGCAAACAAAATTGATTTTTACATGCTTTTAAGTAATGGACTGCGAGTCACCTGAGAGACTGCTGGGGAAGCTACCAGTGAAGGACAGGGCAGAGAAGCACAAGGAAGGAAACAGTTAAACACACCTAACCATTGTTTGCACACAGTAATATCTCTGATTCAGCAGCAGTAGCCAGCCTGAGGCAATTATGCAAGAGCCTAGCAGAGCAGAGCAGAGCAGTGGGAAAGAAGACAGCCTGCATCTGAAAGCTGTACCACTGACTCCAAACCTTTGTGCTCACTTGTGGTTAGCAAGGGCAGCGAGGACTTCAGAACTGCAGATGGAGATCATCAGAGGGAGGGCTGTGAAACTCCTGCAGAAGGAGAGCAGCACCCTGCTTTGACTTTGACCTAGAAAGACTACACTGTTGGCCTTAGTCACCCTGCCTCCTGGAGGCAAGCCCCAATGCACAGAGCAGTGACAAACTCTGTTCTTCGAAACACTCCCCAGCATTGCAAGAATGCACTGAGTCCTTCTGACAAACTCTGAGCTGAGGCTTAGTGGCCAAGAAAGGAAGTATGAGCAATTCGAGGCCCATACAAGAGCATGAGAAAACTGGTTCAGTTACACTGGCAAGAAATCCAGTTAGATAGGAGGCAAAGTACCAGCCAAGCCTGGCCAGTTCTTTGGCACTAGGTCAAGACAGCAAGATAACCAGTGTAGCCAGTTCAAGAGGGATAGGGATCTACTGGGAAGAGTCTAAGGGAGGGCTACAAGGATGCTTCAGGGACTACAGCACTGCCTGATGGAGAATGGTTGAGAGACCTGGGGCTGTTAGGTCTGGAGAGGAGAAGACTGAGAGGGGATCTAACAAATGTCCATAAATATCTGAGGGCTGGGGGTCAGGAAGGAAGGGACAGGCTCTGCTCACTTGTGCTCTGTTGTAGGACACAGGACAGCAGATGCAAACTACAGCACAAAGGTTCCACCTGAACATGAGGAAGAACTTCTTTACTGTAAGGGTCACAGAGCACTGGAACAGGCTGCCCAGAGAGGTTGTGGAGTCTACTTCTCTGGAGACTTTCCAGACCTGTCTGGATGTGTTCCTGTGTGACCTGTGCTGGATTCTGTGGTCCTGCTCTGGCAGGAGGGTTGGGTTTGATGATCCCCAGAGGTCCCTACCAATCCCTAACATCCTGAGATCCTTAGTTTCAATTCTGACATGTATTTGTTTTAAGTAAAGCATCATTTAAATGTATATATGTAGTGAGATGCTATGGTATGCTAGGGAATGAAAGCAAAGAATTTGCCAGACACACATGACACAAGGTATTTCATAGTTTCATAGTTTCATTCAGGGTTGGAAGGGACCACAAGGATCATCTAGTTCCAACCCCCCTGCCATGGGCAGGGACACCCCACACTAGATCAGGCTGCCCAGAGCCTCAGCCAGCCTGGGCTTAAACACCCCCAGGGACGGGGCCTCGACCACCTCCCTGGACAACCCATTCCAGGGTCTCACCACTCTCATGGTGAAGAACCTCCTCCTCACATCTAGCCTGAATCTCCCCACCTCCAGCTTCATTCCATTCCCCCTAGTCCTATCACTACCTGAGATCCTGAGAAGTCCTTCCCCAGCCTTCCTGTAGGCCCCCTTCAGATACTGGAAGGCTTTTCCTTCTGTGCTCCAGACCCCTCCCCAGCTTTGTTGCTCTTCTCTAGACACCTTCCAGCAACTCAACATCTTTCCTAAACTGAGGGGCCCAGAACTGGACACAGTCCTAAAGATGTGGCCTAACTAGTGCTGAGTATAGGGGCAGAATGACTTCCCTGCCCCTGCTGGCCACACTACACTTTTGAGCAGTTATTCACAAAGTTAAACCCCTTTCACTGGTCACTAGGATGTGCAACTATCTATGAGACACTAAGTACAAATCTGAATAGCTTAATTAATCCTAGCTCATGAAATGCCATGTATGAGACTACAGCTTCTCCCTAAACAGTTAGGAGAAACTTTGGTGTCATATATTGAAACCAATTTTGGTGGGTTTCAAAGCTTTCATTACTTCCCACAGTTTTCTTCCACTTTTGGTCAGTGGTGGCCTTCCAGTATCTGAAGGGGGCCTACAGGAAGGCTGGGGAAGGACTTCTCAGGATCTCAGGTAGTGATAGGACTAGGGGGAATGGAATGAAGCTGGAGGTGGGGAGATTCAGGCTGGAGGTGAGGAGAAAGTTCTTCACCATGAGAGTGGTGAAGCCCTGGAATGGGCTGTCCAGGGAGGTGGTCAAGGCCCTGTCCCTGGAGGTGTTTAAGCCCAGGCTGGATGAGGCTGTGGGCCAGCCTGATCTAGTGTGGGGTGTCCCTGGAGATATTCCAGGTCAGGCTCAACAAGGCTCTGAGCAACCTGACCTAGTGGAGGATGTCCCTGCTGCCTGCAGAGGGGTTGGACTAGATGACTTTTGGAGGTCCCTTCCAAGCAAAACCATTCTGTGATTAAATATAGATCTCAATCTTCTAAACCTAAAGCTATAAAATAAATAAAGAAAAAGAATGAATTCCAGAGCTTTGTATTTAGTACTTGACAATCCTGTCAGCTAGCATGTGAGAGATCAAACCCCTAGACACCTGCCTGTCAGAAAGGCAGCCATTTATTTGCATCACACAGCTCCTGTTTGACAGATCCACGTGCCCTGTGTGCACCACACTGGATTACATCACTGCCTCTATTACATGAGCACTTGGTATGACTCTGGGTTCATGCCTGTGCTTGTGACACATAAGCAGGAGGCAATTGCAGTGCTTCCTCACAGGATAAAGGCACCCAAAGGCACACTCACAGGTCACATGCACCCATGCTAGCACAGCTCAGCCCTTCAGCAGCAAGCAGCGGAGGGCACAGTGTACAAACTATACATGGGGATGCTGGCTGTGGTAGTTTTAGCCTATGCCTTTAACATTTGTCACAGATCTTGAACAGAAAGCAGTAAAATAAACAAATACATAAATAAATAAATAGATAAATAAATACCTAAATAAAAATTGAATAAATAAAACCCTATTGGGTGCAAAAAGGAAAATAAAGATCACTCTGAACGGTATCACAGTGGCACTAAGGTTGGAAGAGACCTCAAAGATCAAGTCAAAGATCATCAAGTGGGCAGTGACTGGCTGGAAAGTAGCCCTGAGGAGAGGGACTTGGGGTTGCTGGTGGACAAAAAGCTCAACATGAGCTCTCAATGTGCACTTGCAGCCCGCAAAGCCAATCAGATCCTGGGCTGCATCAGGAGAAGTGTGGCCAGCAGGGCAAGGGAGGTGATTCTCCCCCTCTGCTCAGCTCTGGTGAGACCCCACCTGGAGTACTGTGTCCAGTTCTGGAGCCCCTAGTACAAGAGGGATGTGGAGGTGCTGGAACGTGTCCAGAGAAGGGCCAGGAGGATGATCAGAGGGCTGGAGCACCTCTCCTATGAGGACAGACTGAAGGAGTTGGGGCTGTTCAGTCTGCAGAAGAGAAGGCTCCGAGGTGACCTCATTGTGGCCTTCCAGGATCTGAAGGGGGCTACAGGAAGGCTGGGGAGGGACTGCTCAGGATCTCAGGTAGTGATAGGACTAGGGGGAATGGAATGAAGCTGGAGGTGGGGAGATGCAGGCTGGAGGTGAGGAGGAAGTTCTTCACCGTGAGAGTGGTGAAGCCCTGGAATGGGTTGTCCAGGGAGGTGGTCGAGGCCCCGTCCCTGGGGGTGTTTAAGCCCAGGCTGGATGAGGCTGTGGCCAGGCTGATCTAGTGTGGGGTGTCCCTGCCCATGGCAGGGGGGTTGGAACTAGATGATCCTTGTGGCCCCTTCCAACCCTGACTGATACTATGATACTTGCTTCTGTTTGACCTTGGCTGCATTGTTTTGGCTAAGTCTAACATCCCTCTGCTCCTTCCTCTTCTCCCTTTTGTACAGAGGGGTAGGGTGGAGGCAGAGAGGGAGAAGATAGTAGCTTCCCCTGGTCCTTGGCCAGGGGGGTCCTTATGCTGCTTATTAATTGTAGGTATCTCTAAATATTGTATATTTTGTACATATTCATTTCATCTCACTGTAGATTGTAGTTTTGCCTGTAAATGCAGCTTTCATTTGCTTCCAACTGAGCTGGCCTGGCAAAGTTAATGTTGCAGGGGGTTGGATTTTTCAACCCACCACACTGGCGAGTGTTACAAGACAGACTCCAGTTGCTAAAGGGATTCCACAAACCCATTAAAAACAAGGAAACAAAATTCCTGTCTGTGTAAAAACAGATTTGAGAGCTGTCATTTAGACAGGAGTTGCCATTTTCACTTCACTAAAAATCTGCAGTGAGAGCCATCAAGCATCCCAATGTCTAAGGAGACTAAAAGATAGGCTTAGGGCATATTCACAGAGAGGTTAGGTGAAGCATTCATCTGCTCACTCTCCAGTGATGGCCAAAACCTAACATTCCAACTCATACTCAAATTTTTCCTTATGGTTTTCAATTTGCTCCAACACAACTCAAATACATTCCTTCAAAGTTTCTGCTCTGCAACAAGCAAGCTCCAGACAGAAACAGCTTTCCTTTTCTTCCAACAGGCTTACTAACCCTTGCCAAAAGAAACAGTCATGTAATATTCCATGCAACTTCCTTTCAGCTTCTAGTGAGTTACTGAGTCCATGGATTAGTTGCCCTGAAGACCAAGCAAAGGAAATTCATTAAAAAGCATCCTCACACTGTAGGAAAAAGCAAGGTGCCAGTTACCACCACCTAGTACAATCACACAGAACAAAAAGGTCATCTCTGAGTGGAGAGCAGACCTCTTCCTTTAAACCAAAGAAGCAAAAACTATGAGGAACTTCACTGACAAGCATAACATTTTAGGCTAAGAAGTGGTTTAATAATACAATGAAAGTGGTTTAATAATACAATGAAAGTGCTCCAAAACAGTATATAAAGAAAAAGATTATTTCTTTTTTAATGGAAATGTCAACCTTAATTAA
Source organism: Melanerpes aurifrons (assembly GCA_011125475.1). Lineage (NCBI taxonomy): Eukaryota > Metazoa > Chordata > Aves > Piciformes > Picidae > Melanerpes > Melanerpes aurifrons. The sequence continues at coordinate 4,042,365 of WWNC01000001.1, forward strand.
TGGTAATTCTCTTCCAAATAAATAAACAAATGGAAACTGAAAACACACAGAAGTAAAGCATGGGATGTGCTAGTTCACATTCAGTAGGATAGGATAGGATAGGATAGGATAGGATAGGATAGGATAGGATAGGATAGGATAGGATAGGATAGGATAGAATTAACCAGGTTGGAAAAGACCTTTGAGATCATCAAATCCAACCTATCATCCAACACCATCTAATCAACTAACCCATGGCACCAAGCACCCCATCCAGTCTCCTTCTAAACACCTCCAGTGATGGTGACTCCACTACCTCCCGGGGTAGCACATCCCAATGGGCAATCACTCCCTCTATGAAGAATTTCTACCTAACATCCAGCCTAAACTTTTCCTGGCACAGCTTGAGACTGTATATTTGTGCTGTCCCACTTAAGTTTCCCTCTTCCCATTTTTCTTCCAAGGTAGCATTTCCACACATGATGACAGAGGGGTGAAAGGCAGTACAAAGGCTCCATGTGAAACAAACACAACCTCTCCAAGCTATCTGAGTTTTATAAACAAACTTAAATGGTTCTGCCTCTTTAGAAGCTTTTAAATCACCACTTCACAGTTTACTTGAAATCATCAGGCTATTCTGGCTACCACTGCTGTCCTCACCAATGATGAAATCGGATCACAGGATGTCAGGAGTTGGAAGGGACCCAAAGATATCATCGAGTCCAACCTGCCCTGCCAGAGCAGGACCATACAATCTAGCTCAGGTCACACAGAAATGCATCCAGATGGGGCTGGAAAGTTTCCAGAGAAGGAGTCTCCACAACCTCTCTGGGCAGCCTGTCCCAGTGCTCTGTGACCCTCACAGTAAAGAAGTTCCCCCTTGTGATGAGGTGGAAGCTCCTGTGCTGCAGCTTACATCCATTGCTCCTTGTCCTATCCCAGGGAGCAAGTGAGCAGAGCCTGACCCCTCCCTCCTGACCCCCAGTCCTCGGATATTTACAAACATTTATCAAATCCCCTCTCAGTCTTCTCTTTTCCAGGCTAAAGAGCCCCAGGTCCCTCAGCCTCTCCTCACCAGGCAGTGATCCAGTCCCCAGATCATCTTCATAACCCTCCACTGGACCCTGTCCAGCAGGTCCCTGTCCCTCTTGAACTGCGGAGCCCAAAACTGAAGGCAGTAGTCAAGAGGAGGTCTCACTGGCTCCCCTTCAAGCCCATGTAATTAGTTTTTCACTCTCCTATTTGTTTTAATATGATTAAGGTTGGATTTCAGCCTCACTCCCTAGCTGTAGCATTACTCTGCCAGCAGATTATAGGATTCCTTTTCATGCAATGCTCCTGAACTCTGAACCTCTCACAGGATGATTGCCCAGTTGCCTCCTCCCTTGACCTGCAAAGATGATGCTAGCTATGTTTCACACAGAGAGAGAACAAATTAGGTCCTTCTCACACCACTAGGTTTTCTCCACCCTCTGTTAGGAGGCCTCATCCTTCTCAGTAGTCTGCACAGCTGTGTTCACACTGAGGGGCTGTGCTTTTGCTGTACTGGTACACTCTGTGCCTTGTAAGTTTACTCTGACACCTAAGAGCTTGCTTAAAATAAAGGACAAATGTTTGCTGAGCATTCAGATGCATGCAGCACCCCTTCTGGCTCTTGCAAATATGTTAACTGCTTCGAGGTATTTGACACTCAGTAAACCAAGGTACAAACACCTGAGGAAGGCACACAGGGAATTGCTACTCACCCTAGAACTGCCACAACTTCCTGCTCTTTTAAGTCTAAAAGCAGGTGGCCTTGTCAGCTAAACCATGTAAATCAGACTCAAGATCAAACCAAAACGTTTACTGTCCTTTGGTTGTCATTGCTGCTTCATTAGAGAACTGTTTGCTTCTCTGATGCCTTTTCACAGCTGCAATAAGAACAATTCAGATCGAGGATTTCCTTGTACACAGCCCTAGAGCAGTGTTTCACAAGAAACTCAGTTCTCTCCTCTGCTCTTTCCTGAAAGAAAAGAAACTACTCAGCTCAAGGTTTTTGAGCCCTACTGCAGTGGGAAGGGCAGAGACATGTAACGCTGGATAGGATAGGATAGGATAGGATAGGATAGAATAGAATAGAATAGAATAGAATAGAATAGAATAGAATAGAATAGAATAGAATAGAATAGAATAGACAAGGCTGACAAAGACCCTTGAGATCATCAAGTCCAACCTAGCATAAACCAATTCTGTTAAACCTACATCAGTGATAAATCATAGAAGCATAAAATGGTTGGAATTGAAGGGGATCTTAAAGAGCATCTGGTTTCAATTTGCAGGCCCTGGGCAGGAACACCTTCCACTAGACCAGCTTGCTCAAAGCACAGTTTAACTTGGCCTTGAAGGAATGGAGCATCTGCAGTCTCTCTAGGCAGCCTGTTCCAGTGTCTTGCCATCCTCACACTGAAGAACTCCTTCCTACTATCTAATCTAAATCTACCCTCTTTCCATTTAAAACTGTTACCCCTTCTTCTGTCACTACATTCTCTGCTTCACTTTGTCTCCCTATCTTTCCTGTAGGCCTCATTTAGCTACCGGAAGGCTGCTAGTAGGTCTCCCTGGAGCCTTCTCTTCTGCAGGCTGAACATCTCCAGCTGTCTCAGCATGTTCCCATAGGGTAGGTGTTCCAGCCCTCTGATCATCTTTGTGGCCCTCCTCAGAACTTGCTCCAACAGGTCTGTGTCATTGGGGGTTGGACTAGATGACCTTTGGAGGTCCCTTCCAACCTAAATCATTCTATGATTCTATGATGTGACTGCCATCCACCACCATCTAATCAACTAAACCACAGCACCAAGCACTCCATCCAGTCTCCTCTTAAACACCTCCAGTGATGGTGTCTCCATCACCTCCCTGGGCAGCACATCCCAATGGCCAATCTCTCTTGCTGGGAAGAACTTCTTCGTAACATCCAGCCTGAACCTCCCCTGGCACAGCCTGAGACTGTGTCCTCTTGTTCTGGTGCTGGCTGCCTGGGATGCTGAAGTCAAAAGGAGAAGTATTTCCAAACCAATTTTCATCAACCAGAAACTTATCCTGGAGTTGTGAAAATCTGCCTCAGACCTCTGTTATTGATATTCTTGTGTCATCTAAAAGGTGCATGGCCTTCTACATCTTGTTAAACAGAAAGGTTTGGGACATTTTTGCTATAGCTTAATACTTTGTGTTCCCCCACTTTAAAGTATTCCACTTTTAATGTTAAACATTCACACTGCTCATGCTACATCCTGAGTGGGCATCCTGCTGCAATTACAGCCTTTTTAGTGAAGTTTGGTGAAGCCTCTGAACAAGAGACAAAAGGAAGGCAATTCAAGTACATGACACCAGGATAAAGAGGAAAAAAAACTGAGAGGAAGGAAGAGAATAAAATGAATGTATCTTTATTATTAACTTTCATCTGAAGACAAGTGTGCCCCAGGGAGAAGTTCACAAGAAAGGTGAAATTTCTTCCTCTTGGAAGAAGAAAATCCATAAATTTCATGCCTTCAACAGAGATCTGGGACCCTGTTTTATCTTTAAAGTTCATGATGCCTTGTGCTCATTATGTTGAGCAACTGGGGGGATTCCCCTGAGGGTGATCTTAATACCTCACAGATGATTCTTTCCCAGTAGCTCTCCCATTACACAAGGAGGATTCAGCCACACATTTTATCATAGCCATCGCTAACATTTGAACCACAGCGTAAACAGAAGACAAAAGCAAACAAACCCAGCCAAACAGAAAATTATTCACACCCCACCAAGATAATAAGACAGAGCAAATGGATTTTGCATGCATTTGCTTTGCAAACAACATTTTCAGCCCCACTCTGGTAAGGATCAGTTGTTAGGTTACCACCACAGCACAAAGTCTCTGAGCTTTGAATGCAGCAAGTTGCAGCCTTTAAAACAGACCACCTGGCTTACAGAATTCTTCCACAGTCCTCATTAGAATTATAGAATGAAGGTTGGAAAAGACCTCAAAGATCATCAAGTCCAACCTATTATCTAAAACCTAAAACATCCTGACAACTAAACCATGGCTCCAAGTGCCATATCCAATCCTTTATTTGAACACCCCCAGGGACAGTGACTCCACCACCTCCCTGGGCAGCACATTCCAATGGCCAATTCCTCTTTCTGTGAAGAACTTTCTCCTCACCTTGAGCCTAAACTTCCCCTGGCTCAGCTTGAGACTGTGTCCTCTTGTTCTGGTGCTGGTTGCCTGAGAGAAGAGACCAACCCCCACCTGGCTACCTTTCAGGTAGTTGCACTTTCAAACTAATTCCAAGAATCACAGAATCACCAAGGTTGGAAGAGACCTAAAAATCATCAAGTCCAACCTGTCACCACAGACCCCATGATGAAACCATGGCATCAAGTGCCACATCCAATCCCCTCTTGAACACCTCCAGGGATGGTGACTCCCTGGGTAGCCCATTCCAGTGGTGAACGACTCTCTCAGTGAAGAACTTTCTCCTCACCTCCAGCCTAAACTTCCCCTGATGCAGCTTCAGACTGTGTCCCCTTGTTCTGGCGCTGCTTGCTTGAGAGAAGAGACCAACCCCCTCCTGGCTACAACCATCCCGCAGCTAGGAGAAAAAACAATCAAACAACAAAGCAACCAGAAACTCAAAGGGCTGAATTCAAGAACTGTCACTCAGGAGAAATAGAATCATAAAGGTTGGAAAAGACCTCAGAGATCATCCAGTCCAACCTATCACCTAACACCTCCTGACTATCTAAACCGTGGCTCCAAGTGCCACATCCAATCCTTTTGTTGAACACCTCCAGTCTATTATTTTCAACACCTCCAAATATTTAAATGCCTTTTTAAAGCAGAGGGTTTCTATGCAATGCAGATGCAGAGTAAGCATTTGAAGAGTGGTGGTGCTGAGGCAAACTAGAAACTGGCAGACTGTACCCAGCGTTAACAGATGTGAGGCGGAGAATGAACGACAACACGCAGAGGGGCAGAGATGTTTTAAAGTAGAGAATCATTAAACCAAGGCAAACACTGAAAGCTTTTTAAAAGGTGAAATGAAAGGAGAGTTGCAGACCTCTAAAAATCTTTATCATTTATCCCCTAAAAATCTTTATCATTTATTATCATATCATGGGGTCGGAGTCACTGGAGAGCTCCCAAACAGAGAGGGACCTGGGGATGCTGATTGACAGTTGCCTGAATATGAGCCAGCAGTGTGCCCAGGTAGCCAAGAGGGCCAATGGCATCCTGGTCTGCATTAGGAATAGTGTGGCCAGCAGGAGCAGGGAAGTCATTGTGCCCCTGGACTCTGCATTGGTTAGGCCACACTTTGAGTCCTGTGTCCAGTTCTGGGCCCCTCAGTTTAAGAAGGACATCGAAACACTTGAAGGTGTCCAGAGAAGGGCAACAAGGCTGGGGAGAGGCCTTGAGCACAGCCCTATGAGGAGAGGCTGAAGGAACTGAGATTGTTTAGCCTGGAGGAGGTTCAGGGGTGACCTCATTGCTCTCTGAAAGGTGGTTATAGCCAGAAAGGGGTTGGTCTCTTCTGCCAGGCAACCAGCACCAGAACAAGAGGACACAGTCTCAAGCTGCGCCAGAGGAGGTTTAGGCTCGAGGTGAGGAGAAAGTTCTTCACCGAGAGAGTCATTTGCCATTGGAATGTGCTGCCCAGGGAGGTGGTGGAGTCACCATCCCTGGAGGTGTTCAAGAGGGGATTGGATGTGGCAATTGGTGCCATGGTCTAGTCATGAGGTCTGTGGTGACAGGTTGGACTTGATGATCTTTGAGGTCTCTTCCAACCTTAGTGACACTGTGATACTGTGATTCCTGTTTACATGTTTGAAAAGTTTCAAAGGCTTTCAAAGTGGTTGACTACACTTCCAAAGTTCATCTCCTAAAATGCTATAAGGAAAAAAACAAAACAAAACAAAACAAAACAAACAACAAAACCCCAAGTAACTAAACAACAACAAAACCCTTAGGATTTCTTTTTCTTCAAGGAAAAAAACCAAACAAAAACCCAGAAACCCTACTGATTATTCCATTTGCCTTGAGGAAAAAACGAGCATTTCACTTGCAAAGGGTCTTAAGGTCTACAAGACCTGCGACTACCTGAGAGCCTTCTGTCTCTCCAAGGCAGTTTCACACAGGAAGAACTGCAAGAACAGATAGGATACTTTGGAGAAATCAGCATCTACAATGCAAACCCCACAAGTGTAAGCACACAGCGCGATACCAACGTTCTTCCAAGGCTGGTATTTCATTGTCACAATGATACCAATTGGTTAGGAGATAGAATTGTAGAATGGTTTGGGTTAAAAGGAACCTCCAAAGCTCTTCTATTCCAACCCCCCTGCAGTCAGCAGGGACATCCCCCACTAGATCAGGTTGCTCAGAGTCCTGCTGAGCCTGACATTGAAGACCTCCAGGGATGGGACTACAAATACCTCCCCAGGCAAACTTTTCCAGTATTCCACTACCCTCATGGTAAAGAGCTTGCTCCTAACATCCAATCTAAATCTCCTCTTCTCTCATTTCAAACCATTGCTGCTCGTTCTATCACTGCAGCCCTTTGTAAACAGTCCCTCTGCAGCCTTCTTGTAGGCTCCCTTCAGGTCTTCCTGGAACCTTCTCTTCTCCAGGCTGAACAACCCCAGCTCCCTCCACCTGTCCTTGTAGCAGAGGTGTCCCAGTCCCCTGATCATTCTCTCCATATCCATCCCTGATTATCCACCAGCCACTCCATCAGCTCCATGTCCTTCCTGTCTTGAGGGCTCCAGAGCTGGATGCAGTACTCCAGGTGAGGTCTCACCAGACCAGAGCGAAGTGGCAGAATCAGCTCTCTCCATCTGCTGTCCACACTGCTTTTAGAATAGAATAGAGTAGAGCAGAGTAGAGTAGAATAGACCAGACCAGGTTGGAAGAGACCTTCAAGATCATCGCATCCAACCCATCAACAATCCAACCCACCTAATCAACTCAACCATGGCACCAAGCACCCATCAAGTCTCCTCCTGAACACCTCCAATGATGGTGACTCCATCACCTCCCCGGGCAGCCCATTCCAATGAGCAATCTTGATGCAGCCTAGGATGCTACTGGCCTTCTGGGCTGCAAGCTGCATGGTATGGTTTGGTTGATTGGATGGTGCTGGATGATGGGTTGGACGCAATGATCTTGAAGGTCTCTTCCAACCTGGTCTGGTCTGGTCTGGTCTATTCTATTCTATTCTATTCTATTCTATTCTATTCTATTCTATTCTATTCTCATACTGCTGGCTCAGATACACCCTTATGAAAGCCTTCTCCTTATGGGAGAAGGATGGAGTTAAGTGCATTCTGCGCTTTTAGCTACTATGCCTGGTGATATTTCTTGTTTCTTCAAAGAGCAATCTTTTGTATAGCCACCTGCACAGCAAGCCAGGAAAGCAAGGGATGCTTTTCAAACAAGGATGATATTGGGTAGATGTGGGTATAGCCCTAATAGCCAGATGTATCCTTTGAGCTGTTTGCAACTCATTATTTTTATCTGCTCACTCAGCTTGAAAATTCCAGCATCATTCATGTACTTGAGAGAAACTTTCTGCTTTCTGCAGGAATGAACAATTCCATAGGAAACCCAAAGCAAAGCGAAAGATTTCCTTCTGGAATCAAGCAAGGATCTACTGTTCATAGACCTTCTAAGTATCCCCCAGAACTAAATTTTGCCTCAGTTGTCCATTCAATCAAAAAAAAAAAATGTTTATTCTAGCAACACAGCAGTTGAATCAATAAATCCACCAGGTTTTTATTCTTCACCCAAAACAACAGCACTCAGACTGCTTCCATTCTGTGGCCTTCTGTGTACTCAATACAATGCAGCTCTGCAGACAGACAACTGGATTTATTCAGCTCCACAATCCATAGAAGAGCAGACTTTGACAGGCACTTGAATTTAAGACAGTTCCACTTTTCAAGCTAGTATCAAGTATCAAACTACAAAACAAAATGCACATTGTGGATAGAATAGAACGGAATGGAATGGAATGGAATGGAGTGGAATGGAATGGAATGGAACAGAACGGAATGGACCAGGTTGGAAAAGACCTTTGAGATCACTGAGTCCAACCTATCACCCAACACCACCTAATCAACTAAACCATGGCACCAAGCACCCCATCCAGTCTCTTCCCAATCACCCCCAGTGATGGTGACTCCACCACCTCCCTGGGCACATGTGATTCAGGTCTCAAAAAGGATACAGAATTAGGTCTCAAAAAGCAGAGGTTTCAGAGGCAGATAAACATTTAATTAATTTGTGCTAAAATTAACCCTTGACAAAAGTTTTTAATATCTCTACCATACTTCTGACTTGTAAAGCTCTCAGACTCTTTAGAACAAGGCAAAGCAGCAACCAGAAGGGGAAGCAGCAGGTTAGAGAGAAGAATTAACCAGGTTGGAAAAGACCTTTGAGATCATCAAGTCCAACCTATCACCCAACACCATCTAATCAACTAAACCATGGCACCAAATGACTCATCCAGGCTCTTTTAAAACACCTCCACTGATGGTGAGTCTACCACCACCTCCCTGGGCAGCACATTCCAATGGGCAATCTCTCTTTCTGGGAAGAATTTCTTCCTCACCTCCAGCCTAAACCACCCCTGGTTCAGCTTGAGACTGTGTCCTCTTGTTCTGGTGCTGGTTGCCTGGGAGACCAACCCCCACCTGGCTACAACCTCCCTTCAGGTAGTTGTAGACAGCACGAAGGTCTCTCCTGAGCTTCCTCTTCTCCAGGCAAGCTCTACTAAAGTATAAACTGTCCAGAAAGAGAGTGGAATCTGCTGTTTCAGGTGAGGCAGGACAATGGAATACACACTTACTAAGTCCCCTACAAAGTCTGAAGGCATTGCTAAATGAGCTTTGCAAGAGAGCAGCCTGGTCATCAGAAGCACATAGAAAGGATGATACGCTGAGAAATGAGGAGAAATGCTGACAGAACGGACAAAATTGTCAAGGCAGAAAACACCAAGACTGAGATTAGACAAAGTAACAGGCAGCTGAGACCGGGCCATGGGGCTACTCCTCATCCAAGGACAGCTGAACCAGTGCTACAGGTTCTTTAACCAGATAAACACACCCAACAGCTTCCACACCTCAGTGTTAGAAGGCTACTCATGGCCTGCTCTGTGTTCCTGGGGTACTGGAGCCCAACTTCCTCCTGTTTCAGACATGTTTGTAGGGGGACTGCAGGAAGTTTTTTCTCTTTTGAGAAAAATTCTTTCAGAATATCTTATTGCAATACATTTTAGCACAGGCTGAGGCCCATATTTCTGACTTCCACTTCTTCCCTGGGCAGCTCACTGAATTAAATAAAAAGCCCTTGTCTCTTGCTGGCAACAAAAATATTTACTCCCCTTACAAAACTGTAACAGACATCAATTGTCACCTCTACCTCATACCAGCCTTTTGGAAGGGTGTTCACATGAGAAAGCAAAAATTAATTCTGAAGCCCCTATTGCAGGAAGGATCTGGAGGTGCTGGAAGGTGTCCAGAGAAGGGCCACGAGGATGAGCAGAGGGCTGGAGCTGCTCTGCTGTGAGGACAGACTGAGGGAGCTGGGGTTGTGCAGTCTGGAGAAGAGAAGGTTCCAAGGAGACCTAATTGTGGCCTTGCAGTATCTGAAGGGGGTTACAAGAAAGCTGGGGAGGGATTTTTTTTAGTGTCTCAGGTAATGATAGGACTGAGGGGAATAGAAAAAAACTAGAAATGGGTAGATTCAGATTGGATGCTAGGAAGAAGTTGTTCCCCAGGAGGGTGGTGAGAGACTGCCACAGGTTGCCCAGGGAGGTGGTGGAAGCCTCATCCCTGGAGGCTTTTGCAGCCAGGCTGGATGTGGCTCTGGGCAACCTGCTCTAGTGTGAGGTGTCCATGGCAGGGGGTTGGAACTGGCTGATCCTTGGCGTCCCTTCCAACCCTAACAATTCTGTGATTCTATGACCACTCACATCACAGCAGGGCACATCTTGAAGTTCAGACAAGCCTATGTTGTAAGAACATGAAAGAAATCCACATAGTGGAGGGAACTTAGGAAAAAAATACTAACCTTGGGTTTACTGCTCTGCCCCCAGCAGGAAGTGAGCAAAGGCACTCCTGCAACTGGCTGCCAAACCAGGCCACTATGAGACACCTTCACAGGGTGCCTTGCATCGCTCATCTGGGAAATTTCATTTCCCTCTTACAGATTCAGCAAATGGTTTAGTTTGGAAGGGACCTGCAAGATCATCTAGTTCTGACCTTCAAGATTGCTGTGTTCCAAGCCCTCTGCCATGGGCAGGGACACCTTCCACCAGAGCAGGTTGCTCAAGCCCCCATCCAACCTGGCCTCCACCACCTACCTTGGCAGCTTGTTTCAGGGTCTCACCACCTTCACTGTAATGAATTTCTTCCTAATATTCAGAATAAATCTGTTCTCTTCAAGCTTCAATCAATTCCCCCTTGTCCTATCACTACAAGCCCTTGTAAAAAGTCTCCTCCCAGCTTCAGGTAGGTCTCTTGCTGTGCAGAGACAGTGTATAGTATCACAGTATCATAGTATCAGTCAGGGTTGGAAGGGACCACAAGGATCATCTAGTTCCAACTCCCCTGCCATGGGCAGGGACACCCCACACTAGATCAGCCTGCCCAGAGCCTCAGCCAGCCTGGGCTTAAACACTCCAGGGATGGGGCCTCAACCATCTCCCTGGACAACCCATTCCAGGGCTTCACCACTCTCATGGGGAAGAACTTCCTCCTCACCTCCAGCCTGAATCTCCCCACTTCCAGCTTCATTCCATTCCCCCTACTCCTATCACTACCTGAGATCCTGAGCAGTCCCTCCCCAGCCTTCCTGTAGGCCCCCTTCAGATCCTGGAAGGCCACAATGAGGTCACCTGGGAGTCTTCTCTTCTCCAGACTGAACAGCCCCAACGCCTTCAGTCTGTCCTCATAGCAGAGCAGCTCCAGCCCTCTGATCATCCTCCTGGCCCTTCTCTGGACACCTTCAGCACCTCCACATCCCTCTTGCAATAGGGGCTCCAGAACTGGAGGCAGTACTCCAGGTGGGGTCTCACCAGAGCTGAGTAGAGGGGGAGGATCACCTCCCTTGCCCTGCTGGCCACACTTCTGATGCAGCCCAGGATCTGATTGGCTTTCTGGGCTGCAAGTTCAGACTGAGAGCTCCTGCTGAGCTTCTCGTCCACCAGCACTCCCAAGTCTCTCTCCTCAGGGCTGCTTTCCAGCCAGTCACTGCCCACAAATTATGTCAGACTGCAGAGCAAGACACAACAGATTGGTGAAGAGGAAAAAAATACAACAGTCCATAGAGCTCACTTCCTTAGAAACCTAAGTGCCAGGTTTGTTATCAAGTGGAAAGGGGAAGATGCTTGTGCTACCAACTAGGCAAGATTCCTTATGGCACAAATCCACTAATCCAAATCCCAAGGGACTCCAAATGTACACTGAGTTGATTTCAAGGCATTTACAGAATTGCCCCAAAGACAAAACCTGAAACACTGGCTATCTGTAAAAATAGAGAGATGCATTATTGCCATAGTTTTACCCCTGAAGTACAATATGACCTACAAAGAACACAACTAAGGTCATTTACTTCAGCAGCAGGAGAGGGTTCATTACACACAGCTCACAGATGCCCAGGAGAGCTTGAAGGACCTCAGGTACCAGGTGCTGCTGAACACCAGGGCAGTGCTACAGGATTGTAGAGCTTCGTTCCTCAGCCTGATCACTTCTCCAAGGAAGGGCTGCAAGGAGGCCTCAGCAAGGACAACCCATTCCTGCACTTTTCCCAGTAACTAAATGGAATACAAAGAACAATTCCCAAAGTGCACAAGGTTAGCTTTTGAACGAGTAACACAACTAATTCCACACACAAAAGCAAGCACCTAGCCCCATGTTGTCAGCATCCTGCCTATACACTGCCTCACAAGCTAGCAGATGAGACAAGCAAGTGAGACAACAAGTGGACAATCAAGTGGACTACCACTGGAGAATCTTGAATTTACCCAAGCATCCAAAAAACAGTCAGGCCCCTAATAAGCTAGTGGCAAGGAAGAAGCAGCAGAGGTACAAAGATGTTCTTATCACCCCCTATTGTCTCTGTCACAAGAAAAACCACAAGAGAAACCCCTGCAAAGAAAGAAGTTTTCTTAGGATCACAGAATTGTCAGGGTTGGAAGGGACCTCAAGGATCATCCAGTTCCAACCCCCCTGCCACAGGCAAGGACACCTCACACTACAGCAGGTTGCTCACAGCCACATCCAGCCTGGCTGCAAAAATTCCAGGGATGAGGCTTCCACCACCTCCCTGAGTGACCAGCTTTCTTGTAGTCCCCTTCAGACACTGGTCATGTCTTCTAGCTGACATGACTAAGCCTAAATGGATGTGTGTGCACATATATTAAAAAACCACATATATCACATACATACTTTTATGGATAAAGGGAAATAGAATTAAGACATTTCTTTGCTGAAAAAGGTTATCATTGATGTTGGTTCAGGTTTTTTTTTTTGTAGGAGGTTAAGAGGCAGGACTTTGATAAGAAAAAAAATGTAAAAGCAACCAAGTCTGAAATATTTTAGCTGCACACTTCCTGGCACCTACAATGAAACACTCTCTAGAACCTGAAACTACTCTTTTAAATGTATTCCTTCCAATGATCTGAAAGTGCCCTATGCACAGCTCACACCTACTAGATTCCTTAATCAAAGCACAGGCATTTTGGTTCCTTACTCCTTTGAGGGCTGCCACATTACACTGCTGTCAGACAAGGCCTTTGAGTTAAAATATCCTATCAGACACACAGGTCTCACTTTGAAGATGTTAAATATCACATCTATTATCCCATGCAGGCATTCAAAAATGTTAGAGGGCTCAATGTCATCCTGAGAAAGTTCACAGCTCACCAAATTCTCCTACCTTCACACAGCTGTCTCAAGAGACATTTCCATGCAGCTGATCCCCTGGGCTGGAGGCAAGAATCATCCCCAATTCAGTACCACCTTGGCAGGCTGGGGCAGGCAAGGGCAGTGATGTGCTAAATGGGACATAACCCCACAGACAAAGCTAGCATCATCTGACGTGGTACAGTCATAAAACTTGTATTGCCAACCCATATAAAAGTTATTTCTCCTCATGCTTTTTTAATGGTGCTGACTGAAGTCATGCCATCCCTATTTCTTGAGACATTACAATGCTCTAAGTCATGCCCTCAGGGCTTCAAACTCCTTCTAGTGACTAGACCAGAGAGGTGGACAACTCAAGCTATAGAATAATCAGGTGCCAGTGCAAAGTCACAAGAGTCAATGCAAGGGGCTAACATAAAAGACTCCAGTTTTAACCCAGACTGAGCCATAAATGTAATTTGTGTCTCACTGCAGGTTAATAATCATCTTTGTAAGATACAATTGATCAACATAAGACAAATACTTAGACAGGGGAACTTCAAGAACAGATTATTTCCTGTAACTATCATCCTCATATCTGAGAACACCTCACCTGGTCCCATTATTGCTTTACAGAATACAGAATTAACCAGGCTGGAAAAGACCTTTGAGATCATTGAGTCCAACCTATCACCCAACACCATCTCATCAACTAAACCATGGCACCAAGTGCCTCAGCCAGGCTCTTTTAAAACACTTCCAGTGATGGTGACTCCTCCACCACCTCCCTGGGCAGCACATCCCAATGGCCAATCTCTCTTTCTGGGAAGAATTTCTTCCTCACCTCCAGCCTAAACCTCCCCTGGCACAGCTTGAGACTTTGTCCTCTTGTGCTAGTGCTGGTTGCCTGGGAGAAGAGACCAACTCCCACCTGGATGCAACCTTCCTTCAGGCAGTTGTAGAGAGCAAGAAGGTCTCCCCTGAGCTTCCTCTTCCCCAGGCTAAGCAACCCCAGCTCCCTCAGCCTCTCCTCACAGGGCTGTGCTCCAAACCCCTCCCCAGCTTTGCTGCCCTTCTCTGGACACCTTCCAGCAGCTCAACATCTTTCTTAAACTGAGGGGCCCAGAACTGGACAGAGGACTCAAGGTATGGCCTAACCAGTGCTGAGTACAGGACTTACTACAGGAATGTCCTAAATCTACCTAAACAGATAGGAGAGAGAAAAGTAAAGCAACTCCATGGGACAAAGCACTCTTAGCTGCTGCATTTAAATCCCAAGTAAGTCAGCCACAGCTTTTTCTTTAATTTCCACTGGGGTTAAATCACCACCAAGAATTTCAAACCCCACATTTCAACCAGGAATTGCTGTGTGCATATTTCAAAGCCCTGGTGAGCCGAAAGTGATCTGAATATCCTACCTTCGAGGGAGCTCAGTCTGCTACATTAATGTAGCCTAACCAGTTTGTCATCCAGAAAAAAAAATGACAAGATATTAAACCCATGCAAATGTTCAGCCTGGTTTGCATTTTTTTAAATGCAGATCATACTCCATTACCAGCCCTGTGGAAAGTATCCACCATTTCACATGCTGTTGAGTCATTCTTTGCTCCTTTGACAGCCACTTCTGAAGAGCTGCAAAGGCATACAGGCTACAGCAAAACGAATGTGTTCAAAACCTAAGGGCCAGATGATTGCTATTCTATTAAGCTGGAGTTTTACTAAAACCAGTCAAGAGCAACTCTTCCTTAAACAATGGCATGAGATTTAACACATCCAAGTGCCAGGTTCTACACATTGGCCACAACAACCCCATGCAGTGCCACAGGCTGGGGTCAGGGTGGCTGGAGAGTGGCCAGGCAGAGAGGGACCTGGGGGTGCTGGTTGATAATAGGCTGAACATGAGCCAGCAGTGTGCCCAGGCAGCCAGGAGAGCCAACGGCATCCTGGCCAGCACCAGGAACAGTGTGGCGAGCAGGAGCAGGGAATTCATTCTGCCCTGTACTCAGCACTGCTTAGGCCACACCTTGAGTCCTGTGTCCAGTTCTGGGCTCCGCAGTTTAAGAAAGATGTTGAGTTGCTGGAAGGTGTCCAGAGAAGGGCAACAAAGCTGGGGAGGGGTTTGGAGCACAGCCCTGTGAGGAGAGGCTGAGGGAGCTGGGGTTGCTTAGCCTGGAGAAGAGGAGGCTCAGAGGAGACCTTCTTGCTCTCTACAACTGCCTGAAGGAAGGTTGCATCCAGGTGGGAGTTGGTCTCTTCTCCCAGGCAACCAGCACCAGAACAACACACAGTCTCAAGCTGTGCCAGGGGAGGTTTAGGCTGGAGGTGAGGAAGAAATTCTTCTCAGAAAGAGAGATTGCCCATTGGAATGTGCTGCCCAGGGAGGTATGGAGTCACCATCACTGGAGGTGTTTAAGGAGAGATTTAATGGGGCACTTGTTGCCATGGTTTAGTTGATTAGATGGTGCTGGGTGATAGGTTGGACTCGATCTCAAAGGTCTTTTCCAACCTGGTTAATTCTATTCTAACATACTAAAAGCATGTTTATACCAAAGGTGAACTTCTATATTAAACAAGCCACAAATCAATAGTTTGCATACAACTTAAGATGACTCAGAAAGATGTTAAAGTTTTAAGTCTAGTAGCCAAGAACTCCACTTCATCTTTGACTCCCCCTCTGGCCTCACTTACTTGTCTGCTTGCATAACAAAAGGAAAGGAACAAAATGTATGTTTGGTATTCCCTCTGAACTAGTGAGCACCTATATTTACAAGCAGCAATTTCTTTTCATTGTCTCCCTAAAGGAACAAAGAAAAGCTACCTCCAGAAGTCACATCCACACTCAGCTGTTCTGTGACCTCCTGGGGTTTCTTGTGCTTTGCTGTAAGTACATGTTTTGAAATGACAAAGCTAAGTTGTGAATTCTGAGTTTCAGCACAAGAAGGAGGTGGACCTGATGGAGAGGGTCCAGAAAAGGGCCATAAAAATTATCATGGGGCTGGAACTCCTCTGCTACAAGGACAAGATGAGGGAGCTGGGGTTGTTCAGCCTGGAGAAGAGAAGGCTCCAGGGAGACCTAATAGCAGCCTGACAGTGCCTGAAGGGGGCTACAAGAAGGCTGCAGAGGGACTGTTTGCAAATGCCTGCAGTGATAGGATGGGGGGTAATGGTTTAGAATGAGAGAAGAGGAGATTTAGATTGGATGTGAGGAACAATTTCTTTACCATGAGTGTGGTAGAACATTGGAACTGGTTGCCCAGGGAGGTAGTTGAGGCTGAATCCCTGAAATCTTCAAGGTGTGGCTTGACAAGGTTGTGAGCAGCCTGATCTAGTGGAGGATGTCCCTGCTGACTGCAGGGGGGTTGGACTAGATGACCTTTGGGGGTCCCTTCCAACCCAGACCGTTCTGATTCCATGGAGTCCTAGAGACTAACAGAGACTACTAGATGGTAGAGTTGACTCTTAATCTACAGGGAGCAAACTCCTACTCCACAAAAATAATTAAGAGGAATGTATCTAAGTCACAAAGACACTAACAAACTAGACACTAATCTCTCAGAGTGTATCAGAATATTTGGATGCTTTTTACTGGTGTCAGAAACCAGCCATACAGGCTCAAGAAAATAAATGGACTAGCAGGGCCTCACTCTAACACAGTTACAATGATCTGTAACTGATGAGGACACACCGAAAAAGTTGGAGCTGTTCAGTCTGGAGAAGAGAAGGCTCCAAGGTGACCTAATTGTGGCCTTCTAGGATCTGAAGGGGGCCTACAGGAAGGCTGGGGAGGGACTTCTCAGGATCTCAGGGAGTGATAGGACTAGGGGGAATGGAATGAAGCTGGAGGTGGGGAGATTCAGGCTGGATGTGAGGAGGAGGTTCTTCACCATGAGAGTGGTGAAGCCCTGGAATGGGTTGTCCAGGGAGGTGGTTGAGGCCCCGTCCCTGGAGGTGGATGAGGCTCTGTCCAGCCTGATCTAGAGTGAGGTGTCCCTGCCCATGGCAGGGGGGTTGGAACTAGATGATCCTTGTGGTCCCTTCCAACCCTGACTGATACTACTACGATACTACTACTATCATATTCTTTCCATATATGACCAACACCAGGCAACGTGCATTCCATCTCTTTAAATGAAGCAAGCTGATTAGCTCAAGTAATGGCCCACAAAGACAAACAATCCAAGAGGAAGCTTGTAAACATCCTAGAACTTCTATAAATTACCAAGAGAGGCTTTCCAAGTGTGGATTCCATATGGCCAAATGTTTGTCCTTCCCCTCCTCCAAAATACACAGGCTAGTGGCAAGGTAGAAATTGGAACTGAAAGACTTTACAATCCTGGGGGAAAAAAAATAAAGGTAAGCAAACTTAGGAAATTACTGGCTGGCTTCTGTAAGAAAGGAACTGCAAGACACAAAAGTAAGTGTTCTTAAACAGCCTGCATGCCCAGCATAGAATTGCTTGTGAAAAGGAGACCCAAAAGCAAACTGTATGAACAAAAACCACTTGCTGGCCAGCACAGAAAAGAAAACCTCATAAGTATAGCTAAGAACTTTTCCACAGATGAATTGCAGGCAAGCAGCAAATTCAATGAAAGTCACACTTCTGAGTGTACCTTATGGTTATGCCTCAAGGAAAAGGAATTGTTTCCACAGCAGCACAGTTTCACTGGCTATTTAACCAGACTTAATTTTGGTTCACCTTACATGGAGTTGGGAGTATGTTAACTTCTTGCACTGAAATCCAATTCAAAACAAGTTTATTATTGAGAGTAGCCCTGCAGGGAAGGACCTGGGGTGGATGAAAAGCTGCATTCCATTCTGGGCTGCAGCAAAAGCAGTGTGACCAGCAGGTCAAGGGAAGTGATCCTGCTCCTCAGTTCCGTTCACATGAGATCCCACCTGGAATCGTGACTACAGCTCTGGGGCCTCCAGCGTATGAGTCATAGAATGACTTAGCTTGGAAGGGACCTCCAAAGGTCATCTAGTCCAACCCCCAATGACACAGACCTGTTGGAGCAAGTTCTGAGAAGGGCCACAAAGATGATCAGAGGGCTGGAACACCTACCCTATGGGAACATGCTGAGACAGCTGGAGATGTTCAGCCTGCAGAAGAGAAGGCTCCAGGGAGACCTACTAGCAGCCTTCCGGTAGCTAAATGAGGCCTACAGGAAAGATAGGGAGACAAAGTGAAGCAGAGAATGTAGTGACAGAACAAGGGGTAACAGTTTTAAATGGAAAGAGGGTAGATTTAGATTAGATACTAGGAAGGAGTTCTTCAGTGTGAGGATGGCAAGACACTGGAACAGGCTGCCTAGAGAGACTGCAGATGCTCCATTCCTTCAAGGCCAAGTTAAACTGTGCTTTGAGCAAGCTGGTCTAGTGGAAGGTGTTCCTGCCCAGGGCCTGCAAATTGAAACCAGATGCTCTTTAAGATCCCCTTCAATTCCAACCATTTTATGCTTCTATGATTTATCACTGATGTAGGTTTAACAGAACTGGTTTATGCAGAGACACAAGACAAAGTGAATCTACTTAAAAACCTTTTTATGTAAAGTCTCTCACAATTCAAAGTGTTTCATACAGACATTTAACTTGGGTGCTTCTCCTGTACTTAACAGATATGACTGTAATTACACCACAAGTTTTATGCTACTTCAAAACTTCATAGACACAAAAATATCACATGCAATCTCTAAGGGAAGATAATGAAAGGGAAGCATCTGAAATTTACCACACAAGATAGCCAAGTCAGGAGGAAATAAAAAAAGACCTGTGATGCTGGCACTGCTCCTCGAGTCTACAGCATGACTAGAACCAGGTTTAAAGGGCAGGGGAAAAAAAAAGTTTAGCTTTCAGTGCTGGACTTTAACCCCTATCAACTCCTGACAGCAAGACTGTTAGTGACTCATGTTCACGGCCCTTTGTAGGAATTCTGCACCATCCTGCAATCTTAAATGCAGGTCAAGGGAGGTGATTCTCCCCCTCTGCTCCATTCTGCTGAGACCATACCTGGAGTACTGTGTCCAGTTCTGGAGTCCCTAGTACAGGAAGGATGTGGAGGTGCTGGAGCATGTCCAGAGAAGGGCCATGAGGATGAGCAGAGGGCTGGAGCTGCTCTGCTATGAGGACAGACTGAGGGAGTTGGGGTTGTTCAGTCTGAAGAAGAGAAAGCTCCAAGGAGACCTAGTTGTGGCCTTCCAGTATCTGAAGGGGGCTACAAGAAAGCTGGGGAGGGACTTTTTTGGGTGTCAGGTAATGACAGGACTAGGGGGAATGGAACAATACTGGAAGTGGGTAGATTGAGATTGGATGTTAGGAAGAAGTTCTTCCCCATGAGGGTGGCAAGAGACTGGCACAGGTTGCCCAGGGAGGTGGTGGAAGCCTCATCCCTGGAGGCTGGATGTGGCTGTGAGCAACCTGCTGTAGTGTGAGGTGTCCCAGCCTGTGGGAGGGGTGTTGGAACTGGCTGATCCTTGAGGTCCCTTCCAACCCTAACAATTCTATGATTCTAAGTTAAGAACTATCAACACCAGGAGAACACCAAAACCAAAGGATCAACTTATGGATTAATTCATTTATGGATTAACTCAATTCTATGAGTCTATGATAATACTTCTGTTTTACTGAGGTAACCTAAATGTTACAGATCAGAAATGTGTAGGGTTTGGGGTTTGGCAGTTTGGTTTTTTTTTTCCATTGGGACTCCTGTCATTGCATTGCAATTAATCTACGGAGAAAAAATCAGGAACTCCTAAACACACACATGTATACACAATGTCCTTCCACCTCCTTAAAAACCAGAGTTCTCCCCTTCCCATCACAGTCTAAATGATCATTGACATCATTTGGGGAGGAAAACCAGCAGTCCCTTCTCTTCTTAACATACTTCTTGGTTTGAATTGTTATTATTTTGCTCCCCTTTTGCCCAAGTTAAAAAAACAAATGTCTGGGATGTAAAAAAAATAATAAAAAATGTTTAATTGTTCCTCATGAAAGATTTGTATAAATAAAGAATGCTACAGAAAAAGCAACCAGGAACAATCAGGGGATGCCTATTCGAACCAACACGACAGTGGATTTTCCCTAATTTTTGCCTCCAGACAACAATAGTCAAACCAAAAGCCTGAACTTAAACACACTTCTATCCAGTGAAGAATTCAACATCTCTGCCTCCAACACCAATTCATCTATTTCTGAAATTCCAGACATCACTAGAGACTGCCAGTCAAAGGCTGTGCAGATCAAGGGTTCTCTTGATTTGTGTCTGTACACACAGCAGCTATAGCACCCCTGCTTCGCTCAAACCAGGAGGAATCAATTATGTCTCACCGTCATGTTATCCAAATACAGCTTCCAAAACTGAGATTGAACACTTTGGTATGACCTTGGCACTTTTGTACAGATTTACGGTGGAAAGTAAAGAGGAAAGAAAGGGGAGGTGGGGGGGGGGGGAAGAGGATAGAGTAAAAAAAGGAAAAGAGGAAAAAAAGAAAAAGAAAGAGGGAAAAAAGGAAAAGAGGGGAAAAAGGAAAAGAGGGAAAAAAGGAAAAGAGGGAAAAAAGGAAAAGAGGGAAAAAAGGAAAAGAGGGAAAAAAGGAAAAGCGGGAAAAAAGGAAAAGAGGAAAAAAAGGAAAAGAGGAAAAAAAGGAAAAGAGGGAAAAAAGGAAAAGAGGGAAAAAAGGAAAAGAGGGAAAAAAGGAAAAGGGGAAAAAAAGGAAAAGAGGAAAAAAGGAAGAGAAAAAAGAAAAGAGGAAACAAGAAAAGAGGAAACAAGAAAAAGAGGAAACGAGAAAAAGAGGAAACGAGAAAAAGAGGAAACGAGAAAAGAGAAAAAAATGAAAAGAGGAAAAAAATGAAAAGAGGAAAAAATGAAAAGAGGAAAAAATGAAAAGAGGAAAAAATGAAAAGAGGAAAAGCAATGAAACGAGGAAAAAGGAAAAGAGGAAACAAGAAAAGAGGAAACAAGAAAAGAGAAAAAAATGAAAAGAGGAAAAAATGAAAAGAGGAAAAAATGAAAAGAGGAAAAAAATGAAAAGAGGAAAAAATGAAAAGAGGAAAAAATGAAAAGAGGAAAAAATGAAAAGAAAAAAGAAAAGAGGAAAAAAGAGGGGAAAAGAAAAGAGGGGAAAAGAAAAGAGGAAAAGCAATGAAACGAGGAAAAAAGAAAAGAGGAAACAAGAAAAGAGGAAACAAGAAAAGAGGAAAAAATGAAAAGAGGAAAAAAATGAAAAGAGGAAAAAATGAAAAGAGGAAAAAATGAAAAGAGGAAAAGCAATGAAACGAGGAAAAAAGAAAAGAGGAAACAAGAAAAGAGGAAAAAATGAAAAGAGGAAAAAAATGAAAAGAGGAAAAAATGAAAAGAGGAAAAAATGAAAAGAGGAAAAGCAATGAAACGAGGAAAAAAGAAAAGAGGAAACAAGAAAAGAGGAAACAAGAAAAGAGAAAAAAATGAAAAGAGGAAAAAATGAAAAGAGGAAAAAATGAAAAGAGGAAAAAAGAAAAGAGGAAAAAAGAAAAGAAAAAAGAAAAGAGGATAAAAGAAAAGAGGGGAAAAGAAAAGAGGGGAAAAAAGAAAAGGGAAAAAAGAAAAGAGGGGGGGAAAAAAAGAGGGGAAAAAGAAAAGAGAAAAGGAAAAGCATCTAATTGATGAATTCATCTTATTTAAGAGGTGAGCTTCCAGGATAAACTGCCTGAAGTAGTGTAATGAAAAAATATCCATCTGGGAGGGGAGGAACCCCTTTCATCCTGAGGATTTTATAAATAGACAGTGAGGATAACATAAAAATAATCTAAAAATCCCACACACAGGCCAAGAGTGAGGTGATCTGAATATAAACCTGTAAAAAAAAACCACAACAGTAGTAAAATATTTATCTTGGTGCCCTCTATAGCACACATTATTATGTTATCATCACCCTTTCCCGAATCTAGCTGTTCAGATTCTGACCACGGCTAGAGGGACACTCAGGAACTTGAAGATAAATGAAATGGAGATGAGCAGTTAACAGCAACTTCAGTCCCACAGCAAACAGCCTTCCCTGGGGGTCAAACCAGCCCCTACACCAACTTCAGTCCTACAGCAAACAGCTTTACCTGCGGGTAAAATCAGCCCCTACGCCAACTTCAGTCCCACAGCAAACAGCCTTCCGCCCCTATACCAACTTTCCTATAGCAAACAGCCTTACCTGGGGGTCAAACCAGCCCCTACACCAACTTCAGTCCTACAGCAAACAGCCTTACCTGGGGGTAATATCAGCCCCTACACCAACTTCAGTCCCACAGCAAACAGCCTTCCCTGGGGGTCAAACCAGCCCCTACACCAACTTCAGTCCTACAGCAAACAGCCTTACCTGGGGGTAATATCAGCCCCTACACCAACTTCAGTCCCACAGCAAACAGCCTTACCTGGGGGTCAAACCAGCCCCTACACCAACTTCAGTCCTACAGCAAACAGCCTTACCTGGGGGTCAAACCAGCCCCTACACCAACTTCAGTCCCACAGCAAACAGCCTTACCTGGGGGTCAAACCAGCCCCTACACCAACTTCAGTCCTACAGCAAACAGCTTTACCTGTGGGTAAAATCAGCCCCTACACCAACTTCAGTCCCACCAAACAGCCTTCCCTGGGGGTCACACCAGCCCCTACACCAACTTCAGTCCTACAGCAAACAGCCTTCCCTGAGGGTCAAACCAGCCCCTACTTTTCATAGCACAACTCTTCACAGACATTTTCCATGTGGAAGCTCCTTCACCTGGGGAAGCTATCACAAAATGGTGATTGGGCTAAGTTCCAAAAGGGTGCTCTGACTCTGAAAATGTCATGGTATTTCTTTTTTTCTTGTTTTATTGATTTATCTTAGTGCCATCTTTCAACAGGCCATCCAACCTTTAAGGCATGGTCTTAAAGAAAATCAAGAGCATGCACAAGGGAAATTAGTGTGGCGTGACAACACCGTAACTGCATTCCCCAGACAGAAAGGCCCTGAAACATTTCACTGATAGAGACCTTTTCCAAGTAATTTATCAAGCAGAACACCATCAGCTCCACAGAGGAGTCATTCCTGCTCAGGGTAAGAAACTGTAAAATCCCTGCAGATTTCACAAGGGGGGGGAGGGAATCGCAGAATGGTCTGGGTTGGAAGGGACCTCCAAAGGTCATCTAGTCCAGTCCCCTCTGCAGTAAGCAGGGGCATCCCCATCTAGATCAGACTGCCCGAAGTCGAGCCACACCTCTTGAAGGAAATGACTGAAAAGAATAGGATGGAAATGGACTCTTGCTCATAGTATCATAGAATGATTTGGTTGGAAGGGACCGTCAAAAGTCATCTAGTCCAGGCCCCCTGCAGTCAGCAGGGACATCCTCCATTAGATCAGGCTGCCCAGAGCCTTGTCGAGCCTGACCTTGAACGTATCCTGGGATAGGGCCCACACGACCTTCCCAGGCAACCTGTTTCAGTGTTGGATTACCCTCATGGTAAAGAACTTGTTCCTGACATCCAATCTAAATATCCTCCTCTCCACTTTGAAGCCATTGCCCCATGATTTATCACTGCAGGCCTTTGCAAACAGTCCCTCTGCAGCCTTCTTGTAGCCCCTTTCAGGTACTGGAAGGCTGCTATTAGGTCTCTCTGAAGCCTTCTCTTGTCCCAACCCACCATCATGATTATTCACACTCCTCATCTACCACAAGTATTTTTGTGTTCATTACTTCTAAAACCACCACGTCTGTAATTTTTAAGGCCTCAGTGACATGCAACTTCAAGAGTGAAAGGGTACTTGGAAACGAACAACACAGAAAAGAACCCCATGACTTGCTAACTTAATGCATCACCAGCAAGGTACAACTTCCCTGTCCTCTGCTTAGTCCTCTCATAGAAAGAGACAGCAGGTCACAGACCTCCTCTACAGTTTGATGCTGCAGCTTTAATGCCATGTTATAATTGAGAGTACCAAAATGCTACCTTTCAGTGTTTCAGGATGGAAAACGATCAGGTCCTGCCCGCCTCAGTACCATTAAGCACAAAGATGCCAGATGATCCCCATCACATGAGCAACAACTCTTAGCACTCCTAAAAGAGGTGTCATGGGTCTGTGGAGCCTGCTCGTGCAATGAAGAGCAGCAATGCTGGTTCTGACTCACGAAAACAGCCAAGCTGAAGACATCCTAACATGCAGCTTGGGTTCAGAAATAGATAGAGGGACTTACAAAGTGATGTAATTCCCAAAACACAACCTGCTCTGTTTGACAGAGGGCAAAGTAAGATGAAAAAAGAATCACACACTTCCATAAAAACAAGAAAAAAAAGGCAAATATCTCCCTGAACTTCAGACTTCAGCAGCATCAGTGCAACACAAGAGCATAACGAGGGCAGATGTTGAGAGTTTTACTTTCCCATCAGCAAAACTAGCTCGATCAGAAGGCAGAGAACGCAGCGGTGGCTGTTTACTGGGCTGTCAAGGTTACTCCTCAAACACTGTCTTGGAAGGAGACCACTAGATCCGCTTAACGCTTGCTGGCCAGTTTCGTGCTGCTCTTCACCAGCCTGAGAATCTCCCCCGGAGGAGCGCCGGGGGCACAGACACAGCGCACAGCCTTTCCGGGCCACTGGCAGAGCAAAGCCTCCTGCTAGGGAAAAGACGGGGGACCTGCAGGAGCGAAACGCACCCCGCCGCCCCCTCCCACAGCCTCCGACGGCGAGGAAAGAAGGGCTGCGCAACCAGGCGCACTCCCCGTCTCACCTTAGTCGCCCGGCGCACGGCGCTCCGCGGTCGCAGAGCTCCGTGGGCTCCGGCGGAGGCCGTTCGCGCCCCGCGGCGGGGAAACAGCTGCCTCCTCTCGAGGGCGCAGTCCCAGCTGCCTCGCTCCGACACCCCCGGGGCGCCCACGGCGCTCACGGAGCTAGGATCGAGGCGACACAGTGGAGTTAATCGTGAACGCGCTGCCCGGCTTCCTTAGGGAACTCCTCCCGCGGATGCCGTGGCAGCCACTAGCCCCCACGAGGCGACCACGAAAAGATCCCGGTAGGTGCAGCCCCCCCTCTCCGCATCCACCCCACACAGCGTCCGCGACCCGCAGCACAGCAGCTGCCGTCACCTACCTTCCCGCCGTGCCGGCTGTAATCTTTCTCCTCTCCGCAGCGGCGCGGACGGTGCGCGGATCCCCGCGCGGAGCGGAGTACCCGTGCCGTGCCCCACGGCGGCGGCCGCCGCGCTGCCAGCGCCGAGGCGTGAGGGCGGCCCCACGTGCGCCGGCTGCGCCAATCGGGGCCGCCCGCCGGCCGCCCCCCGCCTCCGCCGCCGCCACCGTCCCGGGCCGCCCGCGAACCAGCGGCCGGGGCGGGGGGCCGGCGAGAAGCGGCGGTGGCCAGGGCAGGAGGAAATAAGTTTGGTATCGTTAGGAAGAGAACAAAGAAATCAAAACCGCTGTCGATCGCGGGCCGGACGCCGGTTCCGCGCCCACGGAGCCGCCGCGTAGCCGGACGGGTGGCGGCGGCGGCAGCAGCTGCAGCGCCGCACCGCGGAGGCAGGCCGCGTATCCGCGCAGAGGCGGCGGCCGAGGGAGGCTCCCGGAGGCTGGGTTCCACCGCGGCGGGAGCCCCGTGCAGCTGGAAGGGATGCTGGACGGGGGCGAGGTAGCGGGTCCTAGGAGTTGCGGGAGACAAAGCTCCGAAGTGAATTCGTCAAGCATCCTTTTAGCTCTCCCATGAGTTTTGCGAGGCTGAATGTGCGGCGGAAAGCAAAAACGCCTTCACACCTTCTGACAGCGCTCTGTGCGGTTAGGTCTGGCTCTTCCAAACTGCCCGCGGATGAAGCGGCGCTGAAGAAGGGCCGGAGAGCCTCGGGTCGGTCAGTTGCGGGAACGGCTGCTTAAGTCCGTAGGGAGCTTCCTGAAGGCATTACGTTCTGCTAAAGCTTCAGACTTAAAATAAACAGTAACAGAGGGCTGTTGATCCGCTCTCAGAGGGCAAAACAACACAAATTCTTCTGCTGTACTTTCCATTTTGGGTGCAAGTGAGATGTCCAGCTTCTGTTCCACATTGCTAGCATTGCTGTGTGCTCGCCATGGCAGTACTAGGAGTGCAATCCTTGAAAACAATGAGCTGGTTGGTAGGAAAATAAACATTCCTAGCATAGCAAAATATTTTTGTACTTTATTTTCCAGTGTTTAATTGATAACACCGCATTTTTCCACGAATTGTAGTTAGTAAATTTCCGTTAGGTGATAACGACCTAAATCGGTCGCTGTCTTGGTGCGCCTGTATTTTGATCCCCACGTCTGATCCAGGGGTTGTTGATGTTACACATTGGTAGCTGATCACTACTGCCTCGGCTTTTCAGCACGTTGCACTCAGTTGTCTTGCAGTGCTTTTAGACCTCCCTTCAAAACGCTCTGAGATCCTTTCCATGGCTCCAGTTAATTCCGACACAGTTGGCATCGCTGGCGTGGAAACTGCCCAATCGACTTTTGTTGTAAGCAGCAGCCTCCCCCCAAAAAATGCCTTATTGCCTCCCTATCTTCTATAGAAAGAAGTTCAGCCCTTGGTGGCTTTCAGTTTTCCCTGTGTTAAAAATAAATCTGCAGAGGACTGTGTGAGCCTGGCTGCCGGTAGACTTAAATGTCTCCGGCAGCCATGGACGGCTGCACAGATAGCAGGGAAAACAGGCCACGGTTCTGCAAAGCAAACTTGGAAACAAGGTTACTTTCTTTTTACTGTTCTTTCCTGATGAATTTGAGCTGTTGAGACCTTCAAAGAGTTCATAGCAACCTCTCTTAAGAAGATAAACTTGGGAACATCCAGATAGGTGATCCGGTTTTATCTGCTATCTAAATACCAAGCCTTTGAAAATGTCATTTTCTGGCTCCTCTGCAACCATGCAGGCTAGTAATGCTGAAGCTGAGATGGTCATTTCATTGCCTCGTGCCAGAAACCAAGAAGAAAAATGCTGAATGTGCATTCAAGAACACTGAAAATGACATTTTTTTTTGTTTAGCCTTTCAAGCTTTTATCTCTTTTTTTGTGTTTTGGTGGGGCTTTTCTCTGTTATTATTATTTTGTTATTATTATTTCCCCCTGTAATTCTTAGCCGGCACTGTATTTAGGCTGGATGTTAGGAAGAAGTTCTATACAGAGAGAGTGATTGCCCATTGGAATGGGCTGCCTGGGAAGGTGGTGGAGTCACCATCATTGGAGGTGTTCAGGAGGAGACTTGCTGGGGTGCTTGGTGCCATGGGTTAGTTGTTTAGGTGGGTTGGATTGGTTGATGGGTTGGACACGATGATCTTGGAGGTCTCTTCCAACCTATTCTATTCTATTCCTATTCCATTCCATTCTATTCTATTCTATTCTATTCTATTCTATTCTATTCTATTCTATTCTATTCTATTCTATTCTATTCTATTCTATTCTATTCTATTCTATTTCAGATAAGAGTAGAACTTAATTTTTGCACCTACTCCAGACCTGTCAAACGCCTCATAGTTTTGCTCTCATCATCTTTTCACAGAATCACACAATTTCAGGGGCTGGAAGGGACCTCAAAAGCTCATCCAGTCCAACCCTCCTGGCAGAGCAGGAATACCTACACCAGAGTACACAGGAACACATCCAGGCAGGTTTTGAGTATCTCCAGAGAGAGAGACTCCATGACCCCCCCCCGGGCAGCCTGTTCCAGGGCTCTGTCACCCTCACAGGGAAAAAAAATTTCCTCATATTTATGTGAAACTTCCTATGCCTCAACTACCGCTCATTACCCCTTGTGCTGTCACTGGGCACCACCAGGCAGAGCCTGGCTCCATCCTCTATATACTCACCCTTTATATATTTATAAACATTGATGAGGTCACCTCTCAGTCTCCTCTCCTCTAAGCTCAAGAGCCCCAGCTCCCTCATTCTCTCCTCATATGGAAGGTGTTCCACTCCCTTAATCATCCTGGTGGAGATAGCATTTAATTCCTGTAAACTGTTGCTGCTAGATATGCTAAATTATATTCATGGGCTTTGGGTTAGTCTTAAGCACATAGCCTGTCATTTACAATGACTTGCCCTGTTCTTGTCAAATGTCTTTTTCAGTGTCAGTAGGACTTGTCAGGGTGAGTGGCACGCTTGGGCTTAGCCCTCGCTCTCCCACAACTGGATAAATGTCTTAGTTAGACAGGTTTGGCACGGCAAAACCATCCAGCAGACTTCAGTCTTCATGCCAGACAGGTCTAGTCAAGCAAGCAGGTTTACATATGCAAGTAGCCCTAAACAACACAAACAAGACCTATCAGTCAGCCCATATAAAATTATCTGAGCTTCTAGGGTTTTTGACAAGTAATATCTGGTGGATACATTTGGAGAGATCACTGCTGACAGCAGCATGCCAGACTCCTTCACAGAGCTTAGTGTCTCCGTGGTAGAACAGGACGTCTGTTTGTGTATCTGCTATCCCAAGTCATAGCTGTTTATCTCAGTGCAAACCAGCCTCACCTCTAACCTAAACATTCCTTGCAGCAATCTGCTGGCCAGGAGGCAGAGCTTCAACCTGAGAAGCGATAATGTCTTAAACCATTCTAATAAGCACATCTCTGAGAGTCACTGCCCGCAGGGTCGAGAGCCGAGGAGCAAACTAAGCTTGCCTGTGTGTTCTGTAATCTTGTGGGAACAGGAAAGAGGCCCAGATTCAGAAAGGTTCACTTTCCATCCATCTCAGCAAAAGAGAGGTGAAATGCAGCTATTGGTGGTTGTCTGGGTCTAAGACTCGCCTGAGTATTCCAAAGCGAAACTTAGCCTTTGCTCCAGGAGCACATGGGGCTGTGGAAATGGCTTCTGTGCAAGATACTTCAAATTCTATTTCAGATAATAAACTGCTTCTGAGAAGTATCACCTTAGAATGTAGGCCAAAGCCATACCAGGCAGGCCTGGAGAGCAGGAAATCTGTTACAGCTATGCAGTTGAACCACCGGAGTGCCTGGGAGTGTCACTGATAAACAGCTTGATAATGGCCTAAGGAGCAGGATGTCTGCCTTTCATAGCTGCTCTGAGTCTGCAGGACACCTGAAGTGGCTGGAAACCAAACACAGTGTTTAAAGGTATGTTGCATGAACAAACTGCATGAGGCTGCCAGTGACAAGCGCTGGCATTCATGCTTAGTGCATAAGGAAAGCCATTAACTAATTTAAATGCTTTACAGGTGCAAGACACTGATGATGACTTGTAAGAATGTGCATCCATGGCACAATGAAGTGATGAACTATGTGGAGAGGCTGCAGTGCTACAGGAGCCAGAACTGTGTTCTGCTGGCACCTGCATTTGATAGTCTTCTTGCCAATTGTTTTAGCTGTCAGATCAGAGAACCCCACATGTCAAACCAAGTCTGTGATTAAAAGTAATTGGGTGAGTCAGGGGACTCAGTGGATGGCTGGGGCAGGCTCCAGAGCAGCTGGTGTTCCTGTTGCCTAGTGGGAAAGCAGCCAGCCCCAAGAGTCAAAAGGTGGGGTGTATGGAGAGCTGAGAGCAGGAGGGGTGGAACCTTTTGCAATGCAGGTAAAAGCGGAAGCTACTCATCAGTGGTGAGCCAGTGTGCGTGCTCCAATCCTGCAGCAGGTCCCCAGGGCGTCATCTGAAAGGACCACAGCTCTCCTCTTTGCTTCAGAATGGAATAAGCAGTGTTGCTTTTTCTGACAATGAAAGAATGTGTGCATGTGTACAAAAGGGACAGATCTGCATCTGTACCTTTTTAAAGGCACAAACAAATATTCAGCATAAGAGTATACTTCCCACATCACCCTTGCTGAGTTATCTTTACCTCTGGATCCATTCAATATTCAATATTCAGAAGTATACTTCCCACATCACCCTTGCTGAGTTATCTTTTCTTCTGGATTCATTCAATATTAGCAAGTGTTGCTAAGCAAAAAGAAATCCAGGGTACAGCCCAGTTTGGTCCACAGAATTAATATGGTTCACTAATGCTTGCAAGAGAAGCAGTGTGCATCTATGCACTGCAACATTAATATGTCTGTAGTAATAGATGCAGAGTTCTTGTGATAATAAGGACCTTAGAGCTACCTTCCAATACCTGACAGAATCCCACAGGAAGGGTGAAGAAAGACTTTTCATCAGGGTGTCTAGCAACAGGACAAGGGGGAAGAGTTTGAAGCTGAGGGAGAGTAGGTTTAGACTGGATCTTAGGAAGAAGTTCTTCAGCACAAGGGTAGTGAGACTCAGGAATATGCTGGCCAGAGAACTTGTGGCTGCCTGCTCCCTGGGGGTTTTCAAGGCTGTGTTGGGTGAGGCCTTGAGCAGATGAGTCTACTTGAGAGGCATCCCTGCCCATGGTGGAGAGTGATCTCTAAGGTTCCTTCCAACCTAACACCATTCTATGATTTAAGAAATTGCTGCCACCCCTTTGTTACCACCTGGGGTACTGTGTCCAGCTCTGGAACTCTCTGCACAGGAAAGACATGGACGTGATGGGGTGGGTCCAGAGAGAGGAATGCCACAAAAATATCAGGGGCTGGAACACCTCTGCTACAAGGACAGGCTGAGGGAGCTGGGGTTATTCAGCCTAGAGAAGAGAAGGCTGCAGGGAGATCTAATAGCATCCTTCCAATACCTGAAGGGGGTACAAGAAGGCTGTAGAGGGACTGTTTACAAAGGGCTGCGGTGATATGACGAGGGACAGTGGTTTGAAATGGGAGGAGATTTCGACTGGATGTTAGGAACAAGTTCTGCACCATGGAATCATGGAAGATTGCAACACGTTGCACAGGGAGGTGGCTGAGGCCCCATCCCTGCAGATATTCAAGGCCAGGCTTGATCTAGTGTAGGATGTCCCTGCTGACTGCGGGCGGGGGGGGGAGTGGGGTGGTGGTGGTGGACTAAATGACCTTTGGATGCCTCTTCCAACCCAAACCATTTTATTATTACTGTGTGCTTGCAGGACTTGGAAAACCCTAGCTCTTCATTAGATCTGGTTGGCTAAGCCACTAATTACAGGTTTCTCTTGAGCAGCAGATACAATCTATGCATAATGTTTATGATTACCAGCAGAGTAAGAGATGTCACATGCTGCCTGGGCTAACAAAATGTGCATGGCATGACCACAGAAACTGTGGTGTGATTCATAACATGGTATGGGGAATGAAGCCTAAAATTATATATCATTTACACATCGTGCCTGTCTGTTTATCATCACTAAAGGGGGGAGTTTCATAGCTATAGGAAAATTACTCTTCAAGATTGTGGGGCTGTGTATGAAATTCAAGGACTTTAGAAAGGCTTAAAACGTTCCTTCATAGCAGTTTATCTACAAGTGTTTACAGCTGAGGGTCTGTTATGGTTTTTTTTTTCTTGTGCTTTGGAGTCAAGAGTACTTAGAAAGTTTACAGCAATTCCTTGGAAAACACCCTTCATGGAAAAGTGGAGAGAAAACAGACAGCACTAGATAATTCACTGTGATGCCTCTATGTGATGAAGAGGTTATTAATTGATGAATATAAAATTCCATTGATGGAAATTAATTTTTAATGAATAAGTAAAATTATTAATAACCAATTGATCTCTAGTTTATATACATATTAATCAACATTAATCACTATTTTATATGAAAATTATAGTGCACGATTGTGAGATATATCCTGCAGCTGGTCTCATTTAACAATTTTGCCCCCGATTAGAATATACACAGAATTAATTTCGATTGAAGAACGACGGATGCAATTCCGCCGCTTGTCCGCCAGATGGCGACACGACAAGACGCTGCGGCTTAGCTATCTACAGAGAGTGGCGATGAGCTTGAGCTGGCAATGTCACCCGAGCTAGGCGCGGGAGGCTTTGAACTCAATGTTAGTGGATGCTGCACACGTGCAGAGATTGGATCCATGGCCAGCGTTAACAGGATGAGCTTCAACAAGGCCGAGTGCCAGGTCCTGCACTTGGGTCACAACAACCCCAGGCTATGCTACAGGCTTGGGGAAGTGTTGTTGGAGAGCTGCTGGCAGAGAGAACAGAACAGAACAGAACAGAACAGAATAGACCAGACTAGACCAGACCAGACCAGGTTGGAAGAGACCTTCAAGATCATCCTGTCTAACCCATCATCCAACACCACCCAATCAACTAATCCATGCAACCAAGCACCCTATCAAGTCTCCTCCTAAACACCTCCAGTGATGGTGATTTCACCACCTCCCTGGGCAGCACATTCCAATGGGCAATCACTCTCTCTGTGAAGAATCTCTTCCTAACATCCAGTCTGAACCTCTCCTGGCACAGCTTGAGCCCATGTCCTCTTGTTCTGGTGCTGGTTGCCTGGGAGAAGAGACCAGCCCCCTCCTGTCTACAACCTCCCTTCAGGTAGTTGTAGAGAGCTTCCCCTGAGCTTCCTCTTCTCCAGGCTAAACAACCCCAACTCCCTCAGCCTCTCTTCATAGGGCTTGTGTTCCAAACCCCTCACCAACTCTGTTGCCCTTCTCTGCAAGTGACCTGGGAGCTCTATTTGACAAGCAGCAGTGTGCCCAGGTGGCCAACACAGCCTATGGCATCCTGGCTTGGATCAGAAATGCTGTGTCCAGCAGGAGCAGGGAGATGATTGTCCCCTTGTACTCAGCTCTGATGAGGCCGCACCTCGAGTACTGTGTCCAGTTTTGGGCACCTCAATACATGAGAGATGTGGAGGTGCTGGAGCCAGTGCAGAGGAGGGCAAGAAAGCTGATGAAGAGAGACTGAAGGAGCTGGGGATGGTTAGTGTGGAAAAGAGGAGGCTGAAGGGAGATCTCACTGCTGTCTGCAACTACATGAAAGGAGATTGTGGAGAGGTTGCTGCTGGTCTCTTCTTCCAGGTATTTATTGATAGAACAAGAGGGAATGGCCACAAGCTGTGTCTGGGCAGGTTTAGACTGGACATTAGGAAACATTTTGTCATGGCAAGAGTGGTCAGGCCTTGGAATGTGCTGCCCAGGGAGGTGGTTGAGTCCCCAAGCCTGGCTGTATTTCAAGGTGGTTTGGATGTGGTGCTTGGGGATATGATTTAGGGGTGACCCTTGTAGAGTAAGGTTCTGGGTTGGGCTTGGTGATCCTGAGGGTCTTTTCCAACCTGAATGTTGCTGTCATTCTGTGATTGAAAGCAGATGTTTGAACACTGTAGTCTTTTTACCAATATTGTAATGCTGGCTTCACAATTATTTATGAAGTTTTCTGAAGCTCCTCAAAGTGACTTCTCTTTTTTGCATATGAAACTTAAAAAATGAAAAGCAAGCTACTTTGCCCTGTCAGTTGGTTGTGAAAGGGCTGAATGCTGTTCCTTATTTGTCCAGTTGCCTGGCTCCATAGGTGGTTGCAGGTGCAAACATACATACAGACACATATACACACTCTAAATTCCAATTTTGTGGTGAAAGGGTGAAAAAACCTCAGTTTGTTAGCCAGGCTTTTACATTCAGTTTGAAGAAGAGTGTAGTCCTCTGAGAGAGGCAGGGCTATGAATAGAAATCCTTACAGCAAATTGCCCATTTGATGGAATCAATATTTTATAAGCCATTGTTGCTGTAAATGAAAGCCTCTCATGCTTCATGTCCAGTTACAACTCAGAAATAGGACACTGCTCTCTGCTTCCTCAAGTTGTGAGAATAACAGCCTAGCTGATAAAGTAGAGCTTTGGATGAGAGCTGTGGAAAGCACATTCCAGATTGGTGGAGCATGTCCAGAGAAGAGCCACGAGGATGAGCAGAGGGCTGGAGCTGCTCTGCTATGGAGACAGACTGAGGAAGTTTGGGTTGTTCAGTCTGGAGAAGAGAAGGCTCTGAGGAGACCTTATTGTGGCCTTCCAGTGTCTGAGGAGGGCTACAAGAAAGCTGGGGAGGGACTTTTTAGGTTGTGATAGGACTAGGGGGAATGGATCCAAGGTACAGGAGGGGAGATTGAGGTTAGATGTTGGGAAGAAGTTCTTCTCCATGAGGACGGTGAGACACTGGCACAGGTCACTCAGGGAGGTGGTAGAAGCCTCATCCCTGGAGGTTTATAAGGCCAGGCTGGATGTGGCTCTGGGCAACTTGTTTATGTTTAATTGGAAAGTGTCCCTGCCTGTGGAAGGGGGGGTGGAACTAGATGATCATTGAGGTGTCTTGCAACCCTGACAATTCTGTGACTTTCAAAACTCCCTTGGATGTGTTCCTATGTGGACTTCCCTAGGTTTCTCCTGCTTTGGCAGGGGGGCTGGACTTGATGATCTCTGGAAGCCTCTCCCAACCCCTACCACTGTCTCCCTCCCAGCCCACATTCTGTGAGTCTGTGATGTTTTAAACCTGCATCTCTCTGGCAAACAGTTAGGAAATTCTATCCTTTATAAAGACTTTAGTGTTCAGATAAGCAGTGCTTCAATCAGCTGTCATTGACACCATCTTGGGCAAGTGGAAGGAGTTTTGGATGTGTGTTTTATTTGCTTGCTTTTCTCTTTATAGGTAAACCTGTTGGATTTTGGAGTTGGGACTTAAAAGAAAGAAATTATCCATGTCCCAAAACTTCTGTCTCTTAAAGCTTGAGGCTCTGTAGGGGGAAGCAGACAAAAAGTAGTCAGCCCAAAATGTCATGAAATAAAAAAGGCAGTTGAGGAAGAGAAAATCATGAAATGAAATCCTCATGTGAATATCCAAATGCCAGTTTTAAAAGTCAGGGTTCCATCAGTGAGAGAACATTACTGCAGCTACCTTGTGTTTCTCCACTGCATAGCCAATGTTAATGACAAAAGTTCTGCTGGCCCTGCTCTGAAATATGCACTTTAACTTCACTGTATTCTTGCAGCTCAGTAGTTTCAGTGACACTACTTTCATTTTAATCTTAGAAGCACAGAATCCTTTTGGTTGAAAAGATCTTTAAGATCATCAAGTCCAGCTATTATCTAACTCTACTAAATCTGGTGCTAAACCATGTCCATTAGCACCACATCTCTGCATCTTTGTAACACCTCCAGGGACAGGGCTTCTACCACCTCCCTGGGGAGCCAATTTCAGTGTTTGAGAACCCTTTCAGTGATGAAGATTTTTTCTAACATCCAAGCTAAACCTCCCATGATGAAACTTGAGGCCATTTCCTCTTGGCCTCTCAGTTGTTACTAGAGAGAAGAGATCAACACTCAGCTCACTATGCAGAACCACAGAATCAGCCAGGTTGGAAGAGACCTCCAATATCATCAAGTCCAACTGATCACCCAACCCTGTCTAATCAATTAACCATGGCTTCAAGTGCCAAGTCCAATCCTTTTTTGAGCACCTCCAGTGATGGTGACTCCACCACCTCCCTGGGCAGCACATCCCAATGGCCAATCTCTCTGTCTGCGAAGAATTTCTTCCAGCCTAAACCTCCCCTGGCACAGCTTGAGACTGTGTCCTCTTGTTCTGGTGCTGGTTGCCTGGGAGAAGAGACCAACCCCCACCCAGCTACAACCTCCCTTCAGGTAATTGTAGAGAGCAGTAAGGTCTCCCCTGAGCCTCCTCTTCTCCAGGCTAAGCAACCCCAGCTCCCTCAGCCTCTCCTCACAGGGCTGTGCTCCAAACCTCTCCCCAGCTTTGTTGCCCATCTCTGGACACGTTCAAGTGTCTCAATGTCCTTCTTAAATTGAGGGTCCCAGAACTGGACACAGTACTCAAGGTGTGTCCTAACCAGTGCTGAGGACAGGGCAGAATGACTTCCCTGCTCCTGCTGGCCACACTAATCCTGATACTGGCCAGGCTATAGAGTGATAAGGTCTCCTCCCAGCCTCCTTTTCTCCAGGTTAAACAACCCCAGTTCCTGTAGCTGCTCCTCAGAAGGCCTGTTCTCCAGACCCTTCACCAGCCTTATCCTCTGGACATGCTCCAGGACTTCAAGGTCTTCCTTGTAGTGAGGGCCCCAAACTGACCACAGTGCTCAAGATGTGGCCTCACTGATGCCCAGTACAGGGCCACAACCACTTCCCTGGTCCTGCTTGTCACGCTGTTCCTGATAAAGGCCAGGATGCTGTTGGCTTTCTTGGCTACCTGAGCCCACTGCTGCTTCATACTCAGCTGGCTGTCAGTCAACACCCCCAGGTCTTTCTCTGCTGGGCTGCTTTCCAGCCACTCTTCCCCAAGCCTGTAGCATTGCTTGGGGTTGTCGTGGCCCAGGTGCAAGACCCAGCACTTGCCCCTGTTGAATTTCATACAGTTGCTCTTGCTCTATCCATCCAGCCTGTAATCCTCTCATCTTCCCAACATTTCCTTTTCTTTCTTTTTTTGTTTTGTCCTCCCTAGTAACACAAATATTTCCCTTGTGTACCAGGGAGGAACATTTCTAAGTCTGGAAAAAGGCATGTATTTTTCTTTTGGTTCAGCTGAAGTTTTTCATACATATACAGGATTAAAACCCTAAAAAAAACCCTCACTCCCCTGCTGCTTCCAGCCTGTAGACCAAATCCAAAAGCCATCTCTTTTCAACTGGCACCTTTTGTCTAGATGTCTTTAATATTCTTCTGTGCCATAGTGCAGATGCAAGGACTTGTGATGATAAAGCCTTCTCCTCAAGATAATGAGGAGCACACTGCAGCAGTACATGGCCTGAAATACAGGAAACCACACACTGTGTCCTTTAAGAGGTTGAGGCAGTTTAAATGAAGCAAACTGGAAGCTTTATGGATTTCTCTCTGTTTGTCAGAAACCTTTTGATTTCACAGTGCTCAGCAACCTGTGACTTAGCTCTCAGGTGTCAATAACAGGAACTCAGAGTCAGGGAATGATAGCTGGAGCAATCATTTAACGTAACAAAAAGCTACATAACACGAGGGAAAAGGTTTTAGGCAAGGCAGGGTTTTGTTTGCACCTAAGGCCCTGCATCCAGATTAATTTAAAGGGGATCCCTGTGCCCTCGGATCACCAAGTGCTGTGGGTTTGATTCACATTTACATCTGCATGCTCTGTGGGATGTGGGCTGCTCTTCCACATTGCCTGCTGTTTTTCCTTTCCTGCATCTACACGGCACATTGAGGAAGCTTTTGGCAGCTGGTCCCCAAGCTCTACTGTTTCTGAGCTCAGCCTTGCAAAAAAGCCCCTGCTAAAGAATCACTTCACTATCAGGGCAGCATTACCTTTCAGCTCAGCCATTTCCAGAGTGCTTTTTGGAAAGCTTTCTGGTCCACAGCCCGACAGGATGTGGGGAATGGATCTCTGCAGTCACTGAACAGTGAGCCCTGTTCCCTGCTCTCCAAAAACCACAGAGTGGTAGGCAGGGAGCAGAGCTGGCAGTGCAGCCTGTGCATCTGACTGCCAGATGTCGGTGGAATAACCATCCAGACACCTACTCCAGGGGTTATATGAACCCTGAGGAAGATACTGCCTCAGCTCTGCAGGGTGGCCACCAGTGAAGGAAGAGCTTCCAAACGGGCATGTAAATCTGTGCTGAGTTCATCTTTATGTGCTGGAGTAGACAACTGACCTTTCTGACAGCCAGTAAGCCACCTGACAAAACAAACCAAGAGGTGGTATTCACCAGAAGCTCTTGCCCATCACCTCTGTGAGTGGTGGATACAGAAGGGATCATCCCTTGTGTTTTCTCCCACTAGTAGTGTCTGGGTCCTGTACACGATGCTGCCTGTAGTGTCTGCTCCTTTATAATCTCAATTCCTCACCACTCAGCACCCAGAAGAGGGAAAATCACTTGCTCAAAACCTAGCTTGCTCAGACAATAACTGGCCCTAACCCAGATGTTCTGGTGTTTGTCACAGTCCTTCCACATCTCTTGCAGAGTTACTCATACTGACAGCACAAAGCAAAGCAGTGTTAAAATACCTCAATGTTTATTTGCCTGTCAAGATGTCTGTAAAGAGAAGTCACTGAAATTTTCCTATGGCCCTATGATCAAATTGGTTTTACTTCATGTTTATTTAGATTTCAGAGGTGGGTGAGGAAATTTTCAGCGTGTAAGGGACTGCTTAAAAGAAAAACCAAGATGCTCCTGGAGCTCTGGGACTAGAATCAGGGTTTGCAAAACAACTGATCAGCTAAGACAGTTGCTGGGAATTGAAAGCAAGCTGAGCAAAGAGTGGATATGACTTGACATATTAGCTCCCAAGTACTAGGAAAAGCAAGTATTTTCTCTGAGCTTAAAATTACTTAAGTCCTCTCCATAAATGGTGCTGATATTGATGCTGGTGCTTTTGGACAATCACTAGGAGAAATAAGAGAGCCTCCTGCTCCCCACCCCCACCCCCCTAAACTATTGATTTTGATGAGAAAACCTATTGAATTTTTATTTACAGGACTTTGCAGGCAGGATATAAAAGGGAATCCTAGATTGTCAGGGTTGGAAGGGACCCCAAGCATCATCCAGTTCCAACTCCCTGCCATGGGCAGGGACACCTCACACTACAGCAGGTTGCTCACAGCCACATCCAGCCTGGCTGCAAAAACCTCCAGGCATGAGGCTTCCACCACCTCCCTGGGCAACCTGTGCCAGGCTCTCACCACCCTCGTGGGGAAGAACTTCTTCCTAACATCCAATCTGAATCTCCCCACTTCTAGTTTTGCTCCATTCCCCCCAGTCCTATCACTCCCTGACACCCTAAGTGAGAGAGGACAATGGTTGTATTTCCTTAAAAATCACAGAATCACAATGTGTGTCTGGTTCAAGATCATCCAGTCCAACTTTCAACTCAGTAATGAAAGGTCAACATGAAACCATGTCCCTAAGCACCAGGTCCACATGCTGCTTAAACACCCCCAGGGATGATGCCTCTACCAGTGCCTTTGACAGACCATTCCAATGTTTGAGAACCCTCTCTGTGAAGAAATATTTCCTAACATCCAGCCTAAACCTCCTCTGGCACAGCTAGTAACCATTTCCTCTAGTTCTGTCACTTGTCATCAAGGAGAAGATGCTGGCCCCCTTCTGGCTCCAACCTCCCTTCAGGGAATTGCAGAGAGCAATGAGGTCTCCCCTCAGCCTCCTCTGTTCCAAACTAACCATCCCCAGCTCCTTCAGTTGCTCTACATCAGATTTATTCTCCAGCCCCTTTACAGATTCCTTGCCCTCCTCTGCACTGGCTCCAGCACCTCCACATCTCTCTTTGGGTCACAAAGAGGTCATGAGTCCTTGGGGATGCAAGTGTTGTTGTCAGCTGGGTATTAGTAACACGGGGGAAAAAAGACTAATAAGCACTTCTGAGCCTATGATAGTATGGGAGAGTAAGACATAGCTGTTGAGGAGGACAGCTAAATTACCGCTGATGGGGCTTCAAGAAATTTCCTCTTAATGCTCCAGACTAGGAATTCGTGGACATGTTTTCACAGTGCCTTCACCACCCTCCCAAAGCAACTGCAAGGCCGGAGAGCCTGCTCACAGCAATTGTCTCTGCTTCAGCAACGAGAACTACAATTCCTCACACTCCCTCTGCTGTGGTGCTATAATTATCTCTCAGAACCTGATGACTAATTAGAAGCCAAGCACTCCTAGAGGCTGCCCAAGTAATATTTAAGGTTATTTTTAGGATTTTTTGGGGAAGATTGGAAACAAAATTAATGAAAGCCTGGTAGTTCTTACTACCTACTTCTAAAACACACTCTGGGTACATGTGCAGTGGCATCTGACTCCAGCTCGGGTTTATGATAAATGTTTCAAGCTGGGGGCAGGAGTTGATCTGTTAGAGGGTAGGAGAGCTCTGCAGAGGGACCTCGACAGGCTGGACAGATGGACAGAGGCCAAGGGCATGAGACTGAACACATCTAAGTGCCAGGTCCTACACATTGGCCACAACAACCCCATGCAGTGCTACAGGCTGGGGTCAGAGTGGCTGAGAGCAGCCAGGCAGAGAAGGACCTGGGGGTAGTGGTTGATAGTAGGCTGAACATGAGTCTGCAGTGTGCCCAGGCAGCCAAGAGGGCCAAGGGCATCCTGGCCTGCTTCAGGAACAGTGTGGCCAGCAGGAGCAGGGAGGTCATTCTGCCCCTGTACACTGCACTGGTTAGGTCACACCTTGAGTCCTGTGTCCAGTTCTGGGCCCCTCAGTTTAGGAAAGATGTTGAGTTGCTGGAAGGTGTCCAGAGAAGGGCAACAAAGCTGGGGAGGGGTCTGGAGCACAGCCCTGTGAGGAGAGGCTGAGGGAGCTGGGGTTGCTTAGCCTGGAGAAGAGGAGGCTCAGGGGAGACCTCATTGCTGTCTACAACTACCTGAAAGGTGGTTGTAGCCAGGTGGGGGTTGGTCTCTTCTCCCAGGCAACCAGCACCAGAACAAGAGGACACAGTCTCAAACTGCACCAGGGGAGGTTTAGGCTCGATGTTAGGAAGAAATTCTTCATAGAGAAAGTGATTGCCCATTGGAATGGGCTGCCCATGGAGGTGGTGGAGTCACCATCATTGGAGGTGTTTAGGAGGAGACTTGATAGGGTGCTTGGTGCCATGGTTTAGTTGATTAGATGGTGTTGGGTGATAGGTTGGACTCGATGATCTTGGAGGTCTCTTCCAGCCTGGGTTCTTCTGTTCTGTTCTGTTCACCCTGGCTGTAAGAGGCTGCAATATCTCTAACTGGCCACTTTGCATTTCATTTCTATATATTTAGCTGAATAATGCAGAGCTGTGTTGCTAATAAATCTTTGCCTTGAGCCTCTGTGAGAATAAATTCTCTACCTGTTTCCTAGAGGCCTTAAATTAAGACATAAAGATGCTAAATGGGATAAGAAATTAGAATTCTGTGTCAACCAGCAACCAATCTTTTTGCCTTTGGCTCAGTTTGCAGACAGAAATTAAAGGCTAGAAAGTATTTGTCTTTCCAAATCCAAGGAAAGTGGAAAATGACATCTTGTAGTGCAAAACCAGAGGAATTTATGGTGTCCAACACAGCCTAGTGGGTCACAGCTTTCAAAAGCATCAGTGTAATCACAGGCTCACAGGATGTTAGGGGTTGGATGGGACCTCTGGAGACCTTTGAATCCAACTCCCCTGCCAGAGCAGGACCATAGAATCCAGCTCAGGTCACACAGGAATGCATCCAGATGTGCCTTGAAAATCTCCAGAGAAGGAGGCTCCACAACCTCTCTGGGCAGCCTGTCCCAGTGCTCTGTGACCCTCACAGTAAAGAAGTTCCCCCTTGGGTTGAGGTGGAACCTCCTGTGCTGCAGCTTAGAATAGAATAGAATAGAATAGAATAGAATAGAATAGAATAGAATAGAATAGAATAGAATAGAATAAACCAGGTTGGAAGAGACCTTCAAGATCATCACGTCCAACCCATCCATTTCTCCTTGTCCTATCCCAGGGAGCAAGTGAGCAGAGTCTGTCCCCTCCCTCCTGACCCCCAGCCCTCAGATGTTTATAAACATTTGTTAAATGGCCTCTCAGTCTTCTGTTCTCCAGACTAAAACCCCCCAGGTCTCTCAGCCTCCTAATACTTTCCTGCAGCAGAGGCAGGAACTTATTTTCCCAGCATATACAATTTTTCCCCCCAGAGGCTATCTAGGAGTTTGATATTCCCCTGTGAAATAGAATCATGGAATTGTTAGGGTTGGAAGGGACCTCAAGGCTCAGCCAGTTCCAACCTCTCTGCCATGGGCAGGGACACCTCACACTACACAGGTTGCCCAGAGCCACATCCAGCCTGCCCTTAAAGACCTCCAGGGATGAGGCTTCCACCACCTCCCCGGGCAACCTGTGCCAGTCTCTCACCACCCTCCAGGGGAAGAATTTTTTCCTAATATCCAATCTGAATCTACCCATTTCTATTTTTTTCCCATTCCCCCAGAGTTCCTTCTGAATGCAGGCTGCAGACATACAACCTCGAGCAGCTTACACTCCCTTGGGAGCAAAATTGTGCCTCTCCTGTTCCTTGAAAGCTCTTGCTCTTCTGTGCCCCAGCAGCAGGCCTTCTGTGGTCAGAAGGAATTTATATCCAGATTTTGAAGCTCTGCCAAGAGCCCATTTCAGTCTACAGAAATAGCTTTTTAAGGATCAGTTCTTCTAGGTGCTTTGACATCATTTGATGGATTCACAGCTTCTGGGGCCATTCTTTTAGGGAAGACTACAGTCATCTCCAGTCAGTCTCCAATATAAAGCCTTAAGGATACAACACTGCAAGGAAAAAAAACCAAAACCACCAAAGACTCTTTTGTTCATATGTTAAAAGACCATAAGAGAGGATCATTTTTGGGAGGAGGTTGGACTGGTAGTTAGCAAACCTCAAATTTTGCTTTTAAACTTGCAGCTGTAGTAGCTTTAGGCTATGCCTTTAAAATTTTTCACACATCTTGAACAGAAAAGTGGTAAAATGTGAATAAATCACTACTGGGTGTGAAAAGGAAAAGAAAGATCATTCTAAACAATCCCACTGGAGAGATAAGGAACTCTCCTCTCTTCCTCTCCTCTCCTCTCCTCTCCTCTCCTCTCCTCTCCCTCCTCTCCTCTCCCCCTCTCCTCTCTCCCTCTCCCTCCTCTCCTCTCCTCTCCCCTCCTCTCCTCTCCTCTCCTCTCCCTCTCCTCTCCTCTCCTCCTCTCCTCTCCCTCCCTCTCCTCTCCCTCCTCTCCTCTCCTCTCCCCTCTCCTCCTCCCTCCCTCTCCTCTCCTCTCCTCTCTCCTCTCCTCTCCTCTCCTCTCCTCTCCTCTCCTCTCCTCTCCTCTCCCTCCCTCTCCTCCCCTCCTCTCCTCTCCCTCCCTCCCCTCCCCTCCCTCCCCCTCCCCTCCCCTCCCTTCCCCTCCCCTCCCCCCTCCTTGAGTCTCCTCTCCCCTCCCCATACTGAATCACAAATTTCAAAGGACATTTGGGTTTCAGTCTTACACATTTTGCTTTCATGCATTCAGTTCTTTTTTCCTGCTTCCCCCCCATGTTCTTTCCTTACCTTTTGATTTTTAAGTACATTTGGGAAGTACAGAACTGGAGTAGCTTGAAGCACGAAGCTTAGCTTTAAAGCTTTCAGCCTGGCTTCCTTTCTCTTGCCTCCAATGTCTGCAAGTGTGCCAAATGGAAAAC
This sequence comes from Melanerpes aurifrons, assembly GCA_011125475.1. Lineage (NCBI taxonomy): Eukaryota > Metazoa > Chordata > Aves > Piciformes > Picidae > Melanerpes > Melanerpes aurifrons. The sequence goes on from WWNC01000001.1 coordinate 4,085,204, forward strand.
ATGATTTCTGCAAAGCTGCTGCTGAATTTATTTCAGTCTGGTCCATTTCAGACCAAGTGGCACAGTCACATATGAAGCAAGCAAGCAAGCAAGCAGGTAAATATTGAGCTGAAGCTAGAGGGCTACCTAGTTAGACACCTGTGGAGGGTAGTCTAATACCTGTATCTGGAAAACCACAGCCTCATGAATCACAGAGTCACAGAAACCTTCAGGTTGGAAAAGACCCTCAGGATCACCAAGTCCTACCCAGAACTCTACTCTACAAGGGTTCACCCCTAAACCATATCACTAATCACCACATCCAAACCACCTTTAAACACATCCAGGCTTGGGTACACAACCACCTCCCTTGGGCAGCACATTCCAATCCCTGACCACTCTTGCTGGGAATATTTTATTCCTACTGTCCAGTCTAAACCTCCCCAGTCACAGCTTGAGGCCATTCCCTCTTGTTCTGTCACTAATTACCTGGGAGAAGAGACCAGCAGCAGCCTCTCCACAACCCCCTTTCAGGCAGTTGTAGAGAGCAATGAGGTCTCCCTTCAGCCTCTGCTTTCCCAAACTAACCATCCCCAGCTCCTTCAGTTGCTCCTCATCAGATTTATTCTCCTCAGCTTGCAAGCTCAGAAAGGATCCTGGCATATTAGAAGTTAACCTGAAAACTGATGTGAGGCAAAGTAGAAAGTGTCCTGCATATGGTCCTTGTACAGTTATTTGATGCCTGAAGACACATTAGATGATTGGATTTGAAAACAACCAACCAGCCAACCAAGTAAGCTGTAACTGTGAAATCTGTGTTTCTATAGCAGAGAAATGTTTCCCACTTGGAGGATACAAGAAAATGAGACAAAGGAAACACCTAACAGTGCAAGGCTTTCTGCAAAGTAATCTCTTCATGGACAAGGATCTCAGCTGGCCTTCCTCTGACACACTTCCAATTGCAGATTGCCTGGGTGTTAGTCACAAGTATCTGTGAATTATTAACCCCTCAATTTGCTGCTATACAGAGTACAGAATTAACCAGGATAGAAAAGACTTTTGAGATCATCAAATCAACCTATCACCCAATGCCATCTGATCAACTAAACTATGGCACCAAGTGCCTCATCCAGGCTCTTCCCAAGCCACTCCAGTGATGATGACTCCACCACCTCCCTGGGCAGCACATTCCAATGGTCAATCTCTCTTTCTGAGAAGAATTTCTTCCTAACATCCAGCCTAAGCCTCCCCTGGTGCAGCTTGAGACTGTGTCCTCTTGTTCTGGTGCTGCTTGCCTGGGAGAAGAGACCAACCCCCACCTGGCTACAACCTCCTTTTAAGTAGTTGTAGATGGCAATAAGGTCTTCCCTAAGCCTCCCCTTCTCCAGGCTAAGCAATCCCAGCTCCTTCAGCCTCTCCTCGCAGGGCTGTGCTCCACTTCCAGGGATGGTGACTCCACCACCTCCCTGGGCAGCACATCCCAATGGCCAATCTCTCTTTCTGAGAAGAATTTCTTCCTAACATCCAGCCTGGACCTCCCCTGGCACAGCTTGAAACTGTGTCCTCTATGCTCAGGGAAGGTATAATATGCAGCCCTGCTTTGTCCAGCATTCCTTTTCTCAAGCCTTTCTAGACAGATTTTTGTCATTTCACCAGTATGAACATTTTTCTTTCCCACTCATTTCTCTTCCCCACCTGTCAGGTTTACAAACTCCATCTGGGACCCGCAAAAAGCAAGCTGTTCCTTCTCTCCACTCTCCTTTCTAATAGGGACTTTGCAGATGGAGCTGAGCTGACAGTTTGGATGATGTGGAAGGAAAGCTGCAGTCCAGCTCATTCTACCGTAACTGTATTGATACTATAGCACAGAAATGAAAAAGGAAGAAAGACAGGAAGGAAGGAAGACAGAAAGACAGAAAGAAAGACAGGAAGACAGAAAAGAAAGACAGGAAGGAAGGAAGGAAGGAAGGAAGGAAGGAAGGAAGGAAGGAAGGAAGGAAGGAAGGAAGGAAGGAAGGAAGGAAGGAGGGAGGGAGGAGGGAGGGAGGGAGGAAGGAAGGAAGGAAGGAAGGAAGGAAGGAAGGAAGGAAGGAAGGAAGGAAGGAAGGAAGGAAGGAAGGAAGGAAGGAAGGAAGGAAGGAGGGAGGGAGGGAGGGAGGAAGGAGGGAGGGAGGGAGGGAGGGAGGGAGGGGAAGGAAGGAAGGAAGGAAGGAAGGAAGGAAGGAAGGAAGGAAGGAAGGAAGGAAGGAAGGAAGGAAGGAAGGAAGGAAGGAAGGAAGGAAGGAAGGAAAGGAAGGAAGGAAGGAAGGAAGGAGGGAGGGAGGGAGGGAGGAAGGAAGGAAGGAAGGAAGGAAGGAAGGAAGGAAGGAAGGAAGGAAGGAAGGAAGGAAGGAAGGAAGGAAGGAAGGAAGGAAGGAAGGAAGGAAGGAAGGAAGGAAGGAAGGAAGGATGGGTGAAAGAGAGAAAACAAGCAAGCAATCTAGCTTTTGGGATTAAAGAAAGTGTTCAGAAAAGGCTTGGATGTGGCACTTGGAGCCATGGTTTAGTTGTCAGGAGGTGTTAGGTATTAGGTAAGAGGTTGGACTTGATGATCTCTGAGGTCTTTTCCAACCTGGCTGATTCTATGATTCCATGCCTCTCTGACTCTATGTGACTCCCCTGCATTCACAGAGGTGTATTCAGAGTAGCAGGCTGTCACTCCTTACAGTGTCATTGTTCCTGACCATAACCTGGGCAGGTTGGTTTATTAGTGGCTCTCATGTTGTTACATTTCCCAGATGTCTACAAGTAATGAACCAGAATCTATTTCTTCATTTGCATCAAGAGGAAAATAAACAACCACAGAGTCACAGAATCCTGTGGTCTGGAATTCTGTGATTGTTTTGTTTTTTTACAGAATTCACCAGATTGGAAAAGAGCTTTGAGATCATCAAGTCCAACCTACCACCCAACACCATCTCATCAACTAAACCATGGCCCCAAGTGCCTCATCCAAGCTCTTCCTAAACACCTCCAGTAATGGTGACTCCACCACCGCCCTGGGCAGCACATTCCAATGGCCAATCTCTCTTTCTAGGAAGAATTTCTTCTAAACACCCAACCTAAACTTCCCCTGGCACAGCTTGAGACTGTGTCCTCTTGTTCTGGTGCTGGTTGCCTGCCTGGGAGAAGAGACCAACCCCCACCTGGCTACAACCTCCCTTCAGGTAGTTGTAGAGAGCAATAAGGTCTCCCCTGAGCCTCCTCTTCTCCAGGCTAAGCAACCCCAGCTCCCTCAGCCTCTCCTCACAGGGCTGTGCTCCAGACCCCTCCTCAGCGTTGTTGCCCTTCTCTGGACACCTTCCAGCAACTCATCATCTTTCCTAAACTGAGGGGCCCAGAGCTGGACACAGGACTCAAGGTGTGACCTAACCAGTGTTGAGTCCAGGGGCAGAATGACTTCCCTGCTCCTGTTGAGCACACTATCCCTGATACAGGCCAGGATGCCATTGGCCTTCTTGGCCAGGGTTGGAATGACCTCAAGGATCATCTAGTTCCACCCCCCCTACCATGGGCAGGGACACCTTACGCTAGATCAGGTTGCCTAGAGCCACATCCAGCCTGGCCTTAAAAACCTCCAGGGATGTGTCTGAATGTCTCTGAACTGTTCCAACCAAAACAGAAGGCTGCTTTAGGGGACTAGAATGCTTTTTTCTCCAGGAAAAACACACCTGCCTTGATGTGCCCATTCAGCATCGTTGGAGTGTTTATCTGGCTACAGAGCTCTACTGTGAGTGTTTCACAGTATTTGCCTGTGGAAAAATAAGAGAGAGATTTGAAAAAAAGATGTGATTTATGAAATCACCAAATAAATAGGAAGGAAAAGATGGCTGTCAGCCCAAATGCCAGGCCTGTAGCCACTCTGCTCTTTTGAGAAGCTGACAAACATCAGTTGCCTCCCATCTACGTGCCTGCAAAGACTGACAATAAAGTGTAAATGCACCCAACTTCCTGAGATGCAACAAGTATTAACAGCTTCACATTAGAAGCATATTGGAAGAATAAATCCAATCTGCACTGACATCTGTTATTGTAGTTTCTCACTCGATGCATTGCAGCTAGCAAGTGTATTATCATTTTTCTCTCTGAAAACTGCTGAAAAGTGTTCAGTGTTCTTCTGTTAGAGACAGCCATAGAGTAAGTGTTTACAAGGCTGAGATAAGATGTAATTAGAATCACAGGACCATTAGAACATTGGAGGTTGGAAGGGACCTCCAGGGATCATTGAGTCCAATGCCCCTGCCAAAGCAGGATCACCTAGGGAAAAAAATCATAGTGTCATAGTATCAGTCAGGGTTGGAAGGGACCACAAGGATCATCCAGTTCCAACCCCCCTGTCATGGGCAGGGACACCCCACACTACATCAGGCTGCCCAGAGCCTCATCCAGCCTGGGCTTAAACACCTCCAGGGATGGGGCCTCAACCACCTCCCTGGACAACCCATTCCAGGGCTTCACCACTCTCATGGGGAAGAACTTCTTCCTCACCTCCAGTCTGAATCTCCCCACCTCCAGCTGCATTCCATTCCCCCTAGTCCTATCACTACCTGAGATCCTGAGCAGTCCCTCCCCAGCCTTCCTGTAGCCCCCTTCAGATCCTGGAAGGCCACAATGAGGTCACCTCGGAGCCTTCTCTTCTCCAGACTGAACAGCCCCAACTCCTTCAGTCTGTCCTCACAGGAGAGGTGCTCCAGCCCTCTGACATCCCCGTGGCCCTGCAGGGACAGGACAAGGGGCAATGGCTTCAAACTAGGGAAAGGCAGATTTAGATTGGATATCAGGAAGAAGGTCTTCACCATGAGGGTGGTGGAACACTGGAACAGGTTGCCCAGGGAGGTGGTTGAGACTCCTTCCCTGGAGATATTCATGGTGAGGCTCAACAAAGCCCTGGACAGCCTGATCTATTTGGGGATGTCCCTACTGACTGGAGGAGGGAGGACAGACTGGATGACCTTTGGAGGTCCCTTCCAGCCAGGACCATTCTATGATCCTATGATTCTATATTAACACCTTTCAGTTATGCATACTTCAATATTCTCTGCCATGAACAAGGATTAATATATTATTAGTTAACTGTTAACTGATCCTGTGATAACTGCTAACATGCATTAGGTAGCAATGTGGTAATTAATCATTTCTAAATTGCTGACACTTGCTATCAGTTCTCTTAAGATTTCTTCCACAGTATATAGCCTATTACACAGAGAAAATAAAAGATAAAAAGGGCATTTAAAGAGATTCCTTGCCATTAGTTCCAGTATAAATGCCATTGCCATCTCAAGTACCATAGCAATTAGCACTTGGGAAGGGCAAGAATAGACTAATAGAGTAAATCAGCTTCCAAAGATATTTCCTCTGGTTTTATAATGTACAAAACCCCAGCCCCCTCAGGGGATTCAACTTGATTTGCTCAGGCAAAAACATATTGTAATATTCCCTGTAACTGAGGGGCTTAGTTCATCAGTGGCCCAGCTTTCATAGAATCATAGAGTTGTGAGGGTTGGAAGGGACCTCAAGGATCAGCCAGTTCCAACCCCCCTGCCATGGGCAGGGACACCTCACACTACAGCAGGTTGCTCACAGCCACATCCAGCCTGGCTGCAAAAACCTCCAGGGATGAGGCTTCCACCACCTCCCTGGGCAACCTGTGCCAGGCTCTCACCACCCTCATGGGGAACAACTTCTTCCTAACATCCAATCTGAATCTAACCATTTCTAGTTTTGTTCCCTTCCCCCAGTCCTATCACTCCCTGACACCCTCAAAAGTCCCTCCCCAGCTTTCTTGTAGCCCTCTTCAGATACTGGAAGGCCACAATCACGTCTCCTCCAGACTGAACAGCCCCAACTCCCTCAGTCTGTCCCCATAGCAGAGCAGCTCCAGCCCTCTGCTCATCCTCATGGCCCTTGTCTGGACACTTTCCAGCACCTCCAGATCCTTCCTGTACTAGGGGCTCCAGAACTGGATGCAGTACTCCAGGTGTGATCTCAGCAGAGTGGAGTAGAGGGGGAGAATCACCTCCCTCGACCTGCTGGCTGTGCTTCTCTTGATGCAGGGCAGGCTCTGCTTGGTTTTCTGATCTGCAAGCACTCACTGCTGGCTCCTGTTGAGCTATAAATTAAGGGAATGATAGACAGTATGAAATTGCTATCTGAAAATATTTCTCTTCCTTTATTCCAGACTAAAGCTGCAGAAGGAAAGAAAAAAAAATGAAGATTTCAATTAAATATTGTTATAGATAGTGCACTGGGCTGTAGGAAATGACTTTCTTGTTGGAGCTGGCACTGCTATAAAGAAGAATCTCCCAGAGAAAATATTATCATGAACCCAGAGAGGAAAAGGAAAAGACAAGCTCTTTCTCCTTAGAAACAGCAACCTGCATTTGGCAGCTGCACAGAGTGCAAGTCTGCCTCATGATCATCCTTCTGACATCTGCAGCTGCCAGAAATCAAGCAAAAAGATTAGCATAAGATTGTTTCCTGCCCCAAAATCCAGCAGGAACTACAAGAAAACAAACCCAGAGTGGGGTTTTGTTTGTTTGATTGGGATTTTTTGGTTGGTTGGTTCATTTTGGGTTTGGTTTTGGGGTTTTTTTGGCACTTATCTGTTGGAGAAGTTTCACTCTAGCTCATTACTCACATTAGATTCTGAACTATTCTGTGTGAGGTAAATATATGCTATGAGCAACAGGATGCACCATGGGACCTTGAGAGGCTGGAGAGCTGAGCACAGTACAACCTCATGAGGTTCAACAAGACCAAGTGCAAGATCCTGCAGCTGGGTTGGGGCAGTCCCAAGCACTGTTATAGGCTGGGCAGGGACTGGCTTGAGAGCAACCCTGAAGAAAGGAACTTGGGGGTGCTGGGGGAGGAGAAGCTCAACATGAGCCAGCAGTGAGCACTTGCAGCCCAGAAAGCCAAGCAGAGCCTGGGCTGATTCAAGAGAAGTGTGGCCAGCAGGTCAAGGGAGGTGATTCTCCCCCTCTGCTCAGCTCTGGTGAGACCCCACCTGGAGTACTGCATCTAGTTCTGGAGCACCTAGTAAAGGAATGATCTGGAGGTGCTGGAAGGTGTCCAGAGAAGGGCCATGAGGATGAGCAGAGGGCTGGAGCTGCTCTGCTGTGAGGACAGACTGAGGGAGTTGGGGCTATTCAGTCTGGAGAGGAGAAGGCTCAAGGAGACCTTATTGCAGCCTTCCAGTATCTGAAGGGGCTACAAGAAAGCTGGGGAGGGACTTCTTAGGGTGTCAGGGAGTGATAGGACTGGGGGGAATGGAACAAAACCTCAGCCCTGGAGGTTTTTGAGGCCAGGTTGGATGTGGCTGTGAGCAACCTGCTGTAGTGTGAGGTGTCCCTGCCCATGGCAGGGGGGTTGGAACTGGATGATCCCTGAGGTCCCTTCCAACCCTAACAATTCTGTGATTCTATGAACACTATTGCTTCTTAGACCTGATGAAAACGAGAGCCTGACTGCAGAGCTCTGCCTGAACACTGTAAATCCACAAGCATTCCTCTCTGTGGCCCAGCTGCAGCACTTCAATTTTAATTTCCAAGATGTTTGTGCTTTCTTGTCTGTTAAAAGCAGGAGGAGAGGCTAATGACAAACTGGGTGGCTCCCTGATGTAGTGTAGTAACTGCAGTTTCAGTAACTCATTAGGAAACGACTCAAGGAAATTAGAGCAATTTAAAATGGAATTTAAATTGTTGGATTTTTTTTTTCCCCCTGGGGTAGGTCTCTAAAAGAAACAATTTAATCTGTACCAGTTAGTTGTGCTTATTTGCTTAGAAGAGATTTATGCTTCCTTTTCTGCAGGTTGGGTTCAGTAAGGCACTGGAAATGGGCTAAGAGAAACAGCCCTTCTTTGCTGAGGACTTCTGAAGGAAGTCTTACTGTGAAAAATCTCTTTCTACCTGCAGCACTGCATCCATTTCTGGAGCCTCTATTACAGGAAGGATCTGAAGCTGCTGGGAGGTGTCCAGAGAAGAGCCACGAGGATGAGCAGAGGGCTGGAGCTGCTCTGCTATGAGGACAGACTGAGGGAGTTGGGGCTGGTCAGTCTGGAGAAGAGAAGGCTCTGAGGAGACCTAATTGTGACCTTCCAGTATCTGAAGGGAGCTACAAGAAAGCTGAGGAGGGGCTTTTGAGGGTGTCAAGGAGTGATAGAACTGGAGGGAATGGAACAAAACTAGAAATGGGTAGATTCAGATTGGCTGTTAGGAAGAAGTTCTTCCCCATGAGGGTGGTGAGAGACTGGCACAGGTTGCCCAGGGAGTTGGTGGAAGCCTCATCCCAGGAGGTTTTTGCAGCCAGGCTGGATGTGGCTGTGAGCAACCTGCTGTAGTATGAGGTGTCCCTGCTCATGGCAGGGGGTTGAAACTGGATGATCCTTGAGGTCCCTTCCAGCCCTAATAATTCTATGATTCTAGGTTCTGTCAAATAAAACCACTCCCACTCCAGGTCACTTTTCTTGATAGCACAGATGTCATATTATCCAATAAAAACACTTCCAATATTTAGCAATATGCCAAAAGCAATGCACAGGAGTCAATTTGTTCCCCACTTTTAAATGCTCATTGAAGGAAGGGATGAATGCTCTCAGCCTCTTCTATTAACAGCCTCTGCAATCAAGTCAGGCAAATCCATTTGTGGCCATTTGTTTCCACTAATCACCCTCACAGTTTTGAGGCTGCTGAAGGCCTTTCAAATCTGTGATGTAAATTGGAGTTATTGATACTGCTGTTCAGATGGAAATCAGAAATCCTGTATAATTGTCCTTCTGGGCAATGTCCAAAAAGTGGCTCTGAGATAAACCACTGAGTAAGGAAATGTCCAAGGAATGGAAAGAAAATCTGGTGTCCAAATTGCTGCTGACAATTGCTGCAGCCGAGGAGGGGATTTTTGCTAGCACGGCAGTTTCTCAAGGCAAGGTCCTCAGAAAGAGACCAAGTCATATTTTATTGCTGCTTTCTTTTTTGTTCTGAAAAAGAATAGTGCAAAAACATGTCCTGTATCTCAGATGGATTGCCTCTCTCCCTTTCCTGAAATTGAAAGATGCCTGAGAAACTCCATGGTAAGGAATTCTACAACTGTAACTCTGTTAATAAATCCTTCAATTAGACTCTTTGCTCATGTCCTTCTCTACTTCCCTTTAGCATCATAGAATAGAATCATGGAATCATCCAGGTTGGAAAAGATCTCAGAGATCATCAAGTCCACCCTATTACCTGTTAGCTAACACCTCAAGACAAATAAACCCTGGCTTCAACCATGTCCAGGTTAAGGCTTGAGGTGAGGAGAAAGTTCTTCCCATAAAGAGTAATTGGCCATTGGAATGTGCTGCCCAGGGAGGTGGTGGAGTCACCATCCCTGGAGGTGTTCAAGAAAGAAGGAAAGAAGGAAAGAGAGAAAGAGAGAATGAGAGAAAGAAAGGGAGAGAGAAAGAAAGAGAGAAAGAAAGAGAGAGAGAAAGAAAGAGAGAAAGAGAGAAAAAGAGAAAGAAAGAGAGAGAGAAAAAAGGAAGGAAAGAAGGAAAAGAAAGAAAGAAAGAAAGAAAGAGGCTGAGGGAGCTGGGATTGTTTAGCCTGGAGAAGAGGAGGCTCAGGGGTGACCTCATTGCCCTCTACAACTACCTGAAGGGTGGTTGTAGCCAGGAGGGGGTTGGCCTCTTCTCCCAGGCAACCAGCACCAGAACGAGGGGACACAGTCTCAAGCTGTGCCAGGGGAGGGTTAGACTCGAGGTGAGGAGGAAGTTCTTCACCGAGCGAGTCATTCGGCATTGGAAC